>CM076942.1:1731453-2331453 GCA_039566165.1 Maruca vitrata | reverse complement strand
GATTGTACCCCGTAAACAAGTTGCTTCTTTACTGAGGTACATACACGATGGGGTATCCGGGGGCCATTTAGGCGTGAAGAAGACCCTAGAGAAGCTGAGACAGAGGTTCTACTGGATACACTGTCGGGAGGACGTCGAAGACTGGTGCAAGAAATGTACGACTTGCGCATCAGTAAAGGGCCCACAAACCAGAAGTAAGGGCAAACTCAAGCTGTACAACGTAAGCGCTCCTTGGGAAAGAATTGCAGTAGATGTAGCTGGCCCCTTTCCAGAATCCGATGAGGGAAACAAGTACATCATTGTGGTCCAAGATTACTTCACTAAGTGGCCTGAAGTCTTCGCTACGCCTAATCAAGAAGCAAAGACGGTCGCCAAGAAGTTGGTCCACGAGGTAATTTGCCGATTTGGTGTGCCTCTTGAAATACATTCAGACCAAGGAAGAAACTTTGAGTCAGCACTGTTCCAGGAGGTCTGTCAACTGTTGGGTATGCATAAGACCCGTACTACACCAGCACACCCGCAATCCGATGGCATGGTCGAGAGATTCAACCAAACGTTGGAAAAGCACTTGGCCAAAGTTGTGGACGAGCATCAATGAGACTGGGACCAGTACATACCGCTTTTCTTGCTGTCCTACCGATCTGCGATCCACGATAGCACCAGCGCAACCCCAGCAATGGTAAACTTCGGTCGAGAAATGCGGCTTCCGGTAGACGCGTTGACTGGGACACCGCCAGAAGCTCCGAAACCAGTAACCGAATATGCGGCTGACCTACAGAAGCGCCTGGATGAAGTACATGCTCTCGTCAGAGACTGCAGTCTAAAATCCAGCGAAAGAATGAAAACCCGTTACGACCGCAAAGCCAACACCGACGGTTTCGATGAAGGGAGTCTGGTTTGGTTACACAACCCACTCAGGAAGAAGGGCAAATCACCGAAGTTCCAGCCAAGGTGGGAAGGACCATACAAGATCATCACTAGGCTGAACGACTTAACCTATCGGATCAAACAAGGGACAAGAGGCAAGCCGAAAATTGTTCACATTGATCGATTGGCTCGTTACCATGGGTCAAATGATGCTCGGGACGAGCATGACTAAGAGGGGGATAATGTTACGACCACGAGGGACCGGGCAAGCGGAATTAGTCTTATCGTCGTATGGATAAGGTCTATATTCGCTTGCACGGTCGTAGCGAGCTCTAGCGTGTTCTGGAATAATAATAATAGTGTTACAACCACGAGAGACCGTGCAAGCGAAATTAGTCTTATCGACGTATGGATAAGGTCTATATTCGCTTGCACGATACTACGTCACACACTCTGGTCGGTCGGAGCAAGCTCCAGCGAGTTCTAGAAATTTCGATCCCCGCGAGAATATTCTCGACGCCACGCGAAGAGCTGCGTCTCTGGGTATAAAAGCGGGATGTACGACGCGACGGGACAGTTCCGATTTGGAAAGCGAAGCGAATCAGTCTCCTGCGAACTAGAAGTGATCAAGTGCGTTACCTGCGAATAGTTTCAGTGAAATTCAGTGTTTTAGTGTGATTCAGTGCTTTAGTGTAATTTAGTGTTCCGTGTTTAGTGTTGTTATTAAGTGTTTTTAATTGTGTTTTTAAGTGTTTAATTGTGTAATTGTTAGTCGATAAATAAATTAATTGTCTTTTGGTGACTTTTGGCGTATCTTGAATTTAACGTACCCCGTTCCCGCAACAATATCGATAGGTATTGAAGTCCCCCATCGATTGACTTACGATGATCCACCCCTCCTGTTACACCCTGTATATAAAATTCTTATGTCACAATGTTCGTTCACCGTACTCCTCCCAAACGGCTTGACCGATTCTCATGAAATTTTGTGAGCATATTGAATAGGTCTGAGAATCGGCCAACATCTATTTTTCATACCCCTGAGTGATAAGGGTTGTCCACGCGGACGAAGTCGCGGGCACAGCTAGTAGGTATATAACTATCTGTGCCAGCGACTGGGTTTTCCTCCTGTTTTTTTTACACATTTTCCATTGTTTCTTTGCTTCTATTGGTCGCAGCGTATATAGCCTAAAGCCTTCCTCGATAAATGGTCTATCCAACACAAAATATTTATAGTTCCTGGGATTAGCGCGTTCAAACAAACAAACAAACTATTTAGCTTTATAATATTAGTATAGATTTACATTCTTACCAAAGCCAAAAGCACGAATATCCATTGAGCCAACATGGTATACAAATGAGAATTTCGTAAGATTTGATAATAAATGAAGGCTAAGTAAATTATTCGTGAATTTAATTTAGGTAAAATAAAGTAATTGAGTGCATAATTAAGACCGCTTTAATACGTACGTAGATAAGGATGTGTGCTAAGATGGTGATTTTTTTGACATTGACATCATCATCATGTGCCCATATAATGAAATGAAATGAAATAATTTTATTTGCAAGAAATATGGTTTCATACAAGTTGTTACAAATTTGTAGTATACAGCAGTGCCGTAACTAGGGCGGTGCCAGCGGTGCCCAGGCACAGGGCGCAGACCCTGGAGGGGCGCAGAAATGACCACACCAGTATCTAGTTTTGTTTCATGCTTGGTAGTTAGTAGGTACATTTTGTTTTCTGGCGAATATGGTGTAGACGCGCCCTCTGTACTATCTATATCTATATGGCATTTTTCAAGCGATCTTGAAACAACAACACTTGTAAAGGTGGTTAAAAAGGTATTTTACGCCTTATATTCAAAACGAGCTTGTAGATATTCTTGCCTCTGAGGTCAAAAAACAAATTTTAGACGACTGGACCAAGATCCCAGGGCCGCCAGACCTAAGTCATTTTAGCAAAGCTAGAATTTCCATGACTTATAGTCTAGTATGTACTTAGGTGAGTACGCGTACTCACTTGCTCGAAAGCGGGGCCGTTTCACAGGTAGCGCGAACTAAAGGTGTCCCAAAATAGAGGCAAACTACATCATTTTAGCAAGCCTAAATTTGACGTTTATGTGTTACTATTTCCAGACTAATTGTAAGCTGCCAGACCAATCCAATGGGCCAATTATTCTGCCAGACACCTCTAAAGGTTCCCTGTGAGTGCAAGCTTGAGCGCGTATCGACGCACAGCCTAAACGGCTAAAGTTAGGCACTTGAAATTTGGAAGAGGCGTAGCTTAGATACCGTAGAGGTGCACTAAGAAAGGAATTCCCGAAATTCTCACGGGAACGGAAATAATCGGGAAAATCCTTTTGTATGAAAAATTCAAACCCCTTAAGTAAGACGCTTGAAATTTGGCATGCAGGTACCTTGGTAAACTTAAAGCTTAGTTGCAACAGGATATTGCAATTTTTTTTACTGGGAAGGGAATTAGCGGGAAAAAACTTTTGTATGAGAAAATCGAAACTGCATAAGATAGATGATTGAAATTTGGCATGCAGGTACCCTAATGAACGTAAAGCTTAATTGCAACGCGATATTGCAAAATTCTTACGAGTACTTTGTTTCATTTCTGTATTTGAGCAAATATTTTTGAATAAACAATTTTTATCTTAAACAACCAGCGAGCACGTCGCGGGCGCCGGTACCACGGAGCGCTACGACTAGCGATCGATACTTTTTCCCAGCTGGTTAAACGAACATCAGCGAAGATGCGTTCGTGTGTTGGCTGCGAGAGCGCAGTGAATAAAGCGGAGGGATACATTGACTGTTCCCAATGTAAACAAACATATCATACCTTGTGTGTTAACATTTCCAGCGGCGAACTTCTAAAAATGACTGCCAAGGAGAAACGTGTATGGGAGTGCCCTGGTTGTGTGTGTAAAAGGCCCAAGGGTAATAACAGTGACTCGCCGCTTAGAGGAGTAGGCCAGGGACATTTTGATACAAGTACCGTGGCCGCCTCTGTGGCCGCTGTTGCCTCAGCTTCCTCTCAGAACTCAAACGTAACTGTGAGGCCACCTAAAGCCTCGACTCTGGCCCCTAGGCACACGCAAAGCGACGGTGTTTCCCGTTCGGAGATTCGTATGATCATAAATGAAATAATGCAAGAATGTACGTTAAGCATCACTAAACAACTAAATGAAATCCAATCCGATATTAGTAGTTTCAAGGATTCGCTGTCCTTTTTTAATGAACATTTCGAGAAAATGAAAGACGAAATTAACAACCAAAAATCGGATCTGCGCATAATTAAAGAGGAGAATTCAGTACTCAGAGCAGAAGTCAATACCCTAACTGCCAGGGTTAACCAAATGGACCAGATCTCCCGAGCTGCTAACCTAGAATTACAGTGTGTCCCTGAGCATAAGAGTGAGAATGTTGTAAAAGTCATCCAGCAGCTTGGCCGCTCCATAAATTGCCCTATAACTGAGGCTGATATCTCACACTGCACTCGGATCGCAAAAATGAACCAGCAGTCGACGAGGCCTCGTTCCATCTTAATACGTCTTGTCAGCCCGCGCCTTCGTGACAAGTTCCTGGCAGCGGCACTAGACTACAACAAGAAAAACCCTAATAGTAAATTAAATACGAGCCACCTGGGGATAAGTGACGAGAAGAAACCTCCCATCTACTTAGTCGAGAACCTATCACCAGAGAACAAGGCCCTTCACGCGGCCGCTCGGGTGCGAGCCAGAGAACTTAATTTTAAGTTTGTATGGGTGCGCGGAGGACGGGTGTTTATGAGGAAAACAGACACGTCTGAATATGTCTGCGTGCGTAACATGGACACTCTACGAGGCCTAGTTTAGTTCTGTGTGTATTAGTAATAAGAGTATATAACTTTAGCCTTATTAGTTTTATAATACGATAAGTTAAAATTAAGATTTTACTATCAGAATGTTAGAGGCCTTCGAAGTAAAACGTCTGAATTTTATAAGAACTTACTATTGTGTAGTTATGACGTCATAGTCTTAAGTGAAACGTGGCTTAATAATTCAGTGTACGATGGCGAGTTGTTCGACGACCGATATATTGTTTATAGGAGAGATCGTGAAACAACTGGTTTCCATAAAAGGAAAAATGGAGGTGGCGTTCTCATTGCAGTTGCGAAAAATATTTCTTCCTACAGGCTCTCAAATTATGAGAGTCAGTGCGAGGACATATGGGTGGCAGTGTCCCTTAAGTCAGGCTCAACTACGGAAACTTTACACATTTGCGCGGTGTACCTGCCACCACCTCTACAAACAAATATATTGGCTGAATTTATTCATAGGTGCAGCTGTAATATGGAGTCCCACAAAAAAACAATTATTTTGGGTGATTTTAATTTAAATGCTATTAATTGGTCCGACAATCTACCGAGCAACTCATCCTGCAACGGCATTCTCATTAACATGTTGGTTGACTTCATGAACTTAAACAGTCTTAAACAATATAATGTCGTAATTAACTTTAAATCTAGGATTCTTGATCTAGTGCTTTCTAATTTCGCAATTAATAACTCAGCCATAGCTTCATGCAACTTAAGTGTTGTCGATCCTTATCATCCCTGTTTAGAGTTTTCCTTCAGCTTACAAGCCGACACTCGTTTAAAGAAGAATTGCAGCGAGCCCAGGCATAACTTCTATAAAGCTGACTATGAGAAGATAGTAATGGATCTTAATAAGGTCTCATGGGACAGTGAGTTTATTGAATGCCTGAATGTTGAAGATAGATTGAACAGATTCTATGTCATACTTAGAGATGTTATAGTTAACTGTGTCCCCTTGCGTAAGCCGAGAAGCTCAAAATATCCTATTTGGTACCCCAAAAGCTTAATTCAACTTCTTCGCGAAAAACTCAAATATAGAATTAAATATAATAAATTCCACAACCCTCTTGACTTTCTATATCTACAGTCCCTAAAACGCAGATGTGATTCGTTAATCAAAACTTCTTATAAGAAATACTTGGTTGATATGGAAAAATCGTTGATCGTAAACCCTAAACTCTTCTGGTCCTACATAAAAAACAAAAAAACTAACAGTAGCAATTACCCTTCTATCATGCATTACGACAATTTATCTGCTAATAATGGCAGTCAAATAGTCTCTCTGTTTGGTAGTTGCTTCATGTCAGCTTATAGTAAACCATCAGCAATTCAGAGCCTAGTGTTCCCTCCTCCTGTCGCAGCCGGCAATAATAATGTCGGAGTGATATCATTTTCACCGCGCCAAATTATGGTTGCGATAAAAAAGCTGGACATAACTAAGGGCGCGGGAGCCGATGGGATACCTCCCCTATTTTTGGTGCGATGTGCCGAGTCCGTTTCATATCCACTTTCAATCATCTTTAATGAGTCTTTGAGATCGTGCGTGTTTCCTGTGGTCTGGAAAAAGGCTCTTATTGTTCCGGTTTTTAAATCTGGTGACGAAAAACTGATCAAAAACTACAGGCCAATTTCACTTCTTCCCACCATCGCTAAGCTTTTTGAATCTCTTCTCTACCCTGTGTTATCATGGCATGTTAGACAATCAATTACCTCTTGTCAGTCCGGTTTCATGAAAAATCGATCTACGACGTCAAACCTTGCTGAATTCTTTTCTTACACTAGTCAGGCTGTTGATAATCGAAACAAAGTTGACACTATATATACTGATTTCAGCAAGGCCTTCGACAGGGTTGATCACAATATCTTGTTGTTCAAGCTTTCACACTTTGGACTAGGTGACGGACTGGTGAGGTGGTTTTCATCGTACTTATCTGATCGAACTGCTAGCGTTGTCGTTAATGGATACACGTCTGACCCATTGCCTGTTCTCTCTGGCGTGCCGCAGGGCTCCCACCTGGGCCCAATCTTATTTAATATCTTTATAAATGACGTCGTTTCTGTCCTTAAACACTCTAAAGCCTATCTATTCGCGGACGATTTAAAGATATGTAGGGTGATCACTTCGCCAAATGACGAGTTTCTTCTACAAAAGATCTGGATAGTTTATCGCATTGGGTTAGGGCAAACCGTATGGGTCTCAATATAGATAAGTGCCACTTCATTCGTTTTACCAGAGCAAAGACACAAACTTCACCTACATATTTTATAAATGGTATCCCTCTCCGAGAGGTCGACTGTATTCGTGATCTTGGCGTTATCCTGGACAAAAAACTTAGTTTCAACAAACATGTTGATAACATCACGTGTAGGGCATTTAAAATGTTGGGATTTGTAATTCGCAACTGCAAGGACCTAAAACCACCAACCAAAATACTGTTGTATAATGCGTATGTGAGATCAATACTAGAATACTGTAGTCCTGTCTGGACACCTCACTACGACATTTACGTAAAACGTATAGAACGTGTGCAGAAGCGATTTCTGTGGCATATAACTTTTCAATCGGGTCTGGCGAAGATACTGCCCTCTTACACTGACCGCCTTTCAAAATACCATATGTCAAGCTTACAGGACAGACGCCAAATGCTTGATCTTCTTTTTCTGCACAAGTTGGTGAATGGTGATCTGGATTGCCCGGGCCTACTTGAGCAGCTGCAGTTCCATGTTCCACGTAAGTTGCCAAGAGAAGGCAAATACGCTCTATTTGCGCCCGAAGGTTCTAAGAGCAATCTCGGTCATCATTCATTAATTAACAGGCTTCAACGACAGTACAATGGATTGCTGAAGAGGGCTGACGTCGATATTTGGTCATACAGCACTTATAAATTCAAGAAGGCTGTACTTGATTCGTTCAAGACATAGTATCTGGATATATTATTAGTTTATAGTCACTTTTAACTAGTTTTATTTAGGTTTCTTTTTCATTTTTTCTGCTCACATTGCTTGTCGTGGCAGCCTGTAAGTGAATCTGCACTTACCTATGTTCCTATTAAGTACCTTTTGTAAACTGTTGTAAATTAGTGTAAGATTTGTTGGTTGTCCATAATAAATAAATAAATAAATAAGAAATCTACTAATAGTCCAGTCATTTAAGCTTAAATTAGGTAAGAATCTCGGAATTCGAGATACCCAGCTGTAAGTCTGTAAATACTTGGATATTGACACCCTAAAGGTGGTCTTAAAAACCTACATATGGTAGGGTGTACTCAACTATTAAATTTTCAAGGTCAAATGTCAAAATAGCAGTTTTAAGCACTTTTGAGCGAAACGGGATATTTTATCATAAAAGTGTGTAGGAGGAAATTACTTATCTATTTATCTATAAAAATTGTCTTTACGTTTTATTCCTAAGATTCACCATTTCAGAGATACAGCGATGCAAATAGTTGAAAATGTTGTATTTTCAAAAGCTTCCAGGCACGCACGTGCCAATCGCACGTGGGATTGTGCTAGACAGTTAAAATTTTCACGAATGATGTATTTCAATAGCTTCTATAATATCCAATACTAGAAAAAGCTTAAAACCAATGTTTAAGTGGGTTCTCATACAAAAATTATGGTTTTTTTTTTCTCACACTTGGCCGATTTTTAATGTGGTTACCTCAGTAAATCTATTCCAGTCAACACTATTTCTACATGAAGTACACGTTCTTTTTATGGGAGCCCCTTAAATAATCGTTTTATGTCGTTTTTAGTATTATAAAACTTTCGCGTTTCAGTACATTAAAACTACTTATTATGGGTCAAAAAGTACGAAATAACCAATTATAATTAGAACTTCTGATTGAAGTATAACTGAAAAAAAGAAACATTTTAAAAATGTTGCTGTCCATCTAACTCTATTATGAACGTGAAGTCCATATTAACCAAATTTCAATTTAATGAAACGCAGAAATCTTGAATCTTCTGAATACTGAAAACAACTCAAAATAAATATTTAACTAGGCTTCCTTATAAACAATGTGTTCTTCATGTTATAAAAGGTGTCGTCTGGAATAGGTTTACTGAGGTAACCACGTTAAAAACCGGCCAAGTGTAGAAAAAAAAAACACAATTTTTGTATGAGAACCCACTTAAACATTGGTTTTAAGCTTTTTCTAGTATAAGATGTTATAGAGGCTACTAAAATACATCATCCGTGAAAATTTTAACTGTCTAGCACAATCGCACGTGGGCCTGGAAGCTTTTGAAAATACAACTTTTTCAACTATTTGCATCACTGTATCTCTGAAATGGTGAATCTTCGGAATAAAACGTAAAGACAATTTTTATAGATAAATAGAAGATAAGTAATTTTCTCCTACACACTTTTATGATAAAACTTCCCGTTTCGCTCAAAAGTTCATAAAACTGATATTTGTGACATTTGACCTTGAAAATTTAATAGTTGCGTACACCCTACAATATGTAGGTTTTGAGACAACTTTTAGGACGTCAATATACAAGTATTTACAGACTTACAGCTGGGTATCTAGATAGATTTATTTTTATGCACATTTGTCCACTTTATTGTCAGAGCCTGATTAGAGCATTTTTCAAGGGCGCAGTTTTGAAAGCTCGCACCGGGCGCATAAAAGGCTAGTTACGGCACTGGTATACAGTCTTCACTGCTGGGGCACCGGCCTACCCTAAACTAGGGCGACCGGACCGGAAGGTAGTGCTACCATGAGTTTAAAAGTTAGGCACTCTATATCGCCTTACGTAAATATGTCTATGAAAAACTTGTACAGCGCCCCTGGTGGTTGCGCTAAGAACTAAAATCGGTCGTATGAAAAAAACAACTCGATAGGTTTCTAGTTTAGTTTTTTGGTACGAACGATCGTTGAGACGTTTCTTTCTGAAACGTCTCTCGACAGGATGAAGCGAAAGTGGTGTGCCAGGACCGTAGCACATGGCACGAAGTGATCTCTGCCTACCGCTCTGGGGAAAACACGTGATTTTATACACCGTGAAATTTTAGTGGTTGTTTTCCCGTGGCAGAACGACTTGCCTTTAGTAATACTATCGAACCATGCAAATTATTCCTCGAAAAAAAAAATTTTTTTTTTTCGATTTTTCAGAATATTAATTTTCCAACTCGAAAACGAGAGAAGCTACCGTTGTTTTTGAAGATGTGACGTATTCAGGTACTGCTTGCCGCATGAAATCGATGCTCAAAGCTAAAGAAGCTCTACACCCTAAGTCATAAAGCGGTTCGAACGTGTTTTCGAGTTACGGTTAAACCTTCCGTAAAACCGGCATTTATTGATTTTACAAAAAAAGAACTGCACACATCTTTTGTACTACTAAGATAGAATCATTTTACTGCGGGAAAACAACCACTAAAATTTCACGGTGTATATGTTATAGGCAATGTGTATAATGCAGGCATTCTATACAATGCCTAGGAAATGTATAGAATACCGAGGTTGCTTAGGCAATGTATGAAATGATACTCAATGTTTGAAGTATTTCACACTTTACCTAGGAAATGTATAGAATACCTAGGCATTGTATAGAATGCCGGTTGAAGCTTAGGTAATGTATTTAATTGATTTGTTTTCTCCGTAATTTGGTTAGTTATATAGGTACCTACTGATCTTGTGAGAGCTTATCCTAATTTTAACTGTCACAAGCAGATGGAGCTGATTAAACATATTGCATTTTATCAGTTGGTATGCCGTGTTTTTTGCGTATTGAGCGTTTGTCACATAGGAGTTTTAAGATAAAATAGTTTGGCCTGAGCTAAACTAGTTTTTCCGTCACAGGTATACTATATGGGTGGTTTAAAAAAAATTAACACATATTGGATTCTTTTTATAACTCAGTCTAGGGTGCCAGGAAGTCCTGAGCTCGCAAGTGAACCAGCACCTGAAATCGGGTTTGTCCGGTATACTTACTAATTACTTACTAAAACTTAAATGAAATTTGGTACAGATATAGTCCAGAGCATAGAAAAGGTTATAAGCTACTTTTTAACCGACTGTGCTATAAGGAAGTAATGTTTTACCCGTTAAACGTCTCTACGCGGACGAAGTCGCGGGCGGAAAGCTAGTATCTAAATATATATAATTAGAAACTGACTGACTGACTGACATATCGACGCACAGCCTAAACGGCTTTACGTAGGCACTTGAAATTTGGAAATAACGTAGCTAAGGTAGCGTAGAGGTGCACCAAGATATTATTTCCCGAAATTCATGCGGGAACGGGAATTAGCGGAAAATCTTTTTGTGTGAAAAATCTAAATCCCTTAAGTTAAATGCTTTAAATTTGGCATGCAGGTACCAGAGTAAAATTAAAGCTTAGTTGGAACAAGATATTGAAAAAATGTAATGGGAACGGGAGTTAGCAGGAAAAATCTTATGTTTGAAAAAATCTAAACCGCGAAAGAAAGATGATTGAAATTAGGCATGCAAGTACCTTAATAAACGAAAAGCTTACTTGATATTGAAATTGAAAAATTGCGATATTGAAAAATTCTTACGGTAATAGGAGTAATTGGGAAAAACCTTTTATATGTAATACCTGTAGTTCACGCGAACGAAGTCACGGGCACAGCTAGTGTATGTATATGATCAACAAATTGCAACTACATATCTATATCACTGTTCTTGAGTTAAAGCCTGGTGACAGATGGACGGATGGACCATTTATGGGTTAATGGACGGACTCAAAACCAATGCTACCTAACCCCTCTACGCAAAGCAATAACATATTATTCAAAATATACCGAGTTTAAGGTTGATTAACTCTGTCTGAATAATAAATAAATAAAAATGTTTAAGGACCTACCCGTGGTCGTTCATTATACACATTACCTGATGCACTTCGGGCATTTTATACAATACCTAGGCAATGTGTGAAATTAATCGTATTATACACATTGCCTGAACGTTTTAGGCATTGTATAGAATACCTAGGTAATCTATACAATACCGGATTATACACATTGCCTATAACATATATATATTATCATTTATCTTTAATCTTCATGTGGCAACGAGGCCTGTAAAGAGTTCTCTACAATAATACATTTAGGATCGTAATATACGCGAGATTTTTTCGTAAAAATTCACATAATATAAACCTTCCTCTTCTATCCCTCTATCTATTAAAAAAAACATCAAAATCAGTCGCGTAGTTTTAAAGATCTTAAGCAAGTTTCAAGTTTAAGTTTTAAGATACAGACAGACGCGGGAAGCGACTTTGTTTTATACATGTAGTGATAAATAAATCTAAACTAATATTATAAAGCTGAAGAGTTTGTTTGTTTGTTTGAACGCGCTAATCTCAGGAACTACTGGTTCGATTTGAAAAAATCTTTTTGCGTTGTATAGACCATTTATCGAGGAAGGCTTTAGGCTATATAACATCACGCTGCGTCCAATAGGAGCAAAGATACAATGGAAAATGTGTAAAAAATGGGGGAAACGCGAACGAAGTCGCTGGCACAGCTAGTAATAATATATGTCTGGGACATTTCCTCATGAGTTTTTAATAGCTAGAGGGATTTAAGTATATTATGCCCGAAGCGAAGCAAGGCCTAGTCACTAGTTTATTATAATACTAATATTTCACCCAAATCAATCTCATCCATGTGCCAAAATATCTGTGTTGTATCTGAAATAATGTGTAGGTCCTGCCTCGTTGATCTATTGGTAGCAAGTGCTGCGTTAGGACCGAGAGGTCCCCGGTTCGAGTCCGGGGTCGGGCAAAATTTGTGTGAGATTTTCTGTAATGAAATTACTCAGCCCGGAGCTAGGAAGTTGGCGGTTGAACGCCCGTGCCTCGGAAAGCACGTTAAGCCGGTGGTTCTGCGCCCGATCTCTCATCGGTCATGTCGGATTGCCGTCTCACCGAATTATGAGAGTAAGGGAATAGATAGTGCACTTGTGTTTGCGCTTATACTTGTGCACTATAATATCGATACCTTAAATCTCAAATGGCGTAACCGCCATTTTGGTCAAAATGACTTATTGATGCAGTTTTATTCAGTTTTTTTTTCTCTATCGAACTGTATATTTCAAATCTCTAAATTCACAAAAAAATGGTTATTACGACCCAATGTTTTTTTATAAATTTAAACACTTTTTATAAGGTAAACAGGTCATAAAAGGCTTAGCCCACTTTACTTGGTGGTTACGCCCCTAGAAATTATTGTGACGTGAAAAAAATGTCATAACGAAAGGGGGTAAGGGACATAATTTTTCCGGCGTAACTCGTAAGATTCAAAATACAAAGAAAGGTGTTTACTCCCAAAATCGCTGAACACATGAGTGTCATTATTATTGTTAGTATTGATGCGCGGGGGGATTAAGATTGCGGAGACATTGGCTAATTATTGTTTTTCCTCGTTCCGACATTTTAAACCAAAGTCCAAACACAAAGCAGAACCAACGTCCAATAACGCGCCAAAGTCAACGTAACGGTCACAAAAAATGATAAATACACGGAGGAAGGCAATCTAATGGCTAAATATATAGATGAATGTATTGTGAATACACAGCAGCGGAGGTTACAAATGACAAAATTAATCGATTTCGGCACGTAAATATCTTAGTGAAGTTTCCCATATTCCAAAATTCTTCATCCAATTCCAAAAATTAAGCGTTGAGTCACTATGAAAAATTGTCAAACGGCGTAACTTTGTAAAAGCGTACTACAGAGTGAAAATTTTACGTTTTATTTTATTACTAGCTGTGCCAGCGACTTCGTTCGCGTTTTTCCCCGTTTTTTACACATTTTCCATTGTATCTTTGCTCCTATTGGTCGCAGCGCGATGTTATATAGCCTAAAGCCTTTCTCGATAAATGGTCTATACAACACAAAAAGATTTTTTCAATTCGAACCAGTAGTTCCTAAGATTAGCGCGTTCAAACAAACAAACAAACGAACTCTTCAGCTTTATAATATTAGTATAGATTAAATTAGTTTAAAGCACAAAAACAATTTTTTTACTGGAGATACGACTTTCACCTCTTAAAAATCGTGATTTTTATGGGGTGTAAACGCCTTTTTGTAATATTTTCACAGGTCGTAACCGACTTCTAGTTTGTTCAATATAAGATTTAGGTACAAAGAGTTCCTACAGAAGCCTTTATCTCAAAATTCTAAGAAATTTGATATATAAAACCTTTTCATTGTATTAAAATTGATAAAGTTATATGAAAAAGATTTTTTTTTTGTTTTTTTGGCTCTCCTGAAAAGTAGTGTTTTGGTGGTTACGCCATTTAAGATTTAAGGTACCAATATGTCCTGCGCACTTGGCTGATCTCAATTGAGATCGGCCGCCATGGCTGAAATCGGTCGGACGCCTTATAATGTGTAGGTAAAATGTTTTTTTCTAGACTTACATAAGGTTGCAGTTACAGAGCTAGGTAGGTTACTAATTAATGAATTAATTAAGATAAAGTACCGAGTTATTTTCAAAGTATATCTGTTCTAAATTGTGTAGGTAAGTAACACTATTTTTAGTAACTACGTAGGAAAGACGTCGGAAAATTTCATCATGTTTAATCATATACGTACCTACGTAATTCAGCGGGTCCCACGTATTAATGGTTCATTATCAGCCTGTTACCTTTTTAGTAGCACATCATACGGCCAAGTTCAAAACGCTCTACAACACTAAAAATGTGTATACTAGCTGTGCCCGCGACTTCGTTCGCGTAAGCTACATGATTTACATGCAAAAGTGTTTTCCCAATAACTCCCGTTCCCGTGGGAATTTTGCAATATCCTATTGCAACTAAGCTTTACGTTTATGAGGGTATCCGCATGCCTAATTTCAATTATCTATCCTACGTGGTTAAGATTCTTTCATATAAAAGTTATATTAGTACCTATAGATTACTAGCTTTCCGCCTGCGACTTCGTCCGCGTTAACGGGTAAAACATTACTTCTGTATAGCACAGTCGGTTAAAAAGTAGCCTATGTCCATTCTCAGCTTCTAGACTATATCTGTACCAAATTTTATTTAAATCGATTCAGTACTCTATGCGTGAAAGCGTTACAGACAGACTTATTTTCACATATATAATACTAGTGACCCGCCCTCGCTTCGCTTCGGGTAAATTTTACATAAAAACTTTCCTCTTGAATCACTCTATCTATTGGAAAAAATCGCATCAAAATCCGTTGCGTATTTTTAAAGATTTAAGCGCACATAGGGATATAGGGACAGAAAAGGCGATTTTGTTTTATACTATGTAGTGATTAGTATGGATGTACGTAATATCGAAACTTAACCTAAGTAATAAAACCACGAATTCTTAATAATAGTTGTACATTTATTAAACTTTAAATCACATATAAAAATAATTAGGTACATAATATGGGTACATACAGTCATTGTTATTTATGTGGCAATTTTACTAATATCTTCATACTGGACCTCCTTGACGATCCGTCCTGTTAACGGGCCTGATGATACCTGAAATAAAAAACATATATTAACAATGTTTAACATATTATCTGACTGCGACGAGTATATAACGCCTGGAAGAGTTTATGTAGCGCTACCATGAGTAAGCTATCGAAAACTTACGTACTTTAAAAACCTATCTGTTTTTTTTATACTACCGATTTTAGTTCTTCATCCCCAATCCCCTTCACAAATTAAACTTTGAACTGGTAATAATGATAAAACCATATTGCCACCATAATTTAAACCTTATTCCCTCATAATAAGGTCCATAAGCAATGAAATTTTCAAAATAGTATACTGGTTGAATGGTTAACCCATCGGTCCCTCACCCCCAACCGGGAAGCAGTAGTGGTATCATTTCATAGCAATCGTAAACCCATCAAGTTCGGTCTCATCCCCCTTCCCGTTAACCCGTCGGTCCCTCACCTCGACCGTGCAGCAGTAGTTCTCCGTGTCGACGGCTCGCAGCACGCCGGTCAGGCCGCGGTACGCGCCGTTAACGAAGCGCACGGAACGCCCAGGGGACGGGATTACAGTCTCCAAGTGGTTCTAGAAGAAAAGGCAATATCTATACTAATATTATAAAGCTGAAGAGTTTGTTTGTTTGTTTGTTTGTTTGAACGCGCTAATCTCAGGAACTACTGGTTCGATTTGAAAAAATCTTTTTGCGTTGTATAGACCATTTATCGAGGAAGGCTTTAGGCTATATAACATCACGCTGCGACCAATAGGAGCAAAGATACAATGGAAACAGTGTAAAAAACGGGAGAAACGCGAACGAAGTCGCTGGCACAGCTAGTAATAATATAAAAGTTGAGAAAATCTTCAATTTCAAATTCATATGTACCACCATTCGACGCTTTAACAGTGAATGAAAACATCGTGAGGAAACCTGCATACCTAAGAAGAAATTGTAAGGTTGTGTAGTCGACCAACCCGCACTTGGCCAGCGTGGTCGACTAAGGCCTTATCGCTCTAGTTTAGGGTAGGCCCGTGCACCAACAGTGGGGACGTATATGGGCTGATGATGATGATGAGAAAAACTTTCATTTTTTCATTTGTTATTTCGATGCTATTTAAAGCTTTAATGTAGGGTTATTCCGTATTCATCCTATGTGATCTCATCCGACGTGAAACTTTTTCCTTACTCATCCTAATTTCGTTCCTTAATCATCCCAAAGCAAATATTTCAATTTTTAGTTCCTTATTCATCCCAAAATGATTCCTAGCTCATCCTATAACAAAACATTTTAAAAATAAGAATATTTTGTACGGTCGGAATAAAAGTTTAAAATTTAATTTAGTCGTTTTGTCAAATAAAACTGCAAAAAGTCTGATAAAATAATATATTTATTTATAAATGTTGTATAAAACAGTTAGGTATGTTTATTTTTTAAAATTAAGAATAATATATAACATATTTTTTATATGATTAACACAGCAATATTTTTAAATTTTGACAAACAAGACTCAATCAACTTTGATTTAAAAAACATCGTCTTCCATATGTAAACTGTATGATTTTTTATAAAATGTAAAAAAATAATCTTCAATTAAAAATCACAGATTAAGGAGGAACCAGGATATCAGTTAGTGGTGAACTGATAAAAGCCAATTCGCAACATGGGGATACAAAATGTATCTATCTCTTTCTAACAAAAGATTCTATCTCTTTCACTTGTATGCACAGGTATTAGTTAAAAATACAACTTGGTGACTCATTATTAGATGTAAATGAAACCGTTACTATTATTTTCTTTAATAGCACGTGCAAGTTTGGCTATCGGTTTTAAGTATATTTTATTGAATATTATGTTATTTTCTTGTTTTAACATACAGATTTCTTTTTATTTATAATAATAGTATTTATATCCAAAACCTATTAATAGTTCACTTTCTGAAAATGTTTTGACTTTTGATTTTGCTATCCATACTTTTTATTGGAATATTCACCTAGTGATGGGGAAAGACTTGCATTAGTGTTGTGTCAAGACAAAATCTAATAGGATGAGCTAGGAATACTATTTTAGGATGAGAAAGGAAATCGGATGAGTTCACATAGGATGAATACGGAATAACCCTTAATGTAAATTTAAACTAACTTTTTTTTTATAAATATTTCACAACATCACATACATCGATCTGATCCTGTGGTAAGTAGCTTAAGCACTTGTGTTACGGAAATCGGAAACGACAGTGGATACACGAATATACTTAAATATATTTAATAACACACCCAAACACGGAACAAACACCAAACAAAATAAAAAAAACGAGTACAATTTTTTAAATAATCTATATAACGGACTAATTATATTTTTTTAGTCGTCTCGCCTGTTATCTAACAAATTCCTACCCAGACTGGGTAGGAATTTGATATGTTGCTGAAGGCGGTGCCGTTTGTATTTCATGCAGACAAGCATGACATTTCATTCATAAATGTTTGTAATATAATATTTTGTAATTTTCAGTGAGTCGGTTTTTTGAAGGCAGTACTTTTTTTTGTTCAAATTTTAATAGAGGGAACTCTATCTATTTAATTTATAACCCCAACAAAATCCGTTACGTAGTTTTAAAGATTTAAGCATATACATACAGACAGATGCGGGAAACGACTTTGCTTTATACTACGTAGTGATTATGTATATTCTTACCTGATCCAACTTCAATTTGGTCTTCTCATCCACAAGCCTCACTTGCGCCCCGTATTTGTCTATCACGGACTCCACGACACCCTTCTTTTTGTAGTACTTATCTCCTAGAGATTTGGTTACAATCTTCACTATAATGTTTTCAGTCAGCCAATGGTCTTTCCTGTGCAATTATAAATAATTAAGAGATTTTTGCGCAGTTTTAAAGCATAATACACCGTGAAATTTTAGTGGTTGTTTTCCCGTAGCAAAACGATTTATCTTTAGTAGTATATAAATGAATAAATAAATATTACACAACATCACATACATTGATCTGAATCCGTGGTAAGTAGCTTAAGCACTTGTGTTACAGATATCATATTCAACAGTGGATACACTTGGCCCGATAGACCGAGACATTATACATAATGCTCGGGCATTATTAATAATGCTCGCATTAATCACTTGGTCCATAACAGATACACAAATCAACTTATATACAGGGTGTAACAGGGGGGGTGGATCATCGTAAGTCAATCGATAGAGGACTTCAATACCTATCGATATAACCCCCATGTATGTTCAGCGATTTTCAATAGTTCCAAAGTTATTGAGATTTTTGTGAAATTTTTGTAAGAAGCCGGAATTCAGTATAAAAGTCTTCACTGTAGCTTAACTACTGGACCTGCTTGCATGATTTTTTTTCTAGAAATAGTTCAATAGTGGGTCTTTATAATTACTATACCGATTTGAGTCATAACCCTATCATATTGGAGTAAAAAAATAATTCTTCACAAAAGTTTTACGAATCGAATTGTGTCTATCAACTTTCAAAGCCTCCAGTGAAAAAAAAGTGTACATGTGTTTTTTTTCTAGAACTTATTTTGAAAACTACCTACATTCATGGATAGTATACCCTGAAAATTTCATACCGCTACTACCAGAGCATCATAACGAAAATTGAACGCGAATGGCACAGGTGCCATAAATCAGTGTTTTTATTTTTCATGAAAAACTTTAATTTAAAAAATAAATCGATATGTTTCAGCAAATTTATGCCATGTTCGTAACATTAGTAGTAGTAATTTTACAGAATTGCAAATTAAAGGGGTGAAAATCAAACAAATAAAATTTACATAATTTTTGTTTCTAGGCTTTCCTAGGCTTTCCTAGGCTCTGGACTATATCTGTACCAAATTTCATTTAAATCGGTCCAGTACTCTATGCGTGAAAGCGTACCAGACAGACAGACAAACAGACAGACAGAGTTACATTCGGATTTATAATATTAGTAAGGATTCATTTCATATGCTGTTGCTATTGTTGCCAAATTGACTTGATTTCTTTGTGTAAGCAAGTTGTAGGCTAACACAACTTGCTTACACAAAGAAATCAAGTCAATTTGGCAGTTAGTGATTTTTCACTATATAGCTTTTTAGGCTAATGTTGTTCATTAACCGACAACAAAAAAGGAGGAGATTCTCAATTCGTCTGTATTTTTTATGTTTGTTACCTTCCGCGTGGGTGAACCGATTTGGATGTTTTTTGTTTAATTTGAAAGCTGATGGTCCCATAGCAATTTGGTCCAGTTTTGACAATGGCATCCATGAATGTTGGAAGGTCAACTCCTTAATAGATACTAAATATCTAAAGTCTTTATGTTTATAATATATAAAGTCTTTATGGGTCTACACGCGATATTAGGAGTAGCAAATTACATAGCTACTTACTGCCCGACGTTTCGACTGGGTTGCACTAATCATGGTCGCGGGGGTGGATCTAGAAATTCACAACCGCTGTGGCAGACGAAGACGGGCGGCGCCAGTTCGCTCGCGACCATGATTGGTGTAACCCAGTCGAAACGTCGGGCAGTAAGTAGCTATGTAATTTGCTACTCCTAATTACGCGTGTAGATCCATAAAGACTAATATTTAGTGTAATGGAACGCGAAAGTCTAAAATCTTCCTTAATAGATAGAAGTAAAAGGATAATTCTTTTAAAAATACATATTCAGACTACTAGTTATAATATCAAGAGTATCATTAAAAAGTCGGGTTTTCGAAGGCGGTTTTTCATTTTTTGTATTTTTTTTTATGTTATAGTGTAAAAAATGTAGGGAAACCTTAAATCTATACTAATAATATAAAGCTGAAGAGTTTGTTTGTTTGTTTGAACGCGCTAATCTCAAGAACTACTGGTTCGATTTGAAAAAATCTTTTTACGTTGTATAGAGCATTTATCGAGGAAGGCTTTAGGCTATATAACATCACGCTGCGACCAATAGGAGCAAAGATACAATGGAAAATGTGTAAAAAACGGGGGAAACGCAAACGAAGTCGCTGGCACAGCTAGTGAATGAATAAAGCAATCCTTCCTCACCTATTAGCCTTTTCCTTGGCCCTCTCCTGAATTTCCATCAGCTCATCCAGGGCAGACTTCTTCTCTTCGGTCTTCGTCTTCTTGCTGGAACCTTCTTTGGTCTCTTTAGAGTCTTTTGTGTCTTTGCTCTTTGACGGCTTCAATGCAAACGGGGCTGGAAGATCTGGTTTCCTGTCTAACAATGAGGATAGGGTAAGTTATATGGAAAACCAGTGACTAGTAATTTTAACATAAAAACTTTCAAATCAGCATCAAAATCTGTTGCGTACTGATAAAGATTTAAGCATATCTACATACTAATCGTATGGTTGATGAACAACCCCCCCACAGTGGGGCTACCATGAGTTTAAACCTTACGCACTCGATATCGCTTACGTAAATATGTCTATGAAAAACTTGTACAGCGCCGCTGGTGGTCACGCTAAGAACTAAAATCGGTCGTATGAAAAAAACAACTCGATAGGTTTTTAAGGTACATACGTAAGTTTTCGATAGCCAACTCATGGTAGGCCCTCAGGTGTCAGAGTTTAAGCCGCCCGTAGGCCTCTGACATGGCTTCACACACCGTTGAACAATCTCTCAGATGTGCCGGTTTCCTCACGATGTTTTCCTTCACCGTTAAAGCGTCGAATGACGGTACATATGAATTTCAAATTTGAAAAACACATTTGTACCTGGCGGGGTTTGAACTGGCGACCTCTCGCATGGCAAGTAACGACCTTAACCACTCGGCTATCGACGCTTTTAATTTTTTTTTAATGTCCCATTGAGAAATTGAGACACAGTAACATTCTTCATTAAACCTTCGTATGCGAGTCAAATTCGCACTTGGCTCCTTTCTATTAATGTGCTTAGTTAGTACTAAATATTAGTCTTTATGGGTCTACACGCGTTAATAGGAGTAGCAAATTACATAGCTACTTACTGCCCGACGCCTATAGTCTTTTTCAACTAAGATGTAGTAACTCTGACTAAGTTCCATTCTACGTAATACGAACTGCATAGGTATTTTTTAATAAATTTCTATTACATCAAATTAAACTAAACGATACTGTAAACAATCATTTAAAAGTATAAAAATATATATTTTAATATTTTTCCTAATGACGCCGCAATAAAATGAAAAAAGTGTGCAATAAAATTATTTTCGTTTGTCAATCGTAAGATGCGTGATTCAGAACACAATGAAGTGTCACAGGGATCATCTTAGCTGAAAAAGAGTATAGTTAGTATTTAAGCTAGTTTACTTTAAAGATAAAGCCAAGACCCTCCATCAAAGATCAACTAAGTCTTACCTTCATTCTTCCTCTTCAGACTGAGGGTCACCCTCTCCTGGCTGCTCTCCCTCTTGAATTCGGAGTACGTGGGGGCCTCAGCGGAGCCCTGGGCCTTCCCGCGCTCCACCTGACGCTGGATGAACTCTAGCATCCTCTCCTGGAATCAATGATCATCATCATCAGCTCATCTATAAGGATAAGTCGGTCTGACCGATTTAGGCCATGGCGGCCGATCTCAATTGAGATCAGCCAAGTGCGCAGGACATATTACAGTGCACAAGTGCTGCGTTGGGACCGAGAGGTCCCCGGTTCGAGTCCGGGGTCGGACAAAATTTGTATGAGTTTTTCTGTAAAGAGCCTGGACTTAGGAAGTTGGTGGATGCACGCCTGTGACTCAGGAAGCACGTTAAGCCGGTGGTCCTGCGCCCGATCTCTCATCGTTCATCGTCTCACCAAACTATGAAAGTAGAAACAGAGAGTGCACTTGTGTTTGCGCGTACACTTGTTAACTATAATTTATTTATTTATTTATTCAAACATTGGTCACATCTGGCTTACGGTTTCCCAAAGCGCCAGTATTGTATATTATATACATGTTAAACTTAATACTAAATTACATGTCTGATAGAAATGATTTTAACAATGTCAATGTTAGTTAATTAGCCATGGCCGATATCGGTCGGATGCCTTACATATTAAACTCCTGAAATATTTAAGCAAGATTTTAGACTTTCGCGTTCCATTACACTAAATATTAGTCTTTATGGGTCTACACGCGTTATTAGGAGTAGCAAATTACATAGCTACTTACTGCCAGACGTTTCGACTGGGTTACACCAATCATGAAGTCAATGAGTTCGCTCGCGACCATGATTGGTGCAACCTAGTCGAAACGTACGTAAGTAGCTATGTAATTTGCTACACCTAATAACGCGTGTAGACCCATAAAGACTAATATTCCTGTAATATTTATCATTGTATAGTGAAACAAACCTGGTCATCCTTATCCATCTTCTCCTTCTTCGCCTTAGCCTCCATCGCGGCCACAGCGGCCGGGTCCCGGTCGATGTACGCCACGAACCATCCCTTCTCCGTTTCGTCGACTACGCACTTGCCCTCCCGGCCTAGCCACTTCACAAACTCTGTCAGGGTCTCCCATTGCGTTGCGTTCATGTGGAGATGGTCTCTGCAAGATATTTTTCATATTAAAGTATAAGTTTTGATGGCCAGATGGTTAAGGTTGTTGCTTGCCATGTGAAAGGTCGCCAGTTCAAACCCCGATGATGATATTTTAACTAATATGGCTAAAAGCTAGAGGCAAGACACTAAATGACGTGTTTATTAAACTTAATAAAGTTTATTAAATGAGTAACAACAGTGGCGTAACTATACCCGTTGAAGTCCGTGGCAAAATTCATCGGTTGGGGCCCCGTGCACCCCCCGTTCTTTTTTTTATCTTAATGTGTATGTGGGTTGGCAGATGAGATTCTCCTATGACCGGGGACCCCTTTCGGCTGGGCCCCCCTACCGGGTGGGGGCCCGTGGCATTTTGCCGACTTGCCACCCTGTAGTTACGCCACTGAGTAACAATATGCTTATCTTTGTTACCAGCAGTTTATGTGTGATTATCTAAATATTTCAATTTTTTTTCCTAACTGGCTATGATGATGGCTTAGAGTAACCTCATCAACATCACCAGACTTGCGGGGGAGCATATGACTGCCATCCCTAAGGATTTTTTAATATTGAAATCATTCCTGGTCACAATTAATTCAAATAATTGCCATACTATACTATGGCAGTAAATTAAAGAAAAAAAGAAAGTTTATCCAGGTTGAGGCAAATATACAAGCATGGTTTTTGTTAAAAATGTATTATATGTATAAAAATGTTGTGCATACCTATAATTTAAGTACATATATGATACACATTATTGGTAAAAGTGATTAATATGTCTATTATGTATTTAGTTGGTAAGCCTTTTTTGAATAAATAAATAAATAAATAAATGGTTAAATATCACATACAATTTAGTAGTTTAATTAAACACTATAAAAAAAGGATTTATTTATACTCAGCATTTGTTGAGGATCATAGAATCCTTGATGCTGGTAATATGTAGCTGTCTTTTCAGAGAGCACAGCTGTATAAAAAGGTTAAGGATGAGTCTCATAACAATTGAACGCCAAGTTCTTTGAAAAATATAACTTTTTTCATAGAAACCAGGCTTAATTGGTATAAGAGACCGTTAAGACAGTACAGTAAGGTTTTGCCTGGTGGTGTTATGGATGCTTAGATTCTTATCTGTTCTCACGGCACCACCAATGGCAGAGGCGTCACACCGCGGAGTTTTAGTGGGTAGTCCCCTGAGTCACCTTCTCAGGAGCAGCTTGTCGGAAGTCCCAGTCTCCGGCAAGCCGGGAGTCCCACACACCACCCCAGGCAAACCCCTGCCCGGGTGTGACGGTCCATTAAGCAAGGTTTGGGTAACTATCTAATAAATAAAATATAGCTATCCAATCAACAACTCAATAAGCCAATGCATCTATTGCATTGGCTTATTGAGGTGAGTATCATCTATACTAATATTATAATGCTGAAGAGTTTGTTTTTTTGTTTGTTTGAACGTGCTAATCTCAGGAACTACTGGTTTGATTTGAAAAAATCTTTTTGCGTTGTATAGACCATTTATCGAGGAAGGCTTTAGGCTATATAACATCACGCTGCGACCAATAGGAGCAAAGATACAATGGAAAATGTGTAAAAAACGGGGGAAACGCGAACGAAGTCGCTGGCACAGCTAGTATCATATAAGGCGTCCAACCGATTTCAGCCATGGCGGTCGATCTCAATTGAGATCAGCCAAGTGCGCAGAACATATTATAGTGCACAAGTGTGCGCGCAAACACAAGTGCACTCTCTATTCCCTTACTCTCATAATTCGGTGAGACGGCAATCCGACATGACTGATGAGAGATCGGGTGCAGGACCACCGGCTTAATGTGCTTTCCGAGGCACGAGCGTTCAACCGCCAACTCCTAACTCCGGGCTGAGTAATTTCATTACAGAAAAACTCACACAAATTTTGCCTGACCCCGGATTTGAACTGGGGACCTCTCGGTCCTAACGTAACTCTTGCTACGAATAAACGAGGCAGTTAAAAAGATCATTATAATCTGCCTATACACCGTGAAATTTTAGTGGTTGTTTTCCTGCAGTAAAATGATTCTATCTTAGTAGTACAAAAGATGTGTGCAGTTCTTTTTTGGTAAAATCAATAAATGCCGGTTTTACGAAAGGTTTAACCGTAACTCGAAAACACGTTCGAACCGCTTTATGACTTAGGGTGTAGAGCTTCTTTAGCTTTGAGCATCAATTTCATGCGGCAAGCAGTACCTGAATACGTCACATCTTCAAAAACAACGATAGCTTCTCTCGTATATGTTATATACGAGAATATATAAATGTTTTTCTTTCTTTCTTTCTTTCTTTCAATAGATTTCTACCAGTACATAATGTACAGTTTATAATATAATAGAACCCAAAGTCATAAATCAAATAATAATGGCTTACCTGTTAGAAATATACTCTTGGTAGACCTTATTTGCATTCACTCTTTTTGTGCCGAACTGACGGCTCAACAGCTCCACGTAGCCATCAGCGAACTCCTTGGAGAAGTCATCGATATACTTAGAAGCGTTGTCAGCGAAGAGTAGCAGCTGTCTCTGATGGGACTCCGACATGGTGTGGCATTTGAAACCGTTTTCATCACGACATTGTTTCTGACACATCTGGCAGTACCAACGCAGTTTCTGCAGCCCTTTCGCTTTTATCTTGTTCGCTATGTATTTAGGAGTGCCCTTCTCGGCTTTGCCACCCATTTTGATGGGCTTTCCTTGAGTTTTAGCCTAAATAAAATGTTGATCGTTGTTTAAAAAACTGCGTCAAAGTTTTACGGGATTTTTCTTTGTCACGCACACTAGAGTTCTGGAAAGCAGAACTTTTTCACGGAATGCCAATGAATTGAAAATTAGAATAACATAGATATTGAAATAAATGCAAATAAATAAGCACACGAAAACTTCACAAATATTACGCGTCTGACAGTTAAGTGACAGTGACAATTCAATTCTTTTTTTTAACCATGGCCTTGGAAACAATTTTAAACTAAACTTTAATTTAACAAACAAAACGACTGCAATTAACAAAACGATTTATAACAAAACGCTCACCACGAAAACCTTCTTAAATTAACCTAATTATTAAGGATATAATTTCATGTCACTGTCGAAATTACGTTTTTTCAAAATTGAAAAAGTAACACAGGATTATATTTTGGTCCCTCAATAATTTAACGGTCCAGCCAGCACACTATTACCTTCTCTGAAATGAACGTGCTATGGACAAATAAAGGGAAGTTTCAGAAAATATTTAGTACTGTGAGTTACAAATTTTTTTATATTAGTGATCTGTAGTCTTTTATTCATATCCCCCCAACTCATTTCTCATAAAATATGAACAAGATAAGCACACGAATCAGGCTCGACTAAGTTCAAGTAATTCTCACCCACCATTCGAGTTGCGGAAACAGCCTGTTTTACCAATATTTATATAGTTCGAATCAAACTAGACCTTAGCTACTGTGTGCTTAGATTCTAAATTGTCATTATTACAACATTAGTAGGCGTGGCCCAATAGTCGTTGTTGTCGTGGCAACTATAGGAGGCAGGAAGCCGGATCTCCGTCGCCCCATGTAAATGACATTTCTTCATATGTACAGGGTGTCCCAAAAAGTAGTGTCAAGCGGAAGTCCTGAGATAGAACACCCCGTGGGGCATCCGAAACACCCCCATGTATGTTCCGCAATTTTTTATAGTTATCGAGTTATGATTATTTTTCTAAAATTTTGAGAACAACCGACCTAACCGACTAAAAATATTGTAGAGAAAAAAGTATTTGACTTTTTTGAGTAATTCTTTTTGCAAATCAATTTCCATGAGTTTTTCTTTAATGCCTAAAATATTTGTCTCCATAACTTATATGGAAATTATCAAAATTATGGTACAAACTGAAAAGTTACGTTCAGTAAATAATGTCTTACAATTTCAACGTTAAATTTTAAATATTAGGAGGTAGCTGCATGGCTCCTAAGTAACTTAAAAAACTGCGCTAGACTCTCAGCTTTCATAATCATTAATAAAAACTGGTACTTAATGGGCTACTTTTGCTGAAATCGGACTACAAAGACAGAGAGGTGGAAAAATCATAAAATTAGCCATTTTATGAACAAGCATTATTTGGACATTTTATTATTCCGAAAGTTAATCAGTTTGTTAACAAACCTAAATTTAATACAGGAGCACTCAGATGCAAACATTTGAATGCTTTTTTTTGTTTAATTTAAGTTTCATTGCGCTAACACTGTTTTCACATGCAATACGTATACCTTTGTTACGACCAACTTGACGATCTTTGCTTTCTTTACGGACTTTAATAAACTTTTACTTACAAAAAATAATCAAAAACGATGACTTTTTTTTTCAATAAAGTTCCCATTTTTGAACTTAATTAATTTTTTAAGTGTCACAAATTATGCTTTCAAGTGGTATTTCTTAGCATTTCTGGTATAATTTTGATTGTTAACAATCTTTTTAACTTTAGAAATAATAAAATGTCCAAATAATACTTCGTATTCAAATAGCAAATTTTATGATTTTTCCACCTCTCTGTCTTTAAAGTCCGATTTCAGCAAAAGTAGCCCATTAAGTACCAGTTTTTATTAATGATTATGAAAGCTGAGAGTCTAGCGCAGTTTTTAAAGTTACTTAGGAGCCATGCAGCTACCTCCTAATATTTAAAATTTAACGTTGAAATTGTAAGACATTATTTACAGAACGTAACTTTTCAGTTTGTACCATAATTTAGATAATTTCCATATAAGTTATGGAGACAAATATTTTAGGCATTAAAGAAAAACTCATGAAAATTTATTTGCAAAAAGAATTACTCGAAAAAGTAAAATACTTTTTTCTCTACAATATTTTTAGTCGGTTAGGTCAGTTGTTCTCAAAATTTTAGAAAAATAATAATAACTTGAAAACTATAAAAAATCGCGGAACATACATGGGGGTGTTTCGGATGCCCCACGGGGTGTTCTATCTCAGGACTTCCGCTTGACACTACTTTTTGGGACACCCTGTATATCTATACTATACCGGAGCCGTTCTTAGAAGACTGATTTGACACTTTTTATATTTTGCATTTATCTTTGTTAAGAGGAACATATTTAGCGAATCATAAAGAACAACTATTAAAAATAAGACGTTATTTCAAAATGTCAAATGCACCTAATTATCTAATTATTTGTCTTTTATTACCTAAAATAATTGAATTATAAAAAGAAAACGTAAAATTTCCACTCTGTATTACGCTTTTACAAGGTTACGCCGTTTGACACGTTTTCATAGTGACGTAGTGGGTAATACTCACCAGGTATTTTTTTAAAATAGGATGAAGGATTTAATAAGTAGGTATTGTATTTTAAAAATAAATATATTTATAAATAAGGAACTTAAATTCAATCTTTTGGATGTGAATTAATGTTTTTAATAAAAATTTGTTATAATTAGACCTTGCTGCTTATAAAGTGGAAATAAATGTTACTTATATACTTCGGCAATTTTACCGTTGTCCCTCACTAGTGCAGTCAGTCTGACATGTAGCAAATCGGCCAACTTAGAGCGGCTCTGGTATAATATTATAAAGCTGAAGAGTTTGTTTGTTTGTTTGAACGCGCTAATCTTAGGAACTACTGGTTCGATTTGAAAAATTCTTATTGCGTTGTATATGTTATGGACCAAGTGATTAATGCGAGCATTATTAATAATGCCCGAGCATTATGTATAATGTCTAGCCCTATCGGGCCAAGTGATTAATTATTATTTCAACTTCATTATTTGTCATTATGCGCGGTCATTATTATATGGCTATGTGATAATTGGGCAATATGATAATTGTGCGTAATTTGAGAAAAATAATTGTCTTTTGTGCTTTAAAATAATTTAATAATAGAAGAAAACGTAAAATTTCCACTCTGTATAACGCTTTTTACAAAGTTACGCTGTTTGACACGTTTTCATAGTGACGTAATGGGTAATACTCACTGCGTAATTTTTAGAATATGATGAATATGTTTTGTATATGGGAAACTTCACTTATATTTTTACGTAATTCGATTATTTTATCATTCGTAACCCCCCGCTGCTGTGTATTGCCCATACATTTATCTATGTATTCAGCCATTTTCGTACATGTGTGTATAGATTAAGTTCCTCCGTGTATTTATTATTTTTTGTGACCGTTACGTTAGCGCGTTATTGGACGATGTTGATTTTGCTTTGTATTTGGACTTTGATTTAAAATGCCGAAACGAGGAAAAACATTAAATAGCCAATGTCTCCGTAACCTTAATCACCCCGCGCATCAATCTATACTAATATTATAAAGCTGAAGAGTTTGTTTGTTTGTTTGTTTGTTTGTTTGTTTGTTTGTTTGTTTGAACGCGCTAATCTCAGGAACCGCTGGTCCGATTTAAAAAATTCTTTCACTGTTGGATAGTCCATTTATCGAGGAAGGTTATAGGCTATATAACATTTTCAAAAAAAGTAGGGATCCGTACGAAAAACCCAAATTTGTCACCCAAGATGTAAAAAAAATCAAATTTCAAACAAACTTTTACAATTTGTTTTGACAGGACGAAGTCTGTTGGGTCAGCTATTGTTCATAAAATTACACATAGATGGCATCGTGCTTTGTACAGCATGCCATAAATGCTGTCAAGTTTGACATAACATGAGCACCTACGTGAAAAGTTATTGGTAGTTCAAAAGATGGCACTGTGCTCTACGTATTACTTCGATATTATATTGTGGAAAAGTTTGTATGTAGGTATACCATACGTCAAATATGTGAAGTTTGTCTTTTGGAATTGATAAATTTGGAGTGCCATTAAATTACGTAAATTACTAGAAGGGTTCTGAATCGACAACATGTATCGAAAATATTCTAATTGTCACCTTTTTTCTATTTTAATTTAATAAAATAGTGTCATCTAATTGACATATTTTTAAGCTGTCAAAATTAACGAGAGCATTCAAATTTCCATAATTGCCGAATTGAAGAAGGTTGGTTGTCAAAAAATACATTGCTATTAATACTCAAGGGTTTGGTATCAGAAAAAAGGATGAGATGATCACAATGCGATTAATACATTGTATGCACCAACCGGGTATTAAATATTTAATCAAATTGAACAAATTCAATATTGAGTTCAAAAAATTATATGAAAATCAATATAAAAGTATAGCATATTTAATTTGGTAAAGCATAAAATTCGAAAAGAGAAAATGAGGGGTTTGCCAGGGATTAAGAAATGATTGAAGCACACAGTAAAAGCGTCGAATAATCGTAAATAGGTATGAATTTAAAATTTGAAAAACACAGTGGTACGTGGCAGGGTTTGAAGTGGCGACCTCTTGCATAGCAAGCAAATACCTAAACCACTCGGCCATGGACGCTTTTTTCCTCTCTAACTATAAACTGCTACCTGGCTTTGGAATAGGACGTCCTTTATTTCACATTGATCGATGAACAATTAGGATTACTTGAAGATGATCTATTCAATATGAGGAAGCTGTTCACTATAAACATAGATTTTAGGATTTCGTACGTCGAAAAGAATAACCGAACCCCTTATATAGGATCCGTTTATCATCGTCAATTTTTGTCAAGGAGAAAATATCAAACTGAAAGTTACATCAAATACTCAGGTCTACTGTCCCTTCGCCTGAGCCAACACAATCAAAAGAAACATTCATTTATGCTGCCAATTTTTGACACTCGCAAAGGGAACTACTATCTGCGAAGCACTCAGATTCTCAAAATTTAGAATAAAGCAACGTCAAGTACAGAGAATTAAACGTAAACTTTAAAAATAAATTGCGTTGTGCGAGTCCGTCTTGCACTTGGACTTTTCTTTTTTTTTTCTTTTCTTGGGTTCTATTCCCACCCAGCACAAATATTTCTGCGATGAATATCGATGTTTGTTCCGTGTCTGGTTGTGCGATAAAAATGTTTAAATGTATACCACTGTTCTGATAAAAACAAGTGCTAAAGCTTCTTACCACAGGATCAGATCAATTAATGTGATGTTGTGTAATATACTTATTTATCACTACACGATAAACAACAGATGATAATGATGATAAAAACCAAAATAATTTTGTTTTAAATGTTTCTTCCGGTTGACTAACTTCTTAAGTGGCAGAAAAGATTTTGACGGGACTACGACTTTTAAGTTAAAAAAAAATCAAAATCCTGTAGTTCACGCGAACGAACTTATTTATTACTACACGATAAACAACAGATGATGATGATGATAAAAACCAAAATAATTTTGTTTTAAATGTTTCTTCCGGTTGAAGACTAACTTCTTAAGTGGCAGAAAAGATTTTGTTGACTACGACTACTTTTAAGTTAAAAAAAAATCAAAATCCTGTAGTTCACGCGAACGAAGTCGCGGGCACAGCTAGTACTAAAATAATGACACTCATGTGTTCAGCGATTTTGGGTGTAAACGCCTTTATTTATATTGCAATTTTGAATAATAGCGTGTCTTACGAGTTACACCGCCAAATTATGTCCATTACCCCCTTTTGTTATGACATTTTTTTCACACCACAATATTTTTAGAGGCTAACTACTTTTTATATTAAACTATTGTATATCAAATGATAATAATAATTAAAGTTTTTTCTACATAATAAGTTTTGTATTACTTTGCCCAAAAGGTGATAAACATTATGTATAATGCCCGGTCAAAGTGATTATTTGAATAATTATTATTGAATTGCACTCTCATATTGGGCATTTTTTATATGGACCGGGCAGTATGAATAATGCCCAATTTATCATTTGGTCCATAACATATAGATCATTTATCGAGAAAGTCTTTAGGCTATATAATATCACGTTGCGACCAATAGAAGCAAAGATACAATGGAAAATGTGTAAAAAACGGGGGAAACGCGAACGAAGTCGCTGGCACAGCTAGTAAATAATAAATATTGCACAACATCACATACATTGATCTGATCCCGTGGTAAGTAGCTTAAGCACTTGTGTTACGGAAATCAGGATCACAAATAAACCTAAATATATTTAATAATACACCCAGACACGGAACAAACACCAGGAAATATTAACTTCCAAACTTTTTCGCAATCGCTCCGATCAGACTATGTACGCCAAAAGAATATAATCGAGTATATCTGGTTCCTGGTAAGGTGAAAATTAATGTTAGGTACTGTTCGACATTTTAGCTATTCTAAAACTACTTTCATACTACAAACTTTTATTTTGCCCATTTTACCCGATATTGAATGAAGCGACAGGTACGTAGGAACTTGCTGGTTAAGGCGATAAATCATTTTAGGTAGTGCCAGATTTTTTTTCTTTTTATATTAACACTAGCTGTGCAAGCGACTTCGTCCGTGTTTTTCCCCAGTTTTTACACATCTTCGTTAGTGATGTTATATAGCCTAAAGCCTTCCTAAACTAGAATCCATAATTCGACGGAGTAGTTTGACAGATAAAGTGTTACCATGTGTTAGAAAAAATAAATAGTGATGAGGTTAATGGTAATATTTAATTATCGACAGAATAGGCGTGACGACTGGGTCAAAATCTGATTATTCTATTTAGTCTGTTAGTTAGTTTATACAAAAATATGGAACACATATCCCAGGACCACGCGAACCTCCATGCATCCGGCGACGGGGCTGCCGCGGGCCGCTGCTGTCGCCTCTGCGGTGGTGACACGAGCCTCCGGGCCTTCCGAGAGGTGTACCTGTGGGAGGGGGCCGAGGAGAGGTACGACCAGCTGCTGTACGACTGCTTCGGAGTGAGGGTTAGTTGGACTGCTTTGGAGTGAGAGTTGAATGTGATTTAACAGGGTCAATCGTGGAAACACTTTTTGCTTGTGAGTCCGGATACACATTAAAAAGACGTGTGGCACTCGGGGACTGCCGCGGTATAGCTATTGCATAGCATCGTCCGATTTCGGAGCAGCTCGTCTCGAGTTTCGTAGAGTCGTACAATACGTCTAACCGCACGCACACAAACACCGTGCCGAAGTCTACCGAACTGAAACGACGTTAGACGATTGTGAGGTTTTTTTTTGTTACGGAATTTCTTGGTTCGGTCGCCGCGCTCAAAGCCCGCGATAAAAGCTATGCAATAGCTTAAAAATATCTGGGACGGAGCAAACACCGATGTACGTCACACAAATATTTGTTCCGAGTGGGAATCAAACCACGACCCTTGGAACCGCCAGTCAGGGTCACCAACCACTGTTCCAGTCAGTGTTGGGCGCTAGGTGCTGCGTCAAACGCGCGTTTAAGTTGTCCAGAAGAACGCGCATGTAGGGTGTGGGTATGCAGGCCTTCAGCGTGAGTGCGACAGGCTCAATATGGTCTTTTGTGCCTGTCGACCTCATATGTAGATCTCACTACCGCTTACCATTTATACAGGGTGTCCCAAAAAGTAGTGTCAAGCGGAAGTCCTGCGATAGAACACCCCGTGGGGCATCCGAAACACCCCCATGTATGTTCCGCGATTTTTTATAGTTTTCGAGTTATGATTATTTTTCTAAAATTTTGAGAACAACTGACCCAACCGACTAAAAATATTGTAGAGAAAAAAGTATTTGACTTTTTTGAGTAATTCTTTTTGCAAATCAATTTTCATGAGTTTTTCTTTAATGCCTAAAATATTTGTCTCCATAACTTATATGGAAAATATCAAAATTATGGTACAAACTGAAAAGTTACGTCGTGTAAATAATGTCTTACAATTTCAACGTTAAATTTATAATATTAGGAGGTAGCTGCATGGCTCGAAAGTAACTTTAAAAACTGAGCTTGACTCTCAGCTTTCATAATCATTAATAAAAACTGGTACTTAATGGGCTACTTTTGCTGAAATCGGACTTCAAAGACAGAGAGGTGGAAAAATCATAAAATTTGCCATTTGAATACGAAGTATTATTTGGACATTTTATTATTTCTAAAGTTAATAAGATTGTTAACAATCAAAATTATACCAGAAATGCTAAGAAATAACCACTTGAAAGTTTAATTTGTGATACTTAAAAAAATAATTAAGTTTAAAAATGGGAACTTTATTAAAAAAAAAATTATCGTTTTGATTGTTTATTCTAAAAAGTTTATAAGTAAAAGTTTATTAAAGTCCGTAAAGAAAGCAAAGTTCGTCAAGATCGTCGTAACAAAGGTATTGCATGTGAAAATAGTGTTAGCGCAATGGAACTTAAATAAAACAAAAAAAAATCATCCAAATGTTTGCATCTGAGTGCTCCTGTATTAAAATTTAGGTTTGTTAACAAACTGACTAACTTTCGGAATAATAAAATGTCCAAATTATACTTCGTATTCAAATGGCTAATTTTATGATTTTTCCACCTTTCTATCTTTGTAGTCCGATTTCAGCAAAAGTAGCCCATTAAGTACCAGTTTTTATTAATGATTATGAAAGCTGAGAGTCTAGCGCAGTTTTTAAAGTTATTTAGAAGCCATGCAGATACCTCCTAATATTTTAAATTTAACGTTGAAATTGTAAGACATTATTTACAGAACGTAACTTTTCAGTTTGTACCATAATTTTGATATTTTCCATATAAGTTATGGAGACAAATATTTTAGGCATTAAAGAAAAACTCATGAAAATTGATTTGCAAAAAGAATTACTATGTTAATAATTATATTTTTAGTCGGTTAGGTCAGTTGTTCTCAAAATTTTAGAAAAATAATCATAACTCGAAAACTATAAAAAATCGCGGAACATACATGGGGGTGTTTCGGATGCCCCAGGAGGTGTTCTATCTTAGTCCAGTCAATTAAGCTTAAATTAGGTAAGAATCTCGGAATTTGAGATACCCAGCTGTAAGTCTGTAAATACTTGGATATTGACCCCCTAAAAGTGGTCTCAAAACCTACATATGGTAGGGTGTACGCAACTATTAAATTTTCAGGGACAAATGTCACAAATATCAGTTTTATGAACTTTTGAGCGAAACGGGAAGTTTTATCATAAAAGTGTGTAGAAGAAAATTACTTATCATCTATTTGTCTATAAAAATTGTCTGTACGTTTTATTCCTAAGATTCACCATTTCAGAGATACAGCGATGTAAATATTTGAAAAAGTTGTATTTTCAAAAGCTTCCAGACCCCCGTGAGATTGTGCTAGACAGTCAAAATTTTCACGACTGATGTATTTTAGTAGCCTCTATAACATCTAATACTAGAAAAAGCTTAAAACTAATGTTTAAGTTGGTTCTCATACAAAAACGATGGTTTTTTTTTCTCACCGTTGGCCAGTTTTTAACGTGGTTACCCCAGTAAACCTCTTCCAGACGACACCTTTTATACATGAAGTACACGTTGTTCTTATGGGAGCCCCTTAAATAATCGTTTTATGTTGTTTTTAGTTATAAGTCTTTCGCGATTCCGTACAATTAAACTGCCTATTATGGGTTAAAAAGTACGAAATAACCAATTATTAGAATTTATGTTTGAAGTATAACTGAAAAAAAAAAACATTTTAAAAATGTTAACTGTCCAACTAACTCTATTATGAACGTGAAGATCCATATTAACCAAATTTAATATAATGAAACGCAGAAATCTTAAATCTTCTGAATACTGAAAACAACACAAAACAATTATTTAACTAGGCTTCCATATAAACAACGTGTTCTTCATGTATAAAAGGTGTCGTCTGGAAGAGGTTTACTGGGGTAACCACGTTAAAAACCGGCCAACGGTGAGAAAAAAAAAACCATCGTTTTTGTATGAGAACCAACTTAAACATTGGTTTTAAGCTTTTTCTAGTATTAGATGTTATAGAGGCTACTGAAATACATCAGTCGTGAAAATTTTGACTGTCTAGCACAATCCCACGGGGGTCTGGAAGCTTTTGAAAATACAACTTTTTCAACTATTTACATCGCTGTATCTCTGAAATGGTGAATCTTAGGAATAAAACATACAGACAATTTTTATAGATAAATAGATGATAAGTAATTTTCTTCTACACACTTTTATGATAAAACTTCCCGTTTCGCTCAAAAGTTCATAAAACTGATATTTGTGACATTTGTCCCTGAAAATTTAATAGTTGCGTACACCCTACCATATGTAGGTTTTGAGACCACTTTTAGGGGGTCAATATCCAAGTATTTACAGACTTACAGCTGGGTATCTCGAATTCCGAGATTTTTACCTAATTTGACTGGACTATCTCAGGACTTCCGCTTGACACTACTTTTTGGGACACACTGTATAAAAAAAATTGGTTCCCTGTAAAGTCGGTATACGGGCGAGACAACGTCTTTGAGTGGTAAAATATGGCGGCGGGCAAACTGTGCTCGAGTGGAAGGGACGCGTGCCTTTCACTTTTTATGTCTGTCTCTCTCGCTCTTAGGCGGGCTAACCATGCCCGAGTGGAAGGGACGCGTGCCTCTCACTCGCTCTCATTGTGAGCGCATAACGTGAGCGGAGCGTAACGCAGTTTCTTGAAGTGTCACCCGGCAAACCAATTTATAAGACGTTGTCACGTCAAAATCATATTTATGAAACAAAACGTATTTTTTTCAGGTGACTCCATCAGACTGCTTGATCTGCGAGTGGTGCGTCCGTCAACTAAGAAATGCCGAGAGGTTTAAGGCATTAGTGCATGCTGCTTTTGACAAACCAGCCAGTATGTGTTTTTATATTACTCATACCTTCTAGAAATCCTTATAGTCTAAGATCTGGTAGCATAGACCTGCACTCCTACAGGTTTATTTGATGAAGCTTATTACGGCCAAATTTTGATAGGCAATAAAAGAAAATAAATATCTGGGACATTTCCACACACGGTCACCTGACCCCAAACTATGCAGAGCTTGTACTATGGGCGTCAAAGACTGAAATACATACATATATATTTTATAAATACATACTTAAATACATAATCACACCCAGACACAGAACAAACACCGATGTTCATCACACAAATATTTGTCCCGAGTGGGAATCGAACCCACGGCTCTCGGAACCGTCAGCCAGGGTCACTAACCACTGTTCCACCGAGCCAGTCAAAAAATCCGGCTGTACTCTACTCTACTCTACTAACAATTCGACAGTGACTATTAACAATGTCGGATGTGCAAAACAGCAACTTTACAGGAGAGCTAATCAAAGTTTAATTTGGATGTATCTTTTTACTTATTTGAGGCAGGATTACAAAATTTTAGGGTTATGCTATACAAATAATGTTTGTTCAGGCCAATATTATGGGACGCCGTTATTAAATGTGTAAATATGAGAAAAGTCAGTTGCGACTTTTTTAACGGCTCTAAACTAATGTTAAATTGTCAGAAGTACCAGAACCGACATTTTTGCTTGTATAAAATTATTCATTGTTTGCCGGAACTGGTACTTACGACATTGTTTAGTGATTATATAAAAAAAATATTAGGTCGTATGTGACAAGTAGTGGACGAAATATTAATTAAAATCACATTAAACTAACCAAAATCAGTTCGGGGTCTCTTTCCACCTATAGACCCAGACTATGTGCCGCCACGGATGCCCTCACGTCTGAGACCTATCTTAGAATTAGAGACCATAACGCCGCTTACTCCAGAGGAGTTCGAGTCGGCTGTCCTCCCTCTCCGAGCGAAGAAGACGGCCCCAGGTCCGGGCGGTGTCCCGGCCCGAGTCATCGCTCTGGCCTTCTCAGTACTGGAGCAGTTTTTCCGGGGTCTCTTCGACCGGTGTCTCTCGGTCGGAAGGTTCCCGGAAATATGGAAGCAGGGGCTTCTGTGCCTCCTAAGGAAAGAGGGCCGCCCCTCAGAGTCACCTTCTGCGTATCGGTCGATTGCGGAGTGCGATTAAACGACCATCGGCGGAGCGTGGGGCCGGACCGCTCAGAGAACCAGTTCGTATTCAGGACAGGGCGATCTACCTTAGACGCCCTGTCCTGATTGAAGAACCTTGAGGAGGCAGCGCGAAGAGCGACGGAGGCGAGCGCGCTGTTGGCGCAGCGTATCAGTGCTTTGGTCCTGTGTTTGGCGCTGGAGAAGACCGAGGCCGTCTATTTCCATAGGCCTCGGAAAGGACCTGTCCCCAACTCGTACATCTTGGTTGAGGGAGTTCGGGTGGCAATCCAGTGCCAAATGAAGTACCGTAGTAGTTAGTAAGTAAGAAGGACTAGTCTTGGATGCGCGGAGGTAGTTTGTCCCACACTTCAGAGGGCTGTCGCCGGCCGTGCCTCCTCAAGGCAGTGGACACGTTGGGGTGGTTCCTTCCGAATATAAGGGGGCCTAGGGCCAGATACCGGCAACTTTACGCCGGTATACTCAGAAGCATGGCCCTTTACGGAGCTCTCATCTGTGCGGATTCCCTCCATGTCAGCGAGAACTTCGTCCTACTCCGTAGACCTCAGCGGGCGATAGCGTGTCGCGTGATACGTGCCTACCGCATTGTGGGCTTTTCAGCGGTCTGTACCTTTCCAGGCCGCCAAAAAGCCTACCTTGGAAGCTGGAGGCATAGCTGCTGGCCGCGAAGTATGAGTGGCTTAAGTAGCAACGAGATCTGGGTCTTCGTCCAGTGAGGAGAGAGCGCGAGGAGTTTGCGAACGGAGCTCGCGAGTTTTTGGTGTGGGCAGATAGCTTAGCCAAGTAAGTGGCAGGGCGTCATCTGTTGGATGCGCTCGGACCAGTGCTCAACAGCTGGCTCGAACGGACGGGCGGTTTCTTGTCGTTCCGTCTGGTGCAGGTGCTGACCGGGCATGGTTGCTTCGGCCACTATCTGCACCGCATTCAGCGGGAGGACGCGGCCGTTTGTCACGAGTGCGGCGCACAGGAGGACACGGCGGACCACACTCTCTTCCAGTGTCCGTCGTGGTCCGAAGAGAGGTCGGCCCTAATATCTGTGGCCGGCCCGCTGACCTCTCGCCCAATTTCTGCGAGGAATGGTAGAGGACGTAGATGTTTGGGCGGCGACTGCCTCCTTCTCCGAGTCAGTGATGACTCAAAAGGAGGCGGTAGAGAGGGAGCATGAAGACGACCACTTCGCGCCACCACTGCGAAGAAGGCGACTGGGCGCAGAAGGCGTGATTATGCGCGTCACATGCCGCAGTCCTACGACGGCCGGCCGGCGGCGGGTGTGGGGACACTCCCATCGGCATTACACCAACGGCCATCGTTGAAGGACGGGAGCGACCCTGTTCACGGGGTCGCCCCGTTGCCCCCCTCTGGGGACGCTTGAGGGAGACATGAAGGCCACCGGCGGTGTTGTGAGTGAAAGCTCTGCCAGGTACCAGGTGCCAATAGGCGATGAGGTACACCCCGGTGTTTTAGTCGATAAACCCCCTGGGCATTACACTCCGCCCAGGAGCCGCGGCTGGCATTTACCGCCTTCTCGCCAGCCGTCGGGGAGTCCGACACACCACCTGGAGAGCCCCCTCTCTGCTGTCATGGTACTACCGACTTATTTATAAGTCTCAAACGCGTTAAATAAAATGGGATGTGGCACTACCGTCATTTGATTTCTAAATAAAAAAAATTAACAATGACGGATGTGGTTCTACCGTCATAAGACCCTTTTAGAAAGCAATTTATAAAGTCAGATGTGGTACTACCGACATTTCACTTTTTTCAAAAGTAAATTAACAATGTCGGATGTGGTACTACCGACATTTAAGCCATTTGAAAAACCAATTAACAACGTCCGATGTGGTACAACTGACATTGTTAAAGGCCGTACTAGGAAATACTCATAATTTATAAATTTTGCCTCAAAGTTAAATAATAAACAAATTGTCAAAATTTTAAGAGAAATATTATGATAAAAGTAATAAATAATAACATATAGCTGTTTCTACTGTAGGTTTTGCTTTGGTTTGAGAGTTATTATTGGCAGGTATACTCGAGGTAGATAGGTTCTCATCATCTTTTCCCGTGGCTAGGCTGATTAAATGTGCTGATCTTGTAGGTGTCATCGTGAATAGTGTTATAAATTATGGGATAAGAAATAAACTCTCTTAAAAACAAAGTTGCCACGCGACGTCCACTCATCCCGCTAACAATGACGGATCTGGGAGATCGCGCACGCACACCCGGCCCCGCGTCCCGCTAACAACGTCGGAAGCTATTTTCCGACGTTTTTAACGGCCTCTCTAGGTAAGATCCGACTTTCTTAATGTGATTATTTCAAAAACTATGCATGGAAACATTTTTTTTATTTCACCCGATGATAGATCTAGTTATTAGGGCATGTTTTTTGATATAAACGAAAAAGTGAGATTTTGCAGATCCGACATTGTTAATAGTCACTGTCGAATTTATCATTCATAAAAATTTAGTTTCATCAAATAAACCTGCAGATCCATGCAGCCGGATCTCGTACTATTAAGCAATGTACCTTTTTTCTGCTAACTTATTTTTTTTTTCCAAAAAGTTCTTAAGAGTATTTTCAAATCCAGAATGTACTTAGTCTATTTGACGTACATGACGAAGAAGGAAACATCGCGAAATAGCACTTACACCATAGACATATTGACAACTTCTTCTTTTGGCATACTTCTGTGACGACCTTTTACAACAACCTACTTTAATGTATGATTTTAGACTTTCGCGTTCCATTACACTAAATATTTGTCTTTATGGATCTACACGCGTTATTAGGGGTAGCAAAGACATAGCTACTTACTGCCCGACGTTTCGACTGGGTTACTCCAGTCGTGGTCGCTCACGACAAATATTTAACCTACTTTAATCCAGAATTTTTTGACGTGATAACGTCTTTAAAATCGTTTTAGTCGGGTGACATGTTCAGAAACTTGTGTCACACCAAAACCTCACGAGCGCGATCGCAGGTATAACGAGAGAGAGACGGACCGATCTCCCGTCTCATCTCGAGCGCTGCCAGTCATTCCGTGAAACTTGTCACGCGGAATCCTCACGAGCGGAGGCTGGCATAGCGTTCGAGTGAGTGGACCGATCTTCCGTCTCTCTCACTCTAGCGGCATACAAACGAATGGAGATTTTCTCTTAATAAGACGTTATCACGTAAACATCTCGATCGTAAACCTACTTTACAAACAACCAATTTTTTTTCTGGTTTTTCCAAACATGTATTAAAATATTAAATTGAAATTACTCTATCATAGGCTCATCAGTACATTCAATAAATTCACCACCGTCAACGCTTAAACAACAAAAGAGCCAAGAAAACCAAACCCAAGACAGCAAACATATTATAGAACTGCTCAAATCCAACATGGCCGAAAAGAAAAAGAAGAAGACGTTCAAATGGAATATGAACTCAATGCCTGAGGCGAGAAGGACTAATGTTCAATGCAGGATGTGCAAGCAGAAATATCCAATGATCGTGTCTCGTAATAGCGGGAAGGATTTCACTTGCTCTCGGTGAGAAGTTATGTTTCTTGTTCTGCCATCGTCTGTAGGCTACTGCTGATGTCAAATAATCTTCATGTCATGTTAGGACTCTTACACCCTGGCTAAATTAGCCTACGCATATTATGAGGGCGATAGGCTCATCATCATCATCAGCCCATATACGTCCCCACTGCTGGGGCACGGGCCTACCCTAAACTAGGGCGATCATGCCTTAGTCAACCATGCTGGCCATTCATAGGTTGTGTAGTCAACCAACACGCGATAGGCTCAATAGGTTCTATTGTGCATGTCGACCTCATAAATGGACTTCAAGGCCGCTTAGCATCAGGTGGAGTGAGGTCACTCTGAAAGTCTTCATAAAGCAGTGATGCCAACTTAGGGGTTTTCCCCCTAGATTTAGGGGCTAAACTGAGGTGGGATTTTTTTAGGGGTATTAAAAACGTTAAGGGTATTTTTAGGGGTTTTTGAAATTGCCAGTTTTGTCTAAAAAAAAACAAGACCACCAAAAATATTGCCCTATTTTAGCACTTGTTGTCTAATTTTCGGTCAAGGAGGCTAATATATTGGGCCGTTTTAATAGCAAAATTTTAAAGTTCACCGCAACAGGGGGATTTTAGGGGGTTTTGACACAAATTTAGGGTATTTTTTTTAGATATTTTTGAGAGTTGGCAACACTGTCATAAAGAAAACTTCATAGCATAAGCATTTTTTCAGTGGCAAAGGGCCCAGTCTCACAGGAGTGAACATAAGATAAGAATGATTTTGTTCACCCTGGCCAAGTTAGTCCACGCTACGTATAATGCTGTCCTGCACACGTCCGATAATCGGTGACCGATTTTTGCCAGAGAAAAATGACATGTACTTACTGCAATGAAACTAACACGTCATATAACGGACAATTCTTCTCTATTATATCAAACCAGACTGGCTCGGTGGATCAGTGGTTAGTGACCCAGGTTAACTACCTACGGTTCCAAGAGTCGTGGGTTCGATTCCCTCTCGGGTCAAATATTTGTGTGACGAACCTAGGTGTTTGTTCCGTGTCTGGGTGTGTTATTAAATATATTTGGTAAGTGCTTAAGCTACTTACCACGGGATCGATGTATGTGATGTTGTGAAATATTTATTTAATCACAGCCTATCCACGTACTCTACAATCCTGTTATTATGTATTCATTTTCAGGTGTAAGAAAAACCAGTTGACCAATCATAATGGCGTGTGTAAGCCGTGTAATACGTTGACGACCAGCGCGCTGATAAAAGACAACATGAAGATACATGCGAAAGCTGACTTCAGAGGGAAGAATAGGTGAACTTTCTATTTATTTATGAATATATAGCACATACCATTAGATAATTAGATATATGTATGTATACTTTTCACGCGAATTTTGTGTTATATTTTGATTGTAGGCTTTAAAAATATCATTATAAGGTAGTGATTATATACTCTTTGCTGTGCCTTAGAAGACCACTTTTTTTTTAACAGTTTTACGTCATTGGCTATAGCGCCATTTAGACAGAAAAAATATGAGGGATTCAAAAATAATTTTAGTGAGCATCAAAATGTCATTTTAGCATCAAAATATCATTTTAATACTTACTTAAATATTTTTGTGTTTGAAACTATCCGTATCACATAGGTCACCAAGTAGATAGACTCATTATTTTTTTTTAGTGATTGTTCCTTTCTTCTTACTTTCCCCCGTAAAAGAATAAAGTTAGATTTATTCATTTTTTAAATTTCAGGCTTTTGAGCCTGTCAAAAAATCCCTCGCAAACCATAAGGCAGCAAGAAGTACAAAAACCGCATGGGAGTCGGACTGTGTCGAAATATCAATGCAGCGTGTGTCCGAAACGCTATGTGACCGCTGAACATTTGGAAGAGCACGTGAGATGTCTGCACAATAAAATAACATGCCCGTTCTGCAAAAAAGAACTGAAAACACCAGAAATGTTCGACAGACACATTCAAATGCATAATGATCATAATTATTTCAATTACTATTTGGCGGGGCCAGCGAATTTTGCGACAACGAAACGCAACGTCAAAACGCGCGTAGTTGGGCGGGAAAAGCGTTGTGTTTAAAGATGGCGGAGAAAATGGAAGTCGTTGTTTTTTTTTGGCTCTGGGTATCCAGTAAATATGTTGTATTTAATGACAAGATTGAATATTTTAAACATACTCTTTTTAGTCTAGCCTATTTTAGCTGACTTAAAAAATAAGAGAAAGTTTCTAATACTTGAGAACCTTAAGTAGAAAGGTGGTGAAAAATTTCTAAACTACGAGTATATTTGTAATAAGTAGATAAAAAAAATTGTTTTAAAATTCATAGGATATTGTAAGTAATGTCCGTAATGATGTCTTTATTCAATAATAGTAGCTAAATTATTTTGATATCTATTTAACAAAGTAGGTATCAAAATAATTTCGATCAATATTCTTTATATTGTAAAGAGATTTTTATGTTTTATTGTAACTACATACTTTTTGTTTTTTTATAAACAGTGTATTTTTTCAGAATAAATGTTTTTGTTTTTTTTACATCTTACATATTGCATTTATTTTAATTTTACACCATTGCGTTCACAGGTATACCTACTACATGACGTACCTACTATGTATATGTCGCAGTCATCTGGTTAAATCAGCAATTTGATTGGATCACTAGCGCGTTCATTGAATGACGACGTTTAATTGAATGACTAAAGGACAACTCGTGAAGTTGTTGAATATAACGTTCAACATCTTGACTGAACGTCATTTAGCGTAGTAGTTGAATGGGATATAGCTGACTTTGTAATGTTTGATTAGGGTGACCATTAGTGCGCATCTTAAAAGATAACTAACTTTAGATTAAAACATGAGGACATGACATAACACACCTTAATAACCAGCCAGTTTTGCCAGATTTTTTTCTTTTAAAGTAGCCGGCGACAGCATATTAATCGGCACATCCATGCTGTCTCAATTTTTTTACGAATAAGTTACTTTAAATCTCAATTTCACTCAAAAAAATATCAACACAGGGGCATTCGATTAGATCTGTACCAGCTGTTTGACGCCATCTTTGTTTTGATGAGCACTAACGCCACAGTGGAAAACAAAATGAACTAAATTACAATCACCTGACTGATTTTACGTCCGCTATGTTCAAAGGGCTATGTTTCAATCAGCTAACTTGTTGGACGTTGAGTGAAGATTGTTCATTCAACGTTCGACCTAGTCATTCAATTGAACGTCGTCATTTAATGAACGCGCTAGTGATTCAATCAAATCGCTGATTCAACCAGATGACTGCGACATATACATATAGAAACCAAAAATAAATAAAATTTCTGGTAGAACAAATACTTACTGTACCTAGTTACTTAGTTATTTACTAACGAATTCCCACTTTTATTCTCATCTGCCTTTCGACCTTCGAGATGCTCAGTCGAGTTGAATGTGCGTGCCCTTTGAGAGGCCACTATAGAGAACGAAGGCTTCTTATAGATACTGCAGGACCTCTAAAACAATAAGGGGTTAACGCGTATGAGAAATTCACTATAGTCTTTTTCAGCTAAGATGATCCCTGTGACTCATCATTGTGTTCTGAATCAAATCTGAATTTGACTGGCTCGGTGGAACAGTGGTTAGTGACCCAGGTTCATTACCTACAGTTCCAAGAGTCGTGGGTTCGATTCCCACTCGGGACAAATATTTGTGTGACGAACATCGGTGTTTGTTCCGTGTCTGGGTGTGTATTAAGTATAATTAGGTATATTTGTGTATCCACTGTTGATTCTGATATCTGTAACACAAGTGCTAAAAGCTACTTACCACGGGATCAGATCAATGTATGTGATGTTGTGTAATATTTATTTATTATTTATAATCACGCATCTTGCGATTAACATGCGAAAATAATTTTATTGCACACTTTTTTCATTTTATTGCGGCATCATTAGGAAAAATAATAAATTAATAATTTTAAACTTTTGAAAGGGAAACAGTATCGTTTAGTTTAATTTAAAGTAATAGATTTTTTTTTAAAAATACCTATGCAGTTCGTATTACGTAGAATGGAACTTGGTCAGAGTTACTACGTTCCATTCTATGTATACGAACTGCATAGGTATTTTTTTTAAATGTTCTATTACATTAAATTAAACTAAACGATACTGTTTGTCATTTAACAATATAAAAATATTTATTTTGATATTGTTCCTAATGACGCCGCAATAAAATGAAAAAAGTGTGCAATAAAATTATTTTCGTTTGTCAATCGTAAGATGCGTGATTCAGAACACAATGAAGTGTCACAGGGATCATCTTAGGTGAAAAAGAGTATAGATAGCAATACGTAGGCGTGAGGTCCAACTGCAGCATGCTTGGTGAATATTAACATGTCTGTAAATGTCGCGTCAAAAATAAAGTTGGACCTCACGCCAAGGTTTTGCCATCTAGTGAATTCTAATACGCGTTGTAGCCACAATGATTAAGTATACTTACGCTATTAAGTAATTGAGTTTGTGCGAGTGTAAAATACCAAGAAAAAATGCCGTAACCATGTTGGTAAATAAAACACAACCATGATAACTAGATAAAATATATTCATAATAAATGTTAACGACAAATAGAATTAAAATAATTTAAAGGATCGCATCCAAATAGTCTTTTTACCTAGACAGAGACGTCAAACTTTTTGCTGCGGTTTTGTTACAGTTTCACAAAACTATAATTTTTTTTAAACATTAATTAATACATTTTTATACCGAACAACATAAAATATACATAGTATTTTATTACCTTATCTTCTCCCTATAAGCCGTCTACGGACGCGTCCCTATTAGACGAATAGTGAGCGGAAAGAATGAAGTAGCCATATACAGGCGCGTCCCCATTAGACGAATAGTGTGTGGGAAAGAATGAAAAAAGAGAAAAAAAATATTATTCAGTTACCAACACAACGGTTCACAGTTTGCGGCAATTCGCCGGCACGTCATGTTTCGCGTTTGACCGACTCATCCTGTAGCGCTACCATGAGTTTAAAAGTTACGGACTCGATGTCGCCTACGCAAATATGTCTATGAAAAACTTGTTCAACGCCCCTGGTGGTCACGCTAAGAACTAAAATTGATCGTATGAAAAAAAACAACTCGATAGGTTTTTAACGTACTTACGTAAGTTTTCGATAGCCAACTCATGGTACCGCTACTGCAATTTTTTATAAAGACCCTCAGGACGTCCACTCCACCTGATAGTGAGAATATGAGGTCGACAGGCACCATAGACCATATTGAGCCTGTCGCACTCACCCTGAAGGCCTGCTAAGATACCGTTGCTCGCCCCGCCTGAAGAGCCGGGATTGTATGAGGGAGGAAAATATGAGCTGGAAAGTTTCCATGCCTTAATGGCACGGGGCAGAAAAGAGGAACTAAACCTCTTGGTCCGAGCCACCAGTCCCTGCATGGTACCTGGATGGCAGCGCTGATCAGCACGTGTGGTTTAACATACATACTGTTAGCGTGAAAATCGGACATCCCTATTCGACTACTGATCGTGCGCATCCCTAGCGCAATGACATTGACACTTCGCTATTCCCGCGCAATTTCTCTAACGCGTCCCTGTACTGTATTACTGTTTTATTCAATAAATCCTATTTAAACTAAATACCGAGTTTGATAATACATACATACATACATAAAATCACGCCTTTTCCCAGAGAGGTAGGCAGAGATCACTTCCTGCCATGTGCTACAGTCCTGGCACACCACTTTTGCTTTTTTCACATCCATCAATCTCTTTATGTATGCTCGTCGATTACGGATACTAATAATTTGATCCTTTTTCAAAATTTGACCTATTTGGTCATGGAAGGTCTTTCTTGGCCTTCCCCTGTCGACATTTTATACATCCTTCATATATTCCTTTCGTTAATCGTCTTTCATTCCTCTCAACATGACCAAACCATCTAAGCATACTATTCTTAGCCTTAGTCACCACATCTTATTTAAACTCGCGGTTTAAACTTTATTTTAAACTATAGGGATGCAAACTTGAATCAAACTTACCCGCTCACTATGCTTAATGGGGACGCGCCCTAACCGACATTACATACAAGTTTTGAATTAAAAGATCTTTAATCAAACAATGAATGTCCTGTCTATGCATTAAAATCAGTGTTGTTATGGTGCTCCATATCCGTAACCGAAACTACCGTATTTCCGAAATAAAAAAATATCCGTAACCGTAAGCGAATCCGATATAATGGATTCGGATAGTTTCGGATAGGGCTAGGGTTGCCAGATGGTAACTTATCAAATCCGGGACAATTCTACTAAAACAATGTTGGCTCGTGGTTATAATAGAAAATATCTTAAATGTCTATACTAAGTACATAATTAACTATAGTTATAATTATAAGATAAAATACTGTGGTAGTTAATCAAACGTTAAACTAATAAGGAAAATAAAGAGCACTTCGCTTAAATTACCAATTTTAAACTTTGGTTGACAATGAATACCTACTAAATGACAAATTGAATAGTAATAAACGGGTATTATTTATTTACATATACAGTAATAAACTAAAAAAAAGTTTTCGAAATCCGGGACAATAAGCGCTAATTACTGGACACGGGACAAGAGGCAAAATTCCGGGACAATCCCGGATTTCCCGGCGGTCTGGCAAGCCTAGATAGGGCAGACTCTGAATAAAGACGACATTTTGTGACAAGTTCTTATTTTTGTTCGGCCGAACTAACATAGCGCACGTGCATAATCGTATCTTTTTGATTATTGTGGTATTCAAGTGCTTTATGTATTTCACTTTTACACTTCCTTGAAACCTTATATCCGTATCCATAACTTAAACTATCGGATAATCGGAAATAATTTAATATCCATAACCGTCCAAGTTGCGTCCAAGTGCAGGGAACCTTTGAGGTGTCTGGGAGAATAATTGGCCCATTGGATTGGTCTGGCTGCTTGCAATTTGTCTGGAAATAGTACCACGTAGTTATATATGTCAAATTTAGGCTTGCTAAAATGACGTAGTTTGCCTCAGTTTTGGTACACCTTTAGTTCGCGCTACCTGTGAAACGGCCCCGCTTTCAAACAAGTGAGTACGCGTACTCTCCTAAGTACATACTAGACTATAAGTCATGGAAATTCTAGCTTTGCTAAAATGACGTAGGTCTGGCGGCCCTGGGATCTTACTCTATAACCGAAGCCGGTACTACTACCCCAAGAGCTGACAGGCATTTTTGAGTACATCCTTGAGGCACATTGAAAATATTATTGTTGATTAGTTGCGAATGTGTGGATGATGAAATGGCCGACCTGGCTGGGAGGTTGCGGGGCGTTAAGGAGCTATGAATTTTTTAATTCGCAATTTTTCTCATGCAGAAAATGTTCTTGAGGCACTTTGAATCTTACAGCATTTTAAAGTCTGATGTTTAATTAAACGATATATCATAATGCCAGGCGATTTGGTTGGGATTTAAATGGTGACAGGCGATTTAAAGTTATATTTTTTAAAATAAACTGTATCAAAAAGCGTTTATTGATCTAGGATGTGCGCATACGACAGATTTACGCAATGAGGTTTTTAACATGCTTGAGAAGTTCGTGTGTGAAATGTACGGTGTCAATAATATCGCAGATATAAACATAGCACGGTTTGAAAAATTTTGCAAGACATTTAAAGCTAAGAACACGGAAGAGCCTTTCAAAAAAACTGTCAAAAACTATGATCCGTCTACGTTACCACCATGTAAAGCAGAGTTGCACCAACAGCTTTTAAGAGCTCAATATGTTACAAGTATCTGGAGAAATGCACATTTACGTTTTCCAAGTAACCTAGTACCCACTGAACATGGATGGCAGCTGAAGGAGGATAAACTGGATTTTTATTGGTTTGATGGGGATTGCATGCCGCAATTAGTTATCGATGCAATTGATCCTGGGACATTTGAACACTCTGATGAAAATGCTACAGGTATGTAATAATAATTTGTTAAATACTCGCACTATTAATTGTATTTCACATTTGTTAAATTTTTTTATTTATTTTCAGACGATGAAGAAGAGTTCATAGAACTCAACTCTATGGACGAGTTCACAAGCGACGAGGAGATTCCATCAGATATCGATGAATAAAAAAAATTACATAAAAAGTATATCAAAAATTTTTTGTAAAAATTTATTTTTTTATAATAAATAATAATAAAATGATATCACCTGGCAAGATTAAATAACCGCCAGAACGGCCTGTCATTTGATATATGGCATCTTATCAACACAACAATTATTGTGTATAGATCCCAGCTTGCCTCAAGTACATTTTTTGCGCAAAAAAAATATAACTTTAAATCGCCTGTCACCATTTAAATCCCAACCAAATCGCCTGGCATTATGATATATCGTTTAATTAAACATCAGACTTTAAAATGCTGTAAGATTCAAAGTGCCTCAAGAAGATTTTCTGCATGAGAAAAATTGCGAATTAAAAAATTCATAGCTCATTAACGCCCCGCAACCTCCCAGCCAGTTCGGCCATTTCATCATCTACACATTCGCAACTAATCAACAATAATATTTTCAATGTGCCTCAAGGATGTACTCAAAAATGCCTGTCAGCTCTCCGGCTATACATTTTACAAAATAACCATATCCGGATCCGAAATCATAGTAGGTATCATAACATCACTGATTAAAATGTTTTTTCTAGACTTACATTTTATACCTATTTTATTTACAATTGATCAGTTGCAGTAAGTGCATTAGGTATTTTATTGCCTTATTGTGTAATTTCTGATAATTTATTTGAGTAGACATATAATTTGTGATTCTCGGTCTATTATGTGTTCGTTCATTTTTAATTCTAACAATAAATTATGCTATGTAATGTCCCATGAAATGGACAAAAGGTTTTAAGACAAAAAAGTTTTTTTGACGCTTAATCAGTAGTGAGTAATCATCACTATCGCGAGATACTAGGTACTAGGCGAGACGACTAAAAAAATATATTTAGTCCGTTATTTAGATTATTTAAAAATATTGTACGTTCGCGTTGGATCTAGAGTTTAAATAGCCTATCCTGTGTCCCAGATGTCTATGTGTTTTATACCAAATTTCATCAAATTCGGATAATTGGTTTAAGAGTTATGGAGGAACATACATACATACACACATACAGAAAATTCTAAATATCGTGAAATTAGTATCAGTATCATATATTGAGCCTATAAACACAATATCTCTGAAAACAAACTAACTTACTCCATGACCGACCCTTACAGATTTATTATTAGTATAGATTCTATACTAATAATAAAAATTATTTATTCAGTAACACATTATTCTATACTATAGAATAATGTGTTACTGAATAAATAATTTTGTATTTTTTTATTTTGCGGCCTCCCTAAATTATTTTTTTTTTATTGGCCCTAGGACCCATCTACTTTGGACATTCCTGTGATAAAGTAACAAGAGGAAGGAAGATAAAACAATTTGTTTTTTTTTATAAGGAAACTAGGGGATTTAGGCAAACTTCGCACAGTGCTTGCCGCCCAGTGACCTGCCCGGGAGTCGAAGCGACGCCACGCAGCTCTTGGTAGCGGATAGCTCCTTTCTCAGCCGGACTATATCAAGCTCTGCCTGCCTCTTCCGCTGAAAAGAAATTAAAAATTTAATTAAGATTAGCACTTACCTTTATGTTTATGTTTTTTTTATTCACTTTTATTATTCTGTACCAGTGTTTTTCTTGTTGGCTGTCCTAATAATAAATAAATAAGTTATTGATTTATACATAACTACAACCAAACATACATATATAAAATCAAGTCTTTTTCCCAAAGGGGTAGGCAGAGATCACTTCCTGCCATGTGCTACGGACCTGGTTCATCACTTTCGCTTCATCCACATCCATCCACCACCATACATATGAGACCAATATAAATCAACTAGCTGTGCCCGCGACTTCGTTCACGTGCACTACACGATTTTACATATAAAAGTTTTTCCCAATTACTCCTGTTCCCGTGAGAATTTTTTCAATATCTCGTTGCAAGTAAGCTTTACGTTCATTAAGGTACCTACTTGCATGCCAAATTTCAATCATCTATCTTACGCGGTTAAGATTTTTTCATACAAAAGTTTTTTCCTGCTGGCTCCCGTTCCCGTGAGAATTTTTCAATATCCTGTTCCAACTATATAAGGCGTCCGACCGATTTCAGCCATGGCGGCCGATCTCAATTGAGATCAACCAGGTGCGCAGGACATATTATAGTGCACAAGTGAGCGCGCAAACACAAGTGCACTCTCTATTCCCTTACTCTCATAGTTCGGTGAGACGGCAATCCGACATGACCGATGAGAGATCGGGCGCAGGACCACCGGCTTAACGTGCTTTCCGAGGCACGGGCGTTCAACCGCCGACTTCCTAACTCCGGGCTGAGTAATTTCATTACAGAAAAACTCACACAAATTTTGCCCGACCCCGGACTCGAACCGGGGATCTCTCGGAATCGGGGATTGCTACCAATAGACCAACGAGGCAGTTTGTTCCAACTAAGCTTTAAGTTAACTATAGTACCTGCATGCCAAATTTACAGCATCATCAAACTTAAGTGGTTTAGATTTTTCATACGGGAATACCTTTCTTAGGGCACCTCTACGGCACCTAAGCTACGTTACTTCCAAACCGTTTTGGCTGTGCGTTGATATGTCAGCCAGTCAGTCAGTCAGTTAGTCAATCAGTCAGTCAGTTTCTCTTGTTATATATTTAGATTTGAGGATTTTCCTTACAGGATTTTCAATCAAAAGAATTCCTTTCATAGGGCACATTTACGGTACCTAAGCTACGTCTCTTTCCAATTTCATTACATACAAAAGTTTTTTCTTCAGTTACTCCTGTTCCCGTGGGAATTTCGCAATATCGCGTTTAAAATAATCTTTACGTTTATTAGGGTACCAGCATGCCAAATTTGAATCATCTATCTTACGCGGCTTAGATTTATTTATACTAAAGTTTTTTCCCACTCACTTCTGTTGCCGTGGGAACAAAATCCTGTTCCAACTAAGCTTAAAGTTTACTAATGTACTTGCAAGCCAAATTTCAAGCGTCTAGCTGAAGCGGTTTAGATTTTACATACAAAAGGATTTTTCCGATTATACCCGTTCCCGGGAGTATTTCGGGAATTCCTTTCTTAGTGCGCCTCTGCGGTACCTAAGCTACGTTCCTTCCAAATTTCAAGTGCCTACGTTCAGCCGTTTAGGCTGTGCGTCGATATGTCAGTCAGTGAGTCAGTCAGTCAGTCAGTCAGTTTCTCCTTTTATATATTTAGATAAGTTTTAGTCATGCGAATAGATATTTAAAATTATAACTCGATAAGGTTTTTTTTATTCATTCATCAGATCACTTTCCCTATAAAGTTCTCAAAACTAGCCCATCATATTCATTGTTGACAAAAATAGAAGGTTTTACAAAACTATAACATAATGCAATCAAACAAGTCGAAATTGTGATTACACCTTCAACTTGACGAGTAGTTATTTGGAACAATAAAATAATTCTGCTAAAACACTGGGTACTACGATAAAATTCAGCCTCAAATTGCAAAAACCTTATAAATCTAAAACTAACATGACGTTTTAGCGTGAATACAACGAACAAATGAAAAGCTTAACGTTTGATAGACGTGATGAAGTAGGTACACTTCGTGATTATATTTCAAAAATGAAATTACTTTGCGGTTTAGAAAATTGTGCTATTTTTGGATTAATCCCATTAGTAGGTACCTTTTGGGGTCAACTATACATTCATTTTGGCGAGCGAAAAAAGGAAACAATAAACCTACGGCTCTCAAACATTTAAATAATGAAACGAGTAGATACCTACAATATAGAATAACCACAACACATTTTAGCCACGAAAAACAATTCCACAACAAAAGAAAACAATTAAAATACTACTTTAAACTTAACAGTAACAATTATAACAAGGAATCTGAATAAGAAATTTACAAAATCAGGGAAATACTCACTCGCGTCGACAGCTTTATCGGCTGAGTAAAAATGGCCGCCCGAAGTTTGAGAATTGTTTTTTATTTAGGTCTTTTTTTATGTTAACTTACGTTATCAAAATACTTTTGACAGAAAAACGAAAATATACAAAAAAATATCATAAACATAAAAAAATAACAAGATAAATTAAGCATTAAAATATAAGATTTCATTTTCTTATTAGTACATACAAGCTTGGTTTTTTAAATATTTATTACATAATGGTTCATGGCTATTCATGAAAAAAAAAAAATTATTATACTCTTTCCAGAGACGACCTATAAAATATCATTTTTTGATTTGTTTACATTTTGTCGCTCGCCAAAGTGAATGGAGTACCTATAGGACTTTTGTATAAAATAGACAGTCAGTCCCATGTTAAAAATTTTAGCTGTTCTATTCTTCTGGCATTTTTAACAAACTGCCAGTTGACTCTAATGCTGGGGCCACACTAGCTAATACACTACTAATAATGTACGTTCACCATAGGTGTAGTTGTAGGGTGTGTTGTTCACCACAACTTTACGGGATAATTTGACAATGCCATTTGGAGTTAGGTATACATTCATGTTGACCGTTGAGGTGTAGCCAGATTTTTAATCCGGTATAAATTATACACCGTGAAATTTGAGTGGTTGTTTTCCCGTGGCAGAACGATTTGCCTTTAGTAATTTAATACTATCGAATCATGCAAATTATTCCATGAAAAAAAAATTTTTTTTCGAATTTTTAATAATAATAATTATAATAATAATACGTTTATTTCGCACAAAAATTATTATACACAAAATGGATAAAACTTAAATTAATCTTACGTGCTAAAAAGGGGGGGAGGCAACGACGCTGATTTTCAAAATAATAATTTTCCAACTCGAAAACGAGAGAATCTATAGTTGTTTTTTAAGATGTGAACTGCACAAATCTATTGTGCTGCTAAGGTAGAATCGTTTTGCTGCAGGAAAACCACTCAAATTTCACGGTGTATATCGAGACAATGGGCATTGACATTAGACCCTAGTGTGGTCTTAGCATTAGGTGACAAAGTTTCGAGAGGAATTTTGGGACTAACCCAAATTTTCTCAAAAAATGTACCTCGTCCTGTCAAAGTCAGGTTTGTCTCTAGCTGGCCGCCTTTGCTGAAAGACAACATTCCGTATTCGTGGTAGAGGTCCACTAGTTTGATGACCATATCGTGTCCGACCTACGAAATTAAAAGATACTTAGTAATTCAAGAAATAGAATCGGGTAAGCGACCCCGGCTCCTCGAGCTACTATCGACTCAGTCCAAATCATCCGAGGCGATAGTATCCTTCCTCCCCTTTTCCTTCCCCCGTCATATACCCTCGCTACTCGTGGGAACGCAGTGACCTTGTTAAAACAATGCACAAGGCAGAATGGCGGCGACGTGGTCCACAACCCGTCACGTCACGTTTCCCATAGAGGTGAAAAATGGATCCCTGGAAGTGATCTCTGCCTACCCCTCTGGGAAAAAGGCGTGATGTTGTATGTAAGAAATAGATTCACGAAAAATACTTTCTCACGTTCCTGTTGTTTTGGCAATTAAAGCTTTATAGGTGCTGTAGAATAATTATTGATAATATTATGAAAAGCAACGATGGCCGAGTGTTTAAGGTCGTTGCTTGCATGCGAGAGTTGCCATTTCAAACCCCGCCACTGTGTTTTTCCAATTTGAAATGCATATGAACGATTATTCGACGCTTTATCGGTGAAGGAAAATATCGTGATGAAACCTACCCAACCCACACTTGGCCAGCGTGGTTGACTCGCGGCCTGCGAGCCCTAGTTTACGGTATGCCCGTGCCCTAGCAGTGGGGACGTATGGACTGATGATGATTATGAAATGTGATTGGATCTCTATTTCTAAGTACAGAGAACGAGGCATTTGAGTGGAGACAAGAAGAAACTTTAAGTACCTAATGGTTTTCTACCAAATCTCGGTTCCTTGTGTCCTATTGGTGACTATCCCTTAGTTTTACCGCTCCATAGCGGCGCAGGTGGTAGCCTTCCAACTATTTAGCTCTACAACTACTTTGAACCGTCATTTCACGGTACGTAAAATTCTTATTACTAAATACGTATTACCAGTGGCGTAACTATACCCGTTGAAGTCCGTGGCAAAATTCATCGGTTGGGGCCCCGTGCACCCCTCGTTCTTTTTTTTTATCTTAATGTGTATGTGGGTTGGCAGATGAGACTCTCCGTTGACCGGGGACCCCTTTCGGCTGGGGCCCTCTACCGTGGCATTTTGCCGACTTGCCACCCTGTAGTTACGCCACTGCGTATTACGGACTAATTCTAAACCATTGTTAATGTTCTTTTTTTCTTACTTTGAGCTCGTTGGCCAATCGGGCCTCGACCTGCGCGACTCGGGATCGCAGCTCAGCGATGTCTCTCATCAGACGTGCTGCTGCCAATTTGTTGTCAGCCTGTCAATAAATACCCCAGATAAGAAGTGTTTTGTGGGTGAGAGCCATCCGCTCGCAAGACCGATGGTGATGACAAGGCTACTCCAAGTCATCATCGTAGTCAGATAGGAAAACAAAGGCTTCCGACTAATTTTAATTATGGCGCCCAATCTTGCTGGAGAACTCAAGATATATTAAAGTGCATTTTTTGTTCTTTGACTCTCATAGTTGTCACCGGATTAGCAAAGGAAGGCTACAAAAATATACATACATAACCACTGCTGTCAAGTAGAGCTATTTTACATAGACCTAAAAAGGCCGTGATAAATGTTTGAAAGCAAAGCTTTTTCTTTGTTTTTCAGACTACAATGATAGCTTGGAGTAAAGTGATATTATCACTAGACTTGCGGGGGAGCGGACGGCTCTTACCCAAATCTCCGACAATTAACTACAGCACTGGCTGTAATAGCACTCTCCAGCCAATAGGCTACCAAACTTAGCCTATCGGCTACAAGGTGCTGTACTCACAATCCTGGAAGGTGCATTCCTGGCCACGTTTCTGCAGACGATGTTGGGCAGCTCGGAGACCGAACATGGTGAGAATAGAGGATCTATTGGAGCATTGCGGACGATGCCCTGGATCGTCTGCAAGGAGATGAGTTAAGATAAGATAAAGATAAGATAACAGGGCAAGTTACACATAATAAAATATTTACTAAATCATATTACAGAAAAGATTAGCCTGAAATTGTCGACAGAGACTATACAACAGATATAAACTGTGGCACCAACATTAGATGGCATCTGTATCGATTGTGCTTTTACACTTAACTTAATAAATGTGGCCTTTTTTCACAAAATAATTTCTAAACATAATCAGTTACCAAAAAACTATCAGGATGCGTCCCCACTAGGGGGAGAGGGAGTGGCTGACAGTTTGCTACCAGTTTGCCTTCCTGTACATTTTTAATTGTGTCCACTCAGTGACTAAGGTTGAGAAATGGTATGCTTAGATGGTTTGATCATGTTGAGAGGATGTATGAAAGACGATAAACGAAATAAATATATAGAGAAAGTATGTCGACAGGAGAAGGCCAAGAAAGACCTTCCAAATGACCAAGGTAAAATTTTGTAGAAGGGTCAAATCAAAAGTACCAGTAATCGTGCCAGAAAGCGCTGCGTTAGGACCGAGAGGTCCCCGGTTCGAATCCGGGGTCGGGCAAAATTTGTCTGCGTTTTTCTGTAATGAAATTACTCAGCCCGGAGTTAGGAAGTTGGCGGTAGAACGCCCGTGCCTCGGTAAGCACGTTAAGCCGGTGGTCCTGCGCCCGATCTCTCATCGGTCATGTCGGATTGCCGTCTCACCGAATTATGAGAGTAAGGGAATAGAGAGTGCACTTGTGTTAGCGCGCTACTTGTGCACTATAATTTGTCCTGCGCACTTGGCTGATCTCAATTGAGATCGGCCGCCATGGCTGAAATCGGTCGGACGCCTTATAAACCAGTAATCGACGAGGATGCATGAAGAGATTGATGGGTTGTGAAAGAAGTGAACGTGGTGTGCCAGGATCGTAGCACATGGCAGGAAGTGATCTCTGCCTACCTCTCTGGGAAAAAGGCGTGATTTTATGTTTGTATGTATGTTCTCGACGACTCATTCTGTATGTGACTGATACGCCGCGTTCAGACGCGCTGTTTGAAATGTATTATAGGGGAGTAATGTAGGTATATAGGGGGGAAGGAAAACAGCGTGAGGAATCCTGCACACCTGCGAAGAAATTCTTAGGTTGTGTAGTCAACCAGCCCGCATTTGGCCAGGGTGGTTGACTAAGGCCTTATCGCCCTTTTTAAAGGTTGGCCTATGCCCCAGCAGTGGGGACGTATATAAGCTGATGATGATGATGATGAATAGAGGAGCAAACTGTCAGCCGCTCAATCATCGCCTAATGGCAACGTGCCCTAAGGCTAAATAAATAAATAAATAATACACAACAACACATACATTGATCTGATACCGTGGTAAGTGGCTTAAGCACTTGTGTTACAGATATCAGAATCAACAGTGGATACTAAGTATATACTTAAATATATCAAATAACACAGACACGGAACAAACACCGATGTTCGCGTCACACAAATATTTGTCCCGGGTGGGAATCGAACCCACGACTCTTGGAACCGTAGGTAGTGAACCAGGGTCACTAACCACTGTTCCAAACGAGTAAATCCAATTGTTAAACGTCGAGAGAGAGCTACTAGGTCGCTTTTTGTTTGAACAAAAGCCAACTTCGTAGATACTTTTCTTTATGATGATAGCCACACGCGGTCTTACAATTCTTTGCCTATATACGAGGCCGGAGATAAATGTTGCTACCGCGATTTAAATATGCACAGTGACATCTGTTAGTTGCACTATGGAACTACCAACTAGGCTGAATGCTCTCATTTAGCTATACGACCTTACACCAATCTTACCCTTGGTACGGAACTAGTAGAGGAAGATCCCAGAGCTGCCAGACATCACTTATTTTCTAATGGACAAAATATATACGATTGAGTAGTGGTGGGGTGTACTATCATCATATGACTAGTTGCTAGGAGTAATGAATCCTGATTTTTAATGATATTGTGTGAAATATATGTTAAAATCAGCCATCAGAATTTAAGTGAGGTGAGCAGTGTTTCTATGTACCTTGGTTGGTTGATATCTGAAAAATGGCCGTCTGGTCAAGGTAGCAACTAGTCATATGATGATAGTACACCCCACCACTACTCAATCGTATATATTTTGTCCATTAGATAATAAGTGATGTCTGGCAGCTCTGGGATCTTGGACCATAGAGATTACCTGAGCGACCACGTTTCGGGCGTGCTTCAGATGATGAGCCTCTTCTCTATCCAGATGCCTCTTCAGGTGCTCAATGTCAGCAATGAGGGTATACTTCTCTTTCTCCAGACGCTGGTTGGACTGCTTCAAAGCCTGCAATGATTGGGTTAGGTCCAGCGAGTACCTACTAAGAATATGGTGTTCGTCTGATCTTGTAGGACTTTTGCGTTCCATTACACTATACTCTTTTTTAGCTAAGATGATCCCTGTGTACCCGTATGGAGCCGAAACGTGAACACTGACGGCACGGCTGGCCCACAAGTTAAAAGTCGCTCAGCGGGCTATGGAAAGAGCTATGCTCGGTGTCTCTCTGCGGGATCGAATCAGAAATGAGGCGATCCGTCAGAGAACCAAAGTCATCGACATAGCTCATCGCATTAGCAAGCTGAAGTGGCAGTGGGCTGGCCACATCAGCCGTAGAACCGACAACCGCTGGGGTAGACGAGTTCTGGAGTGGATACCGCGTCTCGGCAAACGTAGTGTAGGACGCCCGCAGGCCAGGCGGTGTGACGATCTGCGCAGGACGGCTGGTAGGAGCTGGATGCGAGTGGCCGAGGATAGAAGAGAGAAGTGGCGTGCATTTGGGGAGGCCTATGTCCAGCAGTGGACAAGAACAGGCTGATGATGATGATGATGATGATCCCTGTGACACTTCATTGTGTTCTGAATCACGCATCTTACGATTGACAAACGAAAATAATTTTATTGCACACTTTTTTAATTTTATTGCGGCGTCATTAGGAAAAATATTAAAATAAATATTTGTATACTTTTAAATGACAAACAGTATCGTTTAGTTTAATTTAATGTAATAGAACATTTAAAAAAATACCTATGCAGTTCGTATACGTAGAATGGAACGTAGTAACTCTGACTAAGTTCCATTCTACGTAATACGAACTGCGTAGGTATTTTTAAAAAAAATCTATTTCTTTAAATAAACTTAACGATACTGTTTCCCTTTTAAATGTTTAAAATTATTAATTTAATATTTTTCCTAATGAAGCCGCAATAAAATTAAATAAGTGTGCAATAAAATTATTTTCGTTTGTCAAACGTAAAATGCGTGATTCAGAACACAATGAAGTGTCACAGGGATCATCTTAGCTGAAAAAGACTATAAATATTAGTCTTTATGGGTCTACACGCGATTAGGAGCAGCAAATATTTACATAGCTACTCTTAGTTCGCTCGCACTTGCTACCAATAGACCAACTAGGCAGTCCAGGTTTTTAAATGGGTAATATGATTTTGTTTCTTATGACTTTAAAATAAAAAAAAAAACGAATTAAACTCAAGAAAATATTTATTTCAAATGTGTAATGTTCGCGAAAATAATGGACAATACTATCCTTACTAGTCCTTACTAATATTATAAATCAGAAAGTAACTTTGTCTGTCTGTCTGTCTGTCTGTCTGTCTGTTACGCTTTCACCCATAGAGTTCTGGACCGATTTAAATGAAATTTGGTACAGATATAGTCCAGAGCCTAAGAACGGATATAGGCTACTTTTTAACCGACTGCACTATAAAGAAGTAATGTTTTACCCGTTAAACGTCTCTACGCGGACGAAGTCGCGGGCGGAAAGCTAATATAAAATAATTGTTAAAATCGTTATCAAATTCCTTCCCTAACCTACTGACTTCCTGTTGTATTTGTAGGACAAAGAAAAAAACTTTCAGACATACAAAATTAAAAAAGTATTTCAGCTGTCGCGTATTCTACAGCTTTCGTAACTAGGTTACTTCGAAAACAAATATTTTTCCAAACAACCCATTTACCCTCAACTCAGTACAAAAGCTCACTATTCCGATACACGCAATTCGGATAGCGATGCAGACGGAAAGTATGTCAGTGGGATTTCGTGTAAAGGAACGCACGCAAAATGGCACGCGATTGGATAATCATTGTGGGAACGAGACTAATAAATTAGGTGTTGCCTGCAACTGTTATTGTTGACCCATTGAATAGTTTGATGTTTTGCTTCAATGTTAATGATCATCATCATCATCATCATCAGCCCATATACGTCCCCACTGCTGGGGCACGGGCCTACCCTAAACTAGGGCGATAAGGCCTTAGTCGACCACGCTGGCCAAGTACGGGTTGGTCGACTACACAACCTAAGAATTTCTTCATAGGCGTGAAGGTTTCCTCACGATGTTTTCCTTCACCGTTAAAGCGTCGAGTGATGGTATGAATTTCAAATTTGAAAAACACATTGGTACCTGGCTGGGTTTGAACTGGCGACCTCTCGCATGGCAAGCAACGACTTTAACCACTTGGCCATCGGCGCTTTTTTATATACCAATGATATATTATAAACTAATATTTTTTAAAGTAATACCTGGGCGTTCGTATAAATTTTAATGTTATTTGACAGGGTCCTCTCTTCTGCCAATCTAAACTTGTGCAATACCCATACCGTATTGGGACATAATTTGAAAAAAAAGTACGAATACGTAATGATCATCATCATAGTAATTCACTTTGGTACGCGGTGGGAAACTGGCGCCCTCTCGCATGGCAAATAATGTGCAAGGACTAGCACAATAGGGTAGTTTCCTATTTTTTTATTTTCGTATAGATGGATGGACCACACAATTGCAAAGGTGATGTTAAAAGAATGGTTTGATATTTGGAAAACTCCTAGAGATATTACAGTTTCAATAGCACATCATTTGGGCGAGCTCAAAACGCTTCATACAAATGTCGCATCGAGCTATGATGTAAGAACTTTGTTCAGCTGCTATATCATATGTTGCGTTTACGAATATGTTTTCATAGTGAAAGTTACTACTAATTATGTAATTTATAATATGGCATAGTATTTTAATTGAATTTCCGCACTTTAGAAATGGACTTTCCCAACTAACTTCAAAAGCCTATTATTGTCTCATTTCATAAGAAATTTTAATTTCGATTTCACTTATCTTATTGATTTACCCATACAATACTGTTAATTGTATCTACCCTATTTATATTGTTTGGACCCCTGATGGAATCGCATTAAATTAGAACGTCGTCATGAAATGCCTGGCACTTTTATTTCTTCATAAGTGACAGGGGGCGGTCATACAACTTAGATTTTTGGACTACCCTAAGGAACTGCCAATATTTCCCAGAAGATGATGTTTCTCATCTTTCGCTCTTAAGGGAGAGAGACAGACCTAATGAGTTGTTTGTAACCTGATTTATATCGACGCTCTTAGTTCATATATTATCAGCCCAGTTTCGTCCACTGCTGGACATAGGCCTCCCCAATTGCTCGCCACTTATTTCTATCCTCGGCTACTCGCATCCAGCTTCTAACAGTCTACACTACGATTACCGAGACGCTCTTCGTTTGAATTGTCATTAGTAGCTTCATTCAGTGAGGTATCATTCAATTCCCCAGAAGAAGGAATGAATGAAGGCTCACACCTTCATTCGGTCCTTCTTCTCGCTCGTGCATTCCTCCATGCGTCGTTTGAGCTTCCTCCGGAGTTCATCCAGCATCCCGGATAGCGTGGCGCGGCTCGTCTCCAACTCAGCCCTCTGCTGGACCACCTGGTTGATCGAAGTGAGGAGCTTGATCCCTGGAGAGAAGGGGTTCAGGTCAGTTTGATTCTTAGGAAGACAGTGTACAGGACAGTTTGAGTCCTATGGAGTAAGAGTATAACGTATTTATAGGTCAGTTTGATTCCTAGACAGACAGTGTACAAGTCAGTTTTATTTTTTGGGAGACAGTGTACAGGTCTATTTGAACACGCCTCTCCACTTCCTATTTCTGGACATGGAGAAGGCCTTCGACTGTGTTCCGCGTGCGATGATTTGGTGGGCCCTGAGGTCCAAGGGAGTGCCAGAAACGTATGTTGATATCATTAGAGACATGTACTGTGATTCCGATTCTGTAGTTAGGACCGCTGTTGGCGACACTTTGCCCTTCCGTATAACCGTCGGAGTACACCAAGGCTCCGTCCTGAGTCCGTTCCTCTTCAGCCTGATATTAGACGTATTGTCAGACAGCATCAGAGACCACCATGAGCAGCCACCATGGCTACTTATGTATGCTGACGATATCGCGCTGGTGGACTCGGACAGGGGACGGCTGGTGAGACGTGTTAACACATGGAAGGAATCGCTTGAGAACGGGGGTCTGAAACTCAACGTGGCGAAGACAGAGTACTTGGCCTGCAACACTACAGATCCCATGTCCGTCCGCATAGGCGAAGACACGGTCGAGCGCACGGACCGGTTCAAGTATCTGGGATCTGTACTCCACGCGAACGGCGACATCGACTCCGACGTCAAGGCACGCATTTCTGCTGCTTGGGATAAATGGCGGGAGGTGAGCGGCGTCACTTGCGACCCTAAAATGCCGGTTAAACTGAAGGGACAGGTCTATAAATCCATCATTAGGCCTGTTCTCTTATATGGTAGTGAAGCATGGCCATTACTTGAGCGGCACAAGCAGGAACTGCGGGTCACGGAGATGAAGATGCTGCGCTGGATGTCGGGAGTTACGCGAGCTGATCGCGTAAAGAACTCCCGTATTCGCGGCAGCCTTCATGTCCGAGACATCGCTGATAAACTGCAAGAGTGCCGCCTACGTTGGTACGGTCATGTTTTACGGAAACCGGCAAACTACGTAGGGAACAAGTGTCTAGCCATGTCGCTACCGCCGGGTCCCGGCAGAAGGGGAAGGCCCAAGAAGGCCTGGCTTGACGTCGTAGTGGATGACATGCGTGCCAACAAACTCTCCGTAAAGGATGCCGAAGACCGTGCGAAGTGGAGAGCTAGGAGTAGGAAAGCGGACCCCGGGCTCCGCAAGGATGCAACCGGGAAATCGCGAAGATGATGATGATGAGTGTACAGGTCTATTTGATTCCTAGGAAGACAGTTTACAATAGCGCTGCCATGAGTTTAAAAGTGACAATCTCGATATCACCTATGTAAAAAATGTCTATGAAATAATGTACAACGCCCCTAACGGTAATGCTTAGAACTAGAATCGGTAGTATGAAAAGAAATCGATAGGTTTTTAACGTTAGGTACGTTCAAAACCTTTCGATATTTTTAGTTTTCGATAGCTAACTCATGGTAGCGCTACAGGTCAGTTTGATTCCTAGGGATATAGTGTACATGTCGTTTTGATTCCTATGGAGTCAAAGTATAAGTCAGTTTGATTCCTTGGGAGACAGTGTACAGGTCAGTTTGATTCCTAGGGAGACAGTGTACTGGTCAGTTTGGAAAACCACCAATAAAATTTCACGGTGTATACTCAGTTCAGTAAAACTACATACTCTGCTCATTGAGGCGGTATCTCTGCACAGCAGGGACGAAGCTGCAAGCGTCCGGACTTGGTGCTCCAGAATCCTGCGCCGCATACTGCGGGCTGTAGTGAGGCAGGGACTCCGGAGACTCCTAGAACGAGGAACGGTGATGATCATCAGGGTACTTCACATCTTTGTATATATAATTCTGGTGTACGTGTGTATGTCATTGAACTCCTCCTAAACGGCTTGATTTATTTTAATTATTTTTTCTGTACGCGTTTGAGTGGCGCCCTGAGTGGTTTAGATTCACGATTCGCAAATTGCTTGAAAAAGCATGTGATCTCGGAACAGTGGCTGACTGACATAGTGATCTATCAACGCACAGCCCAAACCACTGGACGGATCGGGCTGAAATTTGGCATGCAGGTAGATGTTATGACGAAGGCATCGGATAAGAAAGGAATTTCCGAAATTTCTACGGGAACGGGAATAAGCGGGAAAATCCTTTTGTATGAAAAGTCTAAAGCGCTTAAGTTAGACGCTTGAAATTTGGGATGCAGGTAAACTTAAAGCTTGGTTGGACAGGATATTGTAAAATTCTCCCAGGAACGGGAGTGAGCGGGAAAAACATTTGTATGTAAAATCCTGTAGTCCACGCGAACAAAGTCGCGGGCACAGATAGGCCACATAACATTGAGGACTTATGTATAGAAGGTCGATGATAAGCAGCAGACTTGACAATACGTGGTAGCATTTGATAAGCTAGTTCCAACTGTTATTAATAGATGGTGCTTTAAGATAATCTTCACACCAATAGAATACATAGTAGCTCGCAAAAAAACTTGTCCTGTACCTGTCCTCTTATATCCCAACACGAAACTGTAGACCTTGCTGTTGAGTAGCGGGGCTAAATCAACCCCCAAATTTTTAATTATTTTACATTATATACCTACCCAAAAAAATCTTGCCAGCTCTCGGACCATAAGTTTTTAAAACATTTTGTGTCTTTGTCCACTATAGCAGGGTATAATATGGTGGACAGCGGGAATAATCGAAATGAAACGATTTAATGATTTTTGAAGAAGGTTCCAATCAAAAGTACCCGTAATAAACGAGCATGCATGAAGAGATTGATGGATGTGAAAGAAGCGGAATTAGTGTGCCAGGACCGTAGCTCATGGCAGGAAGTGATCTCTGCCTACCGCTCTGGGGAAAATGCGTGATTTTATGTATGTATGTACTTATGTACGAGTAGAGTATGTATGTACTTACATCGAGCGACTTGTATTTGGGCATTTCGTCTGATGATGTGAACCGCACGGAGTGATGACGGCCCTTTCCTGGATTCAGTAGCTTCATTCCCTTATCTAACACAAATCAACACATTATTTTTTTTATTAACCCTCAATGGGGTACAGTATATACCAATTTATCATTGGTTTTCGACGTTATTAACGGCATAAGGTCCAAAATCGACGATGGACGAGTGGTTAAGGTCGTTGCTTGCCATGCGAGATGTTGCTAATTCAAACCCCGCCACGTACCATTGTGTTTTTCAAAATTGTACCAATTTGTTTTTTGTTCGTATGTACCTACGATTATTCGACGCTTTTACGGTGAAGGAAAACATCGTAAGCTGCACACTTACGAAGAAAGGTCCATTTGTGCAATTGACCACGATTATACAACCTTAGAATTTGAAAAACACAGTGGAAAGTGTTTTTCAAATTCTAAGGTCTTCTTCTCGCATGACTAGACCTTAAACACTCGGCCATCTTTTTTTTTGTTTTTTAAATACACACAAATGACTTTAACAACACTTCATTCACACTTCGGTACGTTCCTAATGGCTTGTTTTAACAAGTTTAACACCCGGATAGCTCAGTGGTTAGACCGTCTGACGCGATATTGGAAGACCGTTGGTTCAAGTCCCCGTTCAGGCGGGGTCATGAATGCGATTTTTTTTTCATATTTTAATTCAAGTTTAAAGACATTACGCACCGTATCCAGGGCACGAATCCCGAATCACTAACTTGTTCCGGGACTATCAGTATTGTGTAGGAGACGCGACTAAGCCGACGCGACGACAAAACGTTACTGGTATCTACAGGGGGTTGTTTTGTGATCTAAGTAATGGCGGATGGCGTTTTAAATAAAGTTTTATTTATATTCTTTTATTTTTTTATTTATTACACTTCATAGTTACAAGTTACTTCTTTCCTCTTCTTTCTTTAAAACTAAGAGATCTATGTTAATAATTTCGTCGTAAGCCAGGTAAATGTGACGATTTGAGTCTTCTTCTTCTTATCGTATGGTTGATGAACAACCTGGTGTCAGAGTTTTTAAACCGTAGGCCTCTGACATGGCTTCACACACCGTTGAAAATTTTCGCGTGTGTGCTGCACGATGTTTTCCTTCACCGTTATAGCGTCGAAAGATGGTACATATGAATTTCAAATAAGAAAAACACATTGGTACCTGGCGGTGTTTGAACTGGCGACCTCTCGCATGACAAGCAACGACCTTAACCACTAGGCCATCGACGCTTTTTTACAAGCTTTTATTTAACTTGCAATGTATGTATGTATGTATGTATGTTTGTGTGTTCGGGTGGAATTTTATAACTCAATTTTAAGGCACTTGCCCTCAACCGATTGAGCTGAAATTTTGCATGCACGTGTATATCCGATGACAATGCAATATTATTATGACATGGAGCTGATCTGATGATGAAGTCGGAAGATAGCCATAGCAACTCAGTAATTAAATAACATAACCACATCGAGTTTGGGCTCATTTCATTCGACTAGATGAGTACTTTGGTGCTAGATAGTAACCAAGGTCTGATGATGGAGCCGGAAGACAGCCAAAGGAACTCAGTACTTAAACGACACAACCAAATCGAGTTTGGGCTCGTTTGATTCGCCTAGATGAGTACTTAGATGCTAGATGGTAACCAGGGTCTGATGATGGAGCCGGAAGACAGCCAAAGGAACTCAGTACTTAAACGACACAACCCCATAGATGAACAGACTTAGGAACTTACAAGGTGAAAACTAAAAAGTATAAAATAAATTAAGGTAAAAAATCTTTAAAAACAAGCTTTTTATTTAAATGCGCTAAAAAGAAAAAAATAAACTTTTACACTATAACTTTACTGTCAACTTATAACATTTCAAATTCAACATATTTGACACAATTTATATGTTTTAAAAGCTTGTCGCGAGATTTAAGTACCTACTCGTAATTTTAAAAGCAAGTTTTAAAATACCTGCCTATTAAAAATTTTAAACTAAGAAAGTAAATACGAGTACTTAAATCTCGCGACAAGCTTTTAAAACATATAAATTGTGTCAAATATGTTGAATTTGAAATGTTATAAGTTGACAGTAAAGTTATAGTGTAAAAGTTTATTTTTTTCTTTTTAGCGCATTTAAATAAAAGCTTGTTTTTAAAGATTTTTTTACCTTAATTTATTTTATTGCACTCCATAGTTACAAAAGATGTAAAATCTAGCTTCTTTCTTCTTTCTTTAAAACTAAGAGATCTGTGTTAATAATTCCGTCGTAAGCCAGGGAAATGTGACGATTTGAGTAAATACGAGTGTTGTATTTTGTTGTATGTAAAAGCGACTTGTACTTATATGGTTCGCATTTAGTTCTTAAACCAGCCATAAATAAAAGTCTCCTGACTCTTGCCTGTATGTTCAGTTCATAGTATAAAACAACGTCGCATTCTCCATCGCTATTTCCCTAAGTTTACACACTCTAATATATAATTTTTGTAATTATGTTAGTTCAGCGCAACACGTTGGGTGCCAAATTTGATTTAGTTTTGAGTGAATTATGAACGGGACTAAAAAAGCGTCGACGGCTGGGTGGTAAAGGTCGTTGCTTGCCATGCGAGGTTGCCAGTTCAAACCCCGTCACGTACCACTGTTCTTTCAAGTTTCGCCTCCATCAATCTCTTCATGCATACTCGTCGATTACGGGTACTTATTTATTCTATACTAGCTGTGCCAGCGACTTCGTTCGCGTTTCCCCCGTTTTTTACACATTTTCCATGGTATCTTTGCTCCTATTGGTCGCAGCGTGATGTTATATAGCCTAAAGCCTTCCTCGATAAATGGTCTATACAACGCAAAAAGATTTTTTCAAATCGAACCAGTAATTCCTGAGATTAGCGCGTTCAAACAAACAAACAAACTCTTCAGCTTTATAATATTAGTATAGATTTTAGACCGAGTATTTGCTTACTAAAATACCTAAAGAATCATCCTATAGATATTCCTAACCAGGTTCGTACTGGTACGAGCGCTTGTGTGTCGTAAAAAATGAAATCGCAGTCGACCATTTTGCCAATGATCTGCCATTTTGGACGGCGGTATGTAGAAGCGCACCTAATTTATTTGTTTAATAAACAAAGGGATTTATGATCCCGTGAAAAACTGACTGTATGAAATAAAACTATTTTTACGAGTTTAATTCGCTATTGTAAATATAATTACTTTATAAGAATTCTATTTGTAAGTTTTAAATATTGTGTAAGTGCTGTAAACACCTATAATTGGTGTGCGTACCGGATTTTTTTCTTGTCGCTCTACATTTAATTTTAGATTAAGTTTTAGTATGTACACTGTTGGTGTTTCTTTTAAATAAATAATAATTATTTAAAATTTGCATTATAGGTAATTATTATTAATTATTTATAATCAAGTAAAAACTTTTCTTAAAAACGAGATCAATTTGATTTTATTTATAAGTTCATTTCTTTATGGATGTTCGCTACTATCTATCTATCCACAGTGACCAACACTTTTATCCTCGTATTTTTAAGCGATGTAAAAAAAATGAAGTAGATTTTCAAGTCGACTGAATTGCCTTTTGTTTTTTCGTCAGATCTAATGTATTCAATTATTATAATGTCCTTCATAACTTACTTTTTTTTATTAACGTGCCCGCTGCTTAGCATAACGGAGTTAAAATATTTATCCTATCCTATTTTAGTCCTTTCGTCAAATCTTGGCAACATGCGGCGTACCGCGATCCATACTTCGGCATCATTCGGCAATGACAGAGTTACGGGCGCGGGACACGCTACGCCAAAGGACACGCGACCAGGGCTGTGACTACGGAAGAAAAAAAATGACAAATTGGCCAAAAAACTATTTTTGATGTGTTGAGCACATAAAAGTTTAAAAGTAATAACTTGGCTGTATGGACCATTATGTCAATGACATGAGTCTTAATAAAAAACAAATATTATCGCGATATATTTTTGTCATAAATCATTGCTTATTGGCTAACTAACTGGCTTTATGAGCCCGCTCCCCCGCAAGTCTGGATTTCTTTTTATCCAATTTGTCTTATCAGGCAAAGGCAAAGCGTACAGCCTAGTTTTTTGGTTTCATTGAGGCCGAAGCCTTACATTATATCCGCATGTCGGGTGATGATGACGAGGCTACTCCAAGCTACCATCGTATGTCAGTTAGGGAGCAAAACCTTTTATTTTACGCCCGAATTTCGACATTTTAATCAAAGCTATATTATATTTATTTTTTTTATCTAGCCTATAGTGGTACTGCTGGGCAAAAATTATTGGACAATATTCGATATTAGACATCATCTTATAGACAACCCTATAAAATTCGTATTTAGCCTTTCCCTCTATTTGTTGGTACTTATTTATACTTAGCAAACATTTTGGAGTGCGCTAAAATAAATTAATTAGTTGAATTGACGAAATGTGATTACGAGGACTTTTGGAAGCCTTTGTTATCCTCGTTTCCTTGATTTAACTTGATATACCTTTATTTAGCTGAGCGGACTATAGAAAGACCTATGCTAAGTGTTTCTCTGCGGGATCGAATCAGAAATGAGGTGATCCGGCAGAGAACCAAAGTCATCGCATCAGCAAGTTGAAGTGGCAGTGGGCTGGCCACATCAGCCGTAGAACCGACGACCGATGGGGTAGACGAGTTCTGGAGTGGATACCGCGTCTCGGCAAACGTAGTGTAGGACGCCCGCAGGCCAGGTGGAGTGACGATCTGCGCAGGACGGCTGGTAGGAGCTGGATGCGAGTGGCCGAGGAGAGAGAGAAGTGGCGTGCATTTGGAGATGCCTATGTCCAGCAGTGGATAGAGATGGGCTGATGATGATGACGATGATGATGACCTATATTTACCAAGACAATCCCTAACTTTTTGTCGTAAACATGTAATTTTAATCCCAATTGAAATAAATATTTGTAAGTTATTTATTCATCACTAGCTACATATAGTATAAAGTAAAGTCTTTAAAACTATGCAACGGATATAGATGTTTTTTTTTAATAGATGATTCAAGAGGAAGGCTTTTATGTATATTTATTTATATATGTATATATATATATATATATATATATATATATATATATATATATATATATATATATATATATATATATATATATATATATATACCCGAAGCGAAGCGCGGGCGGGTCTCCAGTGTATCTATAACTTTAAATTGTCATGGTTAAACACATCAGAAAACTGAATAAATAAAACTTAATAGCATTCTAATATTTATTCGTTGGTTTATATGGAAAATTTCACTTTTCTTTGCTACCAGTATAATACAAGTCGCTTCCTGCTGTCCCTATATGTGCCTAAATATTTAAAAATAAGGCAACGGATTTTGATCCCATTTTTGGTTTTTAGTAGCGATCATACATACTAAATAGAATGAAAATGAAAAACAGTGATATTTTACTAAATAATAAATTTAAAAACATATAATTACTGGGTAACAAAATTAAAAAAACAATTGAAAAAAAAACAGGAGAAAATAAAACACACAAATAATGCAAAACTTGGATTTCTTTTATTATTCGATTACAATTCAAATTAAAAAATTAAAATAGGAAATCAACAACGCGGATACCAAAGTAACATAGCTTTGTATACAATAAAAAAGAAATGAAATTGTAACCTTTTTGTTAAAAAAAAAAGGTTTTGCATCGGAGAATGTCAATATGTCACTATTTGAATATAATGGGGGCTATCGCGTGTAAATTGGCCGCTAGAGGCGTTTGTGTCGAATGAGGTCCTCTAAATGTCAAATGCTACTGTTTGCGGGTCGGTTATGAGTTTATTCCTATTAAAATTAGTATTTGGACATTTATCAATATTTAAGAGTCAACATGACATCTATCGATGTAAAAAATGTAAGCAAAGACTGGCTCAGTGGAACAGTGGTTAGTGACCCTGGCTGGCGGTTCCAAGAGTCGTGGGTTCGATTCCCATTCGGGACAAATATTTGTGTGATGAACATCGGTGTTTGTTCCGTGTCTGGGTGTAATTATGTATTTAAAAATATCTATGTACGTATATCAGTATATCAGTCTCTGACGTCCATAGTACAAGCTCTGCTTAGTTTGGGGTCAGGTGACCGTGTGTGGAAATGTCCCAGATATTTATTTTTCCCAGATAAAGCCGAGGAAACTAATTCCGTTCGCCCTTTATGCAAAATGGTACTGACTTACACAGTTGCTTGGCCAAAAGGTTTACGTTTTAATATATTAAATATAATTTAAATGGCCATTTCCGTTTTGGCTACCGTAACAAGTTTTTACAGCCATATTTTAGGACCTCACTCAACACTGGCGCCATCTGGTGGGCCCACAAAGGATAGCTTTGATTGAAAAGGCCAGTTATCGAACTTCTATACCTACAAAATAAATAAAATTGAAGTGTCTGTTTGTTATAAAATTACTACTTTTTACTAATAATAAGAACACAATTAAAAAAATGTTTGTCAATTTATTCCCGGTAATCTCCGAAACGGCTAGACCAATTTTGACGGGACTTTTCCTAATAAATTGTTACAATATAGACTTTTATAATCAATAATTGCTCCAAGGCCATTTCTATGCGGACGAAGTTATGGGTAGGCGTTGTTTAATTAATATAATTCCGCCATTTCTGATTGTTGTGGTTAGCTATTGCTTTTCATGAAATTTAAAGTATTTTAAATGTGTTGACATTCTCCGGTTAAATAATAAGTACACATCCTACATACAACTCAACCAGTATTGATCTTACAAATAAAACTAAATGATAAACATTAAGGCGATATATTTTAACGGAAGATAAATTCATTTATGCAAAACAGGCTACAGCGTGACAGCGGATTACAAATAAATTATTAAAAAGTAACAAATAATATATTTCTAATCGCCCATCACTAACCAAAACGTCAAACATTGGCGCGAAAAAGTGTTGCCATACACAAACCAAAATAAGTACTAACGCGTAAAAACTTCTATAAAGTTAAATCTAATTGTTAAAAATAGCAACAAATGCTTCATTAAATACTATAAAAACTATTAAAAATACTATTATTACTTATCTATTTAAAATAACATGCTTATAATTGCGGATTTCAAAATGATTTTTACTTTTTTAGGGTTCCGTAGCCAAAATGGCAAAAACGGAACCCTTATAGTTTCGTCATGTCCGTCTGTCCGTCTGTCCGTCTGTCCGTCTGTCACAGCCGATTTACTCGGAAACTATAAGTACTACAGTGATGAAATTTGATGGGAATATGTGTTGTATGAACCGCTACAAAAATATGACACTAAATAGTAAAAAAAAAAAAGAATTGGGGTGGGGCCCCCATACATGTAACTGAGGGATGAAATTTTTTTTTTCGATGTACATACCCGTGTGGGGTATCAATGGAAAGGTCTTTTAAAATGATATAAAGTTTTCTAAAAAACATTTTTCTTAAAGTGAACGGTTTTTGAGATATCAGCTCTCAAAGTCGTAAAAAGTATGTCCCCCCCCCTCTATTTTTATAACTACGGGGTATAAAATTCTAAAAAAAATAGAGGTGATGCATGCTAATTAACTCTTTCAACGATTTTTGGTTTGATCAAAGTATCTCTTATAGTTTTTGAGATAGGTTGATTTTTATTATATTTGCTGCTACGGAACCCTTTGTGCGCGAGCCCGACTCGCACTTGGCCGGTTTTTTTTTTCTAAATGTAAAAATACAGTGTGACTTTGATAAATTGTGATTTTTGGTAAAACATGGAAGACTTCATAAAATTAAGGCAACAATGTGAAATCATAACAATAAAATACATTTCATGCATAATAATCAACAAGTCTATGAATTAATTTGATCAAATAAGATTAAACGTATAAAAATATTCAAATTCTAATCTCAATTTTAAAAAAATAAAGTCAATATTGCATGCTCCAATTCCTATTTCAGATTATATTCAACAAAAATTAAGATTGTTAACAAAAAGTATGAATTTAAAACAACAATAGAAATTCAATGTAAGAAATAATTCATTTAGAAAATTAACATTAAAAATTTATATAAAAAAATATTATTCTACGTCAATTGACGTCATTCGTCACACTGCATTCAAAATAACTGTATGTATGTTCATGCTGCGCAAACTATGCTACTTTGTCATTACTGTTGGTGTTGCCAACTTATAATTTTCTTACTTCTTCAGTAGTTTCTCTTCTTCTGGGTTGATATGATCATCCTTGGAGTTAAACTGTGGAAAAAAAAGCTCATTAATCATATTGTAATAAACAAGAGGTACCATTTACATGATTATTTATACAAATATCTATCCATTGCGTAATTTTTCCAATCTTTTGTTTCATTTATCAGTAAAGTGTACATTGGAAGGCATGGCACAGATTTAAATCCTATTTTTTTACTAAGGTAAAATGTCTATAAAGAGTTAACTATGTGAAATATTTTTTTCCATAACATATTTTATAACAGTTTAGATCACTACATAGTATAACGCAAAGTCGTTTTCCGCGTCTGTCTGTATGTATGCTTAAATCTTTAAAACTACGCAATAGATTTTGATTTTTTTTTAATAGATAGCCTTCTATCTATAAAAGAAATAATAAAATAAAATAAAATAAACCTTCCTGTAAATTTAAAATTTGAAAAAAATGAAAAAATTCGCAATAATGACCCCGCCTGAACGGGACTTGAACCACCGGACCTTCCAATATCGCGTTGGATGCTTTTCCAATTGAGCTACGCAGGTGTTGAGTTATCAATGCGAATTTTTCTATCACTTTGCCCGTTAGCCACGGGTGGCGCCACCACCGGTAGTGATCAAACACTATCGGCCCCCCTTCCTCTTGAATAGCTATTCAAGAGAAAGGTTTTTAGGTATGATATACCTGAGGCGAAGCCAGGGCGGGTCACTAGTACTTATACATATATTTTCACTTGTCCCAAACAAACATACAAACCGTTAATATCGTGTTTTCGTTTCATCCATCGTCTAGCAGCGTGAAATTTAATAAAAAGTTTTTAAATTAACCGTCATTTTTCAGCATCCGCCATGATTCATTTATTCATTTGTCGATCTCAATTGAGTACATATTATAGCGGCACAAGTGTGCGCGCAAACACAAGTGCACTCTCTATTCCCTTACTCTCATAATTCGGTGAGACGGCAAACCGACATGACCGATGAGAGATCGGGCGCAGGACCACCGGCTTAACGTGCTTTCCGAGGCACGGTCGTTCAATAGCCAACTTCGGCTGAGTAATTTCATTACAGAAAACTCTCACAAATTTTGCCCGATCCCGGACTCGAACCGTGGGACCTCTCGGTCCTAACGCAGCACTTGCTACCAATAGACCATCGAGGCAGTCGCTTATGTAAATATGTCTATGAAAAACTTGTCCAGCGACCCCTAGCGGTTACGCTATAACTAAAATCGGTAATATGAAAAAAACTATTCGATAGGTTTTTAACGTACGTAAGTTTTCGATAGTCAACTCATGGTACCGCTACTGATTACGTCACATCACTTATAAGAACTATCGCTTCTCTCACTTTCGAGTTGGTCTATTGTAAAAATGTCTATTGAAAAATTTAAAAAATTAAGTTTGGGGTCAGATGACCGTGTGTGGAAATGTCCCAGATATTTATTTTTTAATTTTTTTTATTTATAGTGCTACTAAAGGTAAATCGTTCTGCTACGGGAAAACAACCACTAAAATTCCACGGTGTATTTTTAATTAACAAAAAAAATATGCCATGAAATGCTACATACCTGATGAGATGGTGGTGGTCCTACCGACTCTCTGATGTCATCAAGACCCTCTCCTTCACTCAGCAACTGAAAAAAAATATACAAATCAGTATTTATACTAGCTGTGACAGCAATTAAGTCAGGGGATACCAGTCACAACTATCTGTCCGGTGGTTGGTGAACGGTATACGGGTAAGCGACCCCGGCTCCTCGAGCTACTATCGACTCAGTCCAAATCATCCGAGGCGATAGTATCCTTCCTCCCCTTTTCCTTCCCCCGTCATATATCCTTGCTACTCGTGGGAACGCAATGACCTTGTTAAAACAATGCACACGGCAGAATGGCGGCGACGTGGTCCACAACCCATCACGTCACGTTTCCCACAGAGGTGAAAAGTGGATCGCTGGAAGTGATCTCTGCCTACCCCTCTGGGAAAAAGGCGTGATTTTATGTATGTTTGTAACAGCCATTTTGTCCGCGCAGAAAATACTTTAGTCAACATTTTTTAATGTACCCCTATGCGCCTACAAAGTTCGAAGTGATAAATATTTTGAAAAAAGGAAAATATTCAACTGCTCCACTGTTGACCGGGGATTTGAACACCCGTCCTTCCAGGAATCGGCGTCCAGGCGTGCGAACCTTTACACCAAACAACAGCTTATTGGAACCGTTGATGCTTTCCCGCATATTCGAAGTTATTCTTTAAATTAGCTTTACTTTTGTATTTGCGAACACCAAACACAGAATTTTAAGTTGCCATATTAGTAGTAGTCGATACTATTGAGTAGACAAACGTCTCATAATATGATATTCTCATATATACGAAATGAAACTGAATTAACTAAATAATTACAGAACATTACATAAATCTGATCCCATGTTAAGTACATAGCTTAAGAACTTGTACGGACTTATATTAGAATCAACATTCGAAACACAAATATCCTTAAATACGAGTAGGTATATTTAAACGTAACTATAGTTGTGTCAAAGACTCGCTGCCGGCGATGCCATAAACCATCTGTATGCAAGTGCGGCCCATGCGCATCGCGCACTTGTCGATGGACAGTTTTCGACAAATGCATTCTTTCAGAAAATTGTACATACGTTGTTATGTGTGCATCGTGATTGTTTACTGGGTATTTGCGCTGGCAATAATAATTAATTAGTAAATGAAATCGTCAGAAACTCAACTTATAAATGTTTTAAAGAGTATAATATACGAATTTAATTACTAGTAACGATACACTACAATTAACATACAAATATTCAATATTTAAAAATAATTGTATAATAATTTACTCTATAACTTTTATTACTGTACAAAATATTTATAGTATTAATATCGACACTGCACTGGTGCAACACCACGCCTCCCCATAAGACCTGTAAGTGCGACAGAGAGATGAATATTCGCTGTCGTAGTCCTACGTTTTATTGCCCCGTGGGCAGCGAGTCTTTGACACAACTATAACACCGATATTCGTCACACAAATATTTGTCCCGGGTGGGGAATGAACCCACGACTCTTGGAACCGCCAGCCAGGGTCACTAACCACTGTTCCACGCCAGTCATCATATTCAAAACACTATATTTGTATGTGTCATACCTTGTCCACTTCCGGTTCAATCTGCTCATTGGTCCCGCCCTTGTTTAGCGCGCCCTTCTCCATCAACGTAGCGCGTTTGGCAGCCAAGTACATCGATCTGAGGAAACACGAGAATGTTACAGGAAATCCTTCTAATCTATACTAATATCTATACTAATATTATAAAGCTGAAGAGTTTGTTTGTTTGTTTGTTTGAACGCGCTAATCTCAGGAACTACTGGTTCTTAAAAAAATCTTTTTGCTTTGTATAGACCATTTATCGAGGAAGGCTTTAGGCTATATAACATCACGCTGCGACCAATAGGAGCAAAGATACAAAGGAAAATGTGTAAAAAACGGGGGAAACGCGAACGAAGTCGCTGGCACAGCTAGTCTTATAAATAAAAATGAATTGCTGTTCGTTAGTCCGACTAAAACTCATACATATTATTTAACATATTATTTAGAGACCCGCGTTTGCAGCTATTTACAGCGCTCGTGGTCACGAGCAAGAGGAAATCCTTCTAAATTCTACTATACGTCGTTTATATCATTGATTGAGTCAGTTCTTAAGTATAACTATTGAGCCTTTAAACTCCGTAGAGTTTGCTCACCATTTTCTTACTACAAGATATAGAACTTTGAAATTTGTAATTTATGACCATTCTGTTTGTAAGGGGTAAAAATCAAAAAAATCTAAATTGAATATCTGGATATCTGAGCAAACCTAACGGTATTTATAGGGGCCAAAATTCTTAAAAGTCACGTTTGCAAATGTTTGTCAAAAAACGTGATAGGGAAATTTTATTTTTATGAGAACCATGTCTAGCGCATCAAAAACTTTCAAACTCTGGTTTGGTTTGGTTTATATAAAAAAAATAATAATTTCTGTCGACTAGTGTTATTAAATGAACTAATACACCCAGCAAACAATTAATTAAAAAAAACTAACGAAGGGTGTAAAATGAATAATATTACTACTGATAAAATATTAAAACTTTTATTTTGTGGCCAATAAAAAAATAGTTTACCTCTTGATAGTAAGGTAGTATAGCTCAGCGATGGCCTTGACGGAGTAGTCGGGGACGAACGTGTGGCGCAGCATGGAGTCCATGTTCAGGTTCTGCAGCGAGCCCAGGGTCGAGGGGGCGGGTGCTTCCGCTGGGGGAGAAATAAAAACATATAAGCCTTTGCCCAACAGTGGGACATCACGGGCTAAATGATAAAAAAAATTAACAAAGACAGCATGATAGACTAAGGTCTCTTTTCAAGCTGAAGGTTGACACCGCTCACTTTTTTTACTTGAACGCTATGAAAAGTTCTGTGACTAATACCGTGACTGCTACTGCTACTGCTACTGACTGCTACTGTTACTGTGACTGTGACTGCTACTGATACTGTGACTGTGACTGCTACTGATACTGTGACTGCTACTGATACTGTGACTGCTACTGCTGCTGTGACTGCTACTGATACTGTGACTGCTACTGATACTGTGACTGCTACTGCTGCTGTGATTGCTACTGATACTGTGACTGCTACTGACACTGTGACTGCTACTGGTACTGTGACTGCTACTGATACTGTGACTGCTACTGCTGCTGTGACTGCTACTGATACTGTGACTGCTACTGCTGCTGTGATTGCTACTGATACTGTGACTGCTACTGACACTGTGACTGCTACTGGTACTGTGACTGCTACTGATACTGTGACTGCTACTGCTGCTGTGATTGCTACTGATACTGTGACTGCTACTGACACTGTGACTGCTACTGGTACTGTGACTGCTACTGACACTGTGACTGCTACTGATACTGTAACTGCTACTGATACCGTGACTGCTACTGAAGCTGTGACTGCTACTGATAATGTGACCGCTTCTGACACTGTGACTGCTACTGACACTGTGACTGCTACTGATACTGTAACTGCTACTGATACCGTGACTGCTACTGATACTGTGACTGCTACTGATACCGTGACTGCTACTGAAGCTGTGACTGCTACTGATAATGTGACCGCTTCTGACACTGTGGCTGCTACTGACACTGTGACTACTACTGATACTCCGACTGCTACTGATGCTGTGACTGCTACTGGTACTGTGACTGCTACTGATACTGTGACTGCTACTGTTGCTGTGACTGCTACTGATATTCTGACTGCTACTGATGCTGTGACTACTACTGGTACTGTGACTGCTACAGATACTCTGACTGCTACTGATGCTGTGACTACTACTGGTACTGTGATTGCTACTGATGACTGTGTGTGACTGCTACTGATGCTGTGACTGCTACTGATACTCTGACTGCTACTGATACTGTGACTGCTACTGGTACCGTGACTGCTACTGATACTGTGACTGCTACTGGTACTGTGACTGCTACTGATGCTATAGACGCACTCACCGACGCCGATGTTCTGCGTGAGCGCCTGCACTCCGAAGTACGTGAAGGGCCCGGCCTCGAACACCAGGTTCAGCGGCCCACTGTGACTGCTACTGATACTGTGACTGCTACTGATACTGTGACTGCTACTGGTACTGTGACTGCTACTGATACCGTGACTGCTACTGATACCGTGACTGCTACTGATACTGTGACTGCTACTGATACTGTGACTGCTACTGTTGCTGTGACTACTACTGGTACTGTGACTGCTACTGATACTGTGACTGCTACTGTTGCTGTGACTACTACTGGTACTGTGACTGCTACTGATACTGTGACTACTACTGGTACTGTGACTGCTACTGATACTGTGACTGCTACTGTTGCTGTGACTACTACTGGTACTGTGACTGCTACTGATACTGTGACTGCTACTGGTACTGCGACTGCTACTGATAATGTGACTGCTACTGGTACTGCGACTGCTACTGATAATGTGACTGCTACTGGTACTGCGACTGCTACTGATAATGTGACTGCTACTGGTACTGCGACTGCTAATAATAAGGCGTCCGACCGATTTCAGCCATGGCGGCCGATCTCGATTGAGATCAGCCAAATGCGCAGGACAGATTATAGTGCACAAGAGTGCGCGCAAACACAAGTGCACTCTCTATTCCCTTACTCTCATAATTCGGTGAGACGGCAATCCGACATGACCGATGAGAGATCGGGCGGTACTGCGACTGCTACTGATACTGTGACTGCTACTGATACTGTGATTGCTTCTGATACTGTGACTGCTACTGGTACTGTGACTGCTGCTAATACTGTGCCTGCTAATGGTACTGTGACTGCTACTGGTACTGTGACTGCTACTGGTACTGTGACTGCTACTGATACTGTGACTGCTACTGATACCGTGACTGCTACTGATACTGTGACTGCAACCGTGACTGCTACTGGTACTGTGACTGCTACTGATGCTATAGACGCACTCACCGACGCCGATGTTCTGCGTGAGCGCCTGCACGCCGAAGTACGTGAAGGGCCCGGCCTCGAACACCAGGTTTTCTCGACCCACTGTCACTTCCACGCGACCTTCTAAGATCAGAACGAAGTAGTCCACCTGGAAAGAAATACTGACATAAAATATAAGCCTACATACAGCTCCTCCTTCATAAGGATGTGTATCAAGGAAGTTTATTATGAGTCCAAATAAAAACAATGCTCCAACATTGGCTCCAGGGCTGTAGCCTCTGTTTCCCAGCCCTTTTTTTCTAAAGACTACAATGATGGCTTGGGGTAGCCTAGTCAACATCACCGGACTTGCGGGAGAGCTGATAGAGAGCCATATTGGTGCGGACTGAAAGCAGCCCGCACGCACCTAATTCTGGTCCCTTCACCTGGGTGAACTGTACTTTTTTTTACAAATCTAAGTATATGTCTGTAACTCCGGTTAGTCTACCTAATTTCTACTTTCCACTAGAAGAAAGACATCTAGAGAAATCTAAATATATCCCTTGTTTATGTTCACTAATTATTTTTCGAAGCCTCTGTGTGTGGAGACCCCAGGCCTAAGTATCAAATGGCGTAACTAGAGGGCGATAAGTCGGCAAAATGTTGTGACATTGTGGCAACCATGCCGTAAGGGGTCTCTTTTTTTAACTTAATATACATTAAATAAAAATGAAAGAGAGAGCGGTGTTCGCACGGGGCCCCATCCGATGAATTATCTTCAATAATATCTTCAACGGGTATAGTTACGCCACAGATAGTTCCGGTTGTCTTTCCTAAAATCCGGTCCTGTCAACGTTCCTATTAACAATTCTAAGCTTATATCCGTACCCCTGGTTGCTCTCTGTAAATCCTAATAACTGGAAGGATGATACATCTTAATATTTCTTTTCGGCTGGCTCGGTGGAACAGTGGTTAGTGACCCTGGCTGGCGTTTCCAAGAGTCGTGGGTTTCGCTAATCCCATGTCGCAATTCCCACTCGGGACAAATATTATTAATAAAATATATACATGTACGTATATCAGTCTTTGACGCCCATAGTACAAGCTCTGCTTAGTTTGGGGTCAGGTGACCGTGTGTGGGAATGTCCCAGATATTTATTTGTGCTCCAACTGACCGGCTTCCCCTCCTGGAAGACGAACCGCTTCAGGTCGGTCTTGTCCTCGTCCCCGCGCAGCTTGATGTGCTGAACCACATCCTGCTTCAGCAGCCGCCGGAGCACCGTCTCCGAGATCAGCTCCGGACGGAACGGGTCCACGCCTGGAACAGATAGGATAATAGTATTACATACATACATACAATCACGCCTTTTTCCCAGAGGGGTAGGCAGAGATCACATCAAGCGTCACTTTTCACCTCTGTGGGAAACGTGACGTGACGGGTTGTGGACCACGTCGCCGCCATTCTGCCTTGTGCATTGTTTATAATAATAATAGTATTGTCTATTTTTATTTGCGCGAGCACTACACATCTATACTAATATTATGAAGCTGAAGAGTTTGTTTGTTTGTTTGAACGCGCTAATCTCAGGAACTACTGGTTCGATTTGTAAAAATCTTTTTGCGTTGTATAGACCATTTATCGAGGAAGGCTTTAGGCTATATAACATCACGCTGCGACCAATAGGAGCAAAGATACAATGGAAAATGTGTAAAAAACGGGGGAAAACGCGAACGAAGTCGCTGGCACAGCTAGTCTATACTAATATTATAAAGCTGAAGAGTTTGTTTGTTTGTTTGTTTGTTTGTTTGAACGCGCTAATCTCAGGAACTACTGGTTCGATTTGAAAAAATCTTTTTGCGTTGTATAGACCATTTATCGAGGAAGGCTTTAGGCTATATAACAACACGCTGCGACCAATAAGAGCAAAGATACAATGGAAAATGTGTAAAAAACGGGGGAAACGCGAACGAAGTCGCTGGCACAGCTAGTTTGAAATAAAACTAATTTTACGGATTAAACTCGCGTGTATTGATATTCTAAACATTATTTAGAGATCCGACGTTTCGAGCTCTTTACAGCGCTCGTGGTCACGGTTAAGACTAAAGATGACAGGTGTCTTCATAAGTGAGTTTAATTACTACCGTCATTTGGTGTGATATTTTGTGTGTTCCGATTCACGCATACAGAAATATCAGATCTCTAAATAATGTTTAGAATATCAATACACGCGAGTTTAATCCGTAAAATTAGTTTTATTTCAAAAGAGATAGGATAAGTTAGAATGAAATCTACACCGTGAAATTTTAGTGGTCGCTTTCCCGCAGCAAAATGATTCTATCTTAGTAGCACAATAGATTTGTGCAGTTCTTTTTTATTGAAATCAATAAATGCCGGTTTTACGAAAGTTATAACCGAAACTCAAAAGCAACTTTGAACCGCTTTATACCGCTTCGGGCGTAGAGCTTCTTTAGTTTTAAGCATCGATTTCTTGCGGCAAGCAGTACCTGATTACGTCACATCTTGTGAAAGAAGGATAGCTTCTCTCGTTTTCGAGTTGGAAAATTTTTTGTTTTCCAGGGTTAATTTGCATGATTCGATAGAATTGCTAAAGTTAAATCGTTCTGCCACGGGAAAACAACCATTAAAATTTCATGGTGTTTATTATAAAGCAGAAGAGTTTGTGTGAAATTTTAGTGGTTGGAGTATGGGCTGGTGTAGCCTCGTCATCATCACCAGACTTGCGGGGGAGCGGATGGCTCTCACCCCTACGATGATGGCTTGGAGTAGCCTCGTCATCATCACCGGACTTGCGGGGGAGCGGATGGCTCTCACGCCTACGATGATGGCTTGGAGTAGCCTCGTCATCATCACCGGACTTGCGGGGGAGCGGATGGCTCTCACCCCTACGATGATGGCTTGGAGTAGACTTGCGGGGGAGCGGATGGCTCTCACTCCTACGATGATGGCTTGGAGTAGACTCGCGGGGGAGCGGATGGCTCTCAGCCCTACGATGATGGCTTGGAGTAGCCTCGTCATCATCACCGGACTTGCGGGGGAGCGGATGGCTCTCACCCCTACGATGATGGCTTGGAGTAGACTTGCGGGGGAGCGGATGGCTCTCACCCCTACGATGATGGCTTGGAGTAGACTCGCGGGGGAGCGGATGGCTCTCACGCCTACGATGATGGCTTGGAGTAGACTCGTGGGGGAGCGGATGGCTCTCACCCCTACGACGATGGCTTGGAGTAGCCTCGTCATCATCACCGGACTTGCGGGGGAGCGGATGGCTCTCACCCCTACGACGATGGCTTGGAGTAGACTTGCGGGGGAGCGGATGGCTCTCACCCCTACGATGATGGCTTGGAGTAGACTTGCGCGGGAGCGGATGGCTCTCACCCCTACGATGATGGCTTGGAGTAGACTTGCGGGGGAGCGGATGGCTCTCACCCCTACGATGATGGCTTGGAGTAGACTCGTGGGGGAGCGGATGGCTCTCACCCCTACGATGATGGCTTGGAGTAGACTTGCGCGGGAGCGGATGGCTCTCACCCCTACGATGATGGCTTGGAGTAGACTTGCGGGGGAGCGGATGGCTCTCACCCCTACGACGATGGCTTGGAGTAGACTTGCGGGGGAGCGGACGGCTCTCACGTCTAACTTCCTTGGTGTATTTGGTCTACGATGCTGGCTTGTGACTCACTGGTGTTGAGGAACTGGAAGGCTGCGAGCACGAGCTGAGGGGACACGTGGACTCGCTGGTGGTGGTGGTGCCCCGCGAAGGCGGCGAGGTCGTGTAGCTTGTTGGCGGGGCGCGCCAGGCGACGCTTCGACCGGTTGTCGCCTGATAATAAATAATAAATATTACACAACATCACATACATTGATCCGATCCCGTGGTAAGTAGCTTAAGCACTTGTGTTACGGAAATCAGGATCAACAGTGGATACTCAAAATAACTTAAATATATTTAATAATACACCCAGACACGGAACAAACACCGATGTTCGTCACACAAATATTTGTCCCGAGTGGGAATCGAACCCTCGACTCATGGAACCGTAGGTTATGAACCTGTGTCACTAGCCACCGTTCCACCGAGCCAGCCTATTATAAATAACATGTAGCCTGAGGGTACATGTTATTTATAATATACACTGGCCAAGTGTGGGTTGGTCGACTACACAACCTTAGAATTTCTGCGTAGGTGTGCAGGTTTCCCCACGATGGCACACCCAGACTATATGACTTTGCTCATTTACAATTAGTCACATGATTGTCGCTTAAAAAGAGTAACTATCGAATTTCTGGTCAGAGTCTTCTCGGTAGAATCGGCGTTCCGAACCGATGGTAGAATCTTATTATTACTAATGTGACGATTTACAAGTGCATGTAAAATGCCTATATAAATCAAGAAAGAAAGAAATACATTTATTGACCAAGACATAGAGGTTAAATAAAGACATTTTGATTAAATTTTTTTTTTATGTTTTCCTTCACTGTTAACTGCCTGTTCACACCTAGCGATTTTTGGGCGATTTTGCCGCGTGCTGCGTTCATATTTCCAACATGAACGGACCTGCGCTGTAGAATGCGGCGCATGCGCTAAGCGGGTAGGTTGGATGAGGCGTAACCGCGCGAAATCGCGGCGTGCCCGCTGCGATATCGCCGCGATCGAAATCGCCAAAAATCGCTAGGTATGAACACGCTGTAAAAGTTCAACTACTAATAATAATAAGGTGTCCGAACGATTTCTGCCGCGGCCTATCTCAATTATGAGTGCACAAATGTGCGCGCAAACACAAGTGCACTCTCTATTCTACTCTCATAATTCGGTGAGACGGCAATCCGACATGACCGATGAGAGAGGGCGCACAATCACCGGCTTAACGTGCTTTCCGAGGCACGGGCGTTCAACCGCCAACTTCCTAACTCCGGGCTGAGTATTTTCATTACAGAAAAACTCACACAAATTTTGCCCAAACCCGAACTCGAACCGGGGACTTCTCAGGCCAAACGCAGCGCTTGCTACCAATAGACCAACGAGGCAGTACTAACTGCTTTCACTAATTAGTAATCACTTACTGAACACATCAGACTCGTCCACAATCTCGGCTTGGATCATCTCTTCAATAACATCTTCCAGGGTCACCAGACCCACGGTCTCGTAGACAGGATCTCCGTCACCTTCTTCAATGCGCTGGACGAACGCCATGTGACCTTTGTGTCCTGAGGAATAGAAACAGAAAACCTTTACTCCTTACTTTAATCATCATCAGCCCATACGTCCCTGCTGCTGGACGCATATCCTAAATAATAAAATAAGGCGTCCGACCGATTTCAGCCATGGCGGCCGATCTCTATTGAGAACAGCCAAGTGCGCAGGACATATTATAGTGCACAAATGTGCGCGCAAACACAAGTGCACTATTCCCTTACTCTCATAATTCGGTGAGACGGCTATCCGACATGACCGATGAGAGATCGGGCGCAGGACCACCGGCTTAACGTGCTTTCCGAGGCACGGGCGTTCAACCGCCAACTTCCTAACTCCGGATATATAATAAATATTGCACATCACATACATTGATCTGATCCCGTGGTAAGTAGCTTAAGCACTTGTGTTACAGATATCAGAATCAACAGTGGATATGTTACCGGCCAAACCCGATTTCAGGACAAACTAGTTTAGCCTAGGCCAAACTAGTTTGTCCTAAGCCTGTCAGGATAAACCGGTATAGCCTAGTCCAAACTAGTTTGTCCTAAGCCCGTTAGGATAAACCAGTTTAGACTAGGCCAAACTAGTTGATCTTGATATAGATACGCATTATCTAGGATATACTGGCATGGCCTTTTCCATACATTGTAATATGTCAAGAAAGTCAAAATAAATAGATTATCCAAATAAAATCCTCCGCAATAGGAAAAATAATAATTTTTATTATACTATAATCTTATTTCTTGTTCCTTATAAAGATAGGATAAACCGGTATGGCCTTCTGTTTCCAAAAATTAAATTTAAAAATTGTGATAGCATGAAAATTAAAGGAGTTATATTCAAAAACATTTTTTATTTTTCTCTACTCCGTAACTGAAAATTTCGGCATGTGATTATTTGGAGCAATGTGAGAGTACGCAGTATAATACAGAGACCCAAAACTATTGTATTGAGTATAATTAATATACATAACTATCTGTGCCCGCGACTTCGTTCGCGTGGACTATGAGATTTTACATCAAAAAGTTTTTGCCCAATAACTCCCGTTCCCGTGCGATTTTTGCAATATCGCGTTGCAAGTAAACTTAAAAAAAAATCAGGGTTTCAAGGGTTGAAAGGGGGTTAAAACTTGAAAATTATTATAGAAAATATAAAATATTACTTACTCTATATTTACACACTAATGTATTTCTTTGTGTTTTTTCAATTTAGGGGTTGTTTGCAAGGGTTGTAAGATTTTCAAGGGTTGAAATTATTTTAATATGAGGTCATTGTGTTAGAAAACACTTCACGACTTCATCACTCACTATTAGACATGTTTTTTATCGATTAAAGTTTTTCGATTAAGGTTTTGCTTGCACCCTTTAAAAATAATAGGCGCAGTTCAGATTATTTTCAATTTTGAAGTTATGGGGTACATAATACTCATATGATTATTTCGTTTTATTATTATTTGTTAAAGTATGATTGTTTGTATTATCATTTATTATCCACTAGCGGCCGCCCGCGACTTTGTCCGCAAATTAATGGGTTTAAGTAGCAATGATGTATTAAAATAGCCAGCTACCTCCATACCACGTTTTATAAAAATCTATAAACGTAAAAGTTTTCCCAACTAATTTTCACCCCCCCCCCCCCCCATGAATGAAATTTAAAAAAATTGCGCTGGTGTCTCCGGAGTGCCAACTACCTCCATACCAAGTTTTATAAAAATCGACAAACACGTCAAAAGTCTCCCATACTAATTTTCAATTTTCCCATGAATTCACTCATTTCCCATGAATTCATTTCCCATGAATTTAAAAAAAAATAGCCTATATGTTATTCCAGAGTGCCAGCCACCAGCACACCAAATTTCATGAAAATCGGTTCAGAAGTATGAGCGTGAAAGAGTAACAAACATCCACACATACATCCATACATCCACACATCCATACATCCATACTTTCACGTTTATAATATTAGTAAGGATAATTTTTAACGACATAATAATTGTAATAATTAAGACATTATTGCTTACATAAAAAAAAACATTTATTTCTTGCCAAATATAGTATGATTGCACGAATGAAAACTTAACGACAAATCATTATAAGAAGTAAGAAATAAGATTATAATATAATAAAAATAATTATTTTTCCAATTACGAAGGATTTTATTTGGATAATCTATTTATTTTGACTTTCTTGACATATTACAATGTCTGGAAAAGGCCATACCAGTTTATCCTAGATAATGCGTATCTATATCAAGATCACCTAGTTTGGCCTAGTCTAAACTGGTTTATCCTAACGGGCTTAGGACAAACTAGTTTGGACTAGGCTATACCGGTTTATCCTAACGGGCTTAGGACAAACTAGTTTGGCCTAGGCTAAACTAGTTTGTCCTGAAATCGGGTTTGGCCGGTAACAGATACACAAATATACAATATATTTAATAACACACCCAGACAGAGGATACCAACTTCAGTCAGAGGATACTAGTCACAACTATCTATCCGGTGGTTGGTGAACGGTATACGGGTAAGCGACCCCGGCTCCTCGAGCTACTATCGACACAGTCCAAATCATCCGAGGCGATAGTATCCTTCCTCCTCTTTACCTTCCCCCGTCATATATCCTTGCTACTCGTGGGAACGCAATGACCTTGTCAAAACAATGCACAAGGCAGAATGGCGGCGACGTGGTCCACAACCCGTCACGTCACGTTTCCCACAGAGGTGAAAAGTGGATCGCTGGAAGTGATCTCTACCTACCACTCTGGGAAAAAGGCGTGATTGTATGTATGTATGTACACACCCAGACATGGAACAAACACCGATGTTCGTCACACAAATATTTGTCCCGGGTGGGAATCGAACCCACGACTCTTGGAAGCGTAGGTGAATTTGGATCTCTAACCAGATCCTAAACTAGGGCGATCTAGCTTTATAGTATAAATAGTTTATGCATTTTACACAACCCCTTCCTTCATTCTGTGTGGGTATCGTAGACTATTGCAATAAATTACCTCGACCTTCAATGATCATCATCATCATCATCAGCCCATATACGTCCCCACTGCTGGGGCACGGGCCTATACTAAACTAAGGCGATCAAGCCGCGAGTCAACCACGCTGGCCAAGTGCGGGTTGGACTACACAACCTTAGAATTTCTTTATAGGTTTGGTGCAGGTTTCCTCACGATGTTTTCCTTCACCGTTAAAGCGTCGAATAATAGTACATATGGATTTCAAATCCATTGAAAACACAGTGGTACGCGGCGGGGCTTGACCTTGCATGGCAAGCAACGACCTTAACCACTCGGCTATCGACGCATTTAATCAAATAAATAACTTTTTTAGATATAATTAAATTGTAAACTGAGCTACTCAGCAGTATCTCCAAGAGGTTTACCTCACACACACACGCACATACACACACACACACATTAAAACTTTTTATTATTTATTTTTAACCAATTCCTGAATTGTGATCTCAATATCCAATATTTTATAATTTTATATTATTTTATTTTATTTTTTTAACAAGTGTACAAGTCGTCGAATTTGCTTAAAACAAATGTCAATCATTTATGGTTCCTGCGATACAGGCCTAGAGTCTAGTGCAGTGGCCGCTGCCTAAATGTGTAATATTGTTAGTTTAAGATGTATTTAAGTTAATTTAGTTTATAAGCATGTAAATGTATAAACTAACATAACATTCCTTTCATTAATAAATAAATAAATATTATATTATATTATTATACCTTAGCAAATGTGTTTTTAGGACATGTTTAAAAGGACCGATTCCGGATGGCTATCGGAAAATTGCATGTGAACATAGCCCTACAGGGGCTTTTCCATTATAAATAAATATCTGGGACATTTCCACACACGATCATCTGACCCCAAACTAAGCAGAGCTTGTACTATGGGCGTCAGAGACTGATATACATACATATATATTTATAAATACATAATCACACCTAGACAAGGAACAAACACCGATGTTTATCACACAAATAATTGTCCCGAGTGGGAATCGAAACCACGACTCTTGGAACCGCCAGCCAGGGTCACTAACCACTGTTCCACCGAGCCAGTCGAGAGTTAACGATATCTACCTAGAATTTATGAAATTTGGCAAGAAATTGGTTTTAAATAAGTAGGAAGGTAGCGCTGCGAAAACGCATCAAGATACATAAAAAATATATATGAAATAATTACTAAAGAAAAGTGTACGAGAGCATATTTATTTCGCCATTCAGCGCTTACGCGTTTGTACCAGCCGATATATTAAAAAATGCTGGCCAAAGTCTCTTTTCCATGCGGACGAAGTCGCTGGTACAGCTAGTCCAAAATAAAATTATTTTATCAAAGTTTCATCCTAATGACCGCCTTCTTAATATCATACGTCAAACGCAAATCAGTTGAGTCGTTGCCAAATTCTGCAGACGGCGCGAAGATGGCGAAACTAATTTAGCCATGATGCATGTATAGTCTAGACGAATTTACGATCGAAAAAATACGAACGTAGACTAGGTGCAGGAAAAAATATAATTAATACAGGGAAGGTGAACCTTTCTACAGATTTAATTTTTACCCAAAAAAAAGGAGAGCTAATTTTGGTGAATAAATAATAAGGCGTCCGACCGATTTCAGCCATGGCGACCGATCTCAATTGAATGCGCAGGACATATTATAGTGCACAAGTGTGCTCGCAAACACAAGTGCACTCTCTATTCCCTTACTCTCATAATTCGGTGAGACGGCAGTCCGACATGACCGATGAGAGATCGGTTGCCACCGGCTTAACGTGCTTTCCGAGGCACGGGCGTTCAACCGCCAACTTCATAACTCCGGGCTGAGTAATTTCATTACAGAAAAACTCACACAAATTTTGCCCGACCCCGGATTCGAACCGGGGACCTCTCGGTCCTAACGCAGCGCTTGCTACCAATAGACCAACAAGGCAGTTAAGTTTAGTTTGGTGAATAAAGAGTCTTTAAATAATACTGATTGATAAACTTTAAATTGGAAAAATTCACATTCATGCTCGGCTGAACACGGACTCAAACAGACCTTGAGGTTACGCGCCTCACGTACTACCAATAATACCATCCAGGCATTATGTCATGTATGTGAATTTTTCCGTTACTTTACCCGTTAGCCACGGGTGGCGGGCGCCCCCACCGATAGTGATCAACACTATCGGTCCGTAAATTCTTTACAAAAATGGTAGCCTAGTAATTTATATACTGATTGGTGTCAATATCCAGTAACATTATCGATATGGTACTGAAAACTTTTTGAAATAAAATATCTCTCATTTCTGCCCCGTGCCAATAAGGCATGGAATGCTCTTCCAGCTCATGTTTTCCCTCCCTCCTATGATCCCGGGCTCTTCAGGCGGGGCGTGAAACGGCCAAAACAGGCCTTCAGGGTGAGTGCGACAGGCTCAATATGGTCTATTGTGCCTGTCGACCTCATATTTGGATCTCACTACCGCTTACCATCAGGTGGAGTGAGGTCATATTGTTAGCCTTTTATAAAAAAAAATCTCAAATTTTTTTTTCTAACCGACTAGGACCAGTAGGGGAACGAATGGCTCTTGCCCCTAATATTCTTAAAACATATATTATTTTGGATGAGAACTAAAACATATAAATTACATATTAGTAGTACCTAATATAGTATGGGATTGAAACTTTTGTATTACGGCTATCATAAAAAGACACAATCATTCGACTTTTTGTCCTGTAGCGGTACCATGAGTTGGCTATCGAAAACTTACGTACGTTAAAAACCTATCGAGTTGTTTTTTTCATACGACCGATTTTAGTTCTTAGCGTAACCACCAGGGGCGCTGCACAAGTTTTTCATAGACATATTTACGGAGGCGATATCGAGTCCGTAACTTTTAAACTCATGGTAGCGCTACTGAACAGGAATCGAACCAATATCCCACACAACAGAAGTTTTAACAACAAATTAACTCCAATGTTGACAACCCCTGCTAACTAAACTGTAAGTAGGTCTTCATGAGATTTACAACCCGGTTTACGATCGAGAATGACGAATGGCCTATTTCCGTCTAAAAGTTATCGGTTATTAAAGATCCGTCAATATTTGATGGATTGGTCGTAATTTATAAAAACCTGGTAACTAGTTTCTCATAAATCAAGACCGATCAATGGTTATTTGTCAGTAAGTACTCATAAACTTTCATTGTTTATGAGAAGTGGCCTACTTAGTCTAATCCTGTATACGGTAATATCTGAAAGATTCGGGGGATCTGGCACAGAGAATTAAACATTTAAAAAGGTGCGACAGTACTCGGAGACGACAAGCATTGAAGAAAACAAAAAGCAGAATTAAGGCACGAAGACAGTCAAATCAATAAAGGTGATAAGACAGAACCATCAGGACGAAGATACACTTGTTCTGCTACCAATATCAAAAGTGTGTGACAGCGCCATCTGTTGTCAGCTATAAGAACTTTCTTGTCTCACAGCGCTGCTGCAGCAACAGCTTCTTCTTCTTATCGTATGGTTGATGAACAACCTGGTGTCAGAGTTTTTAAACCGCCCGTAGGCCTCTGACATGGCTTCACACACCGTTGAACAATCTCTCAGGTGTGCTGGTTTCCTCACGATGTGTTCCTTCACCGTTAAAGCGTCGAATGATGGTACATATGAATTTTAAATTTGAAAAACACATTGGTACCTGGCTGGGTTTGAACTGGCGACCTCTCGCATGGCAAGCAACGACCTTAACCACTCGGCAGCAACAGCTTAAGAATGACATCTAACCATCGAACACGGGAGCTATACTGAGATGAGATACTAATCAGCATCAGGCCACAGAGACCGAATGAGGCAGAAGGAATATTAAGGATCACTTAAGAAAGACACCACCTAGTATGACCAACTCAAGACCAAGATGAAAGCACGAAAAAGAGACCGCTTATTACCACAAGATCTGGACAGAAGCAGAACACGGGAAGATTGGAAGGATACAAGAGGTAGGTACCTAGATGGAGAGGGTGAAAGACACTATTACTAAAGCGTCGATAGCCGAGTGGTTAAGGTCGTTGCTTGCCATGCGAGAGGTCGCCAGGTACCAATGTTTTTTTCAAATTTGAAATTCATATGTACCATCAATCGGCGCTTTAACGGTGAAGGAAAACATCGTGAGGAAACCAGCACACCTGAGAGATTTTTCAACGGTGTGTGAAGCCATGTCAGACGCCTACGGGCGGTTTAAACTCTGACACCAGGTTGTTCATCAACCATACGATAAGAAGAAGAAGAAGAGAGGGAAAAGCTGCAAAATGGCGGAATGATAACAGTGAAATTTATGGTAAATACAATGAGATGGATGAAGAAAGACAGCTAGATGTGCAGTGATAGAGGTAGCTATGTGACGGTGTATAGCCACACTGAGATGAAGGATCAGGATATGTCGTTCACCATCTGTTTTACGTGTGAAAAGTATCAAACAGCGCCGTCTCTCGGTTGCCGTCGGAACTATCACGCCACTCACCGTCTTTGACATGAAGATTGGAAGTATATGTCGCAGTCGTATTGTATAATCCGCTGTAATACATTACGGCTAGCCGTTATCAAAAACAGGGCCGTTATGTATTACGGCGGATCAACGATAAGCCGTATTGTCATTACGATACGTTCTACATCTTGGCGACTTACGATCAGCCGTATTGCACTTTATTCAATATTTTAGGGTGACTATGTCATGTGATAACAAAATAAAACATGGTTTAATTGAAAATCAATTTTAATGAGAAAAATAAAGGTTATGTAGGGGAACCTGTTGTACCTTGGACAGTGTTGTACCTAGGACAATTGTAATTTTTCGTAAACTCCCACGCCTTAGAATAATATTGTATATGGCAGTCAAAGCCTGCTTTGATAAGACTCACGTGAAGTTAGTTGTGATTCGCCGGCGCCGGGTCAATGCAGTTAAAAAAGGTAATTTATTATTTTTTGCCTTAAAAGTTCGTTTTTTGGAATTTACTTATGGCCTCTTAATTTGTCACTGTCAAAAATATCTTTTACTTCCGATATAATCTCAGTTTATTAAGGTTTTAGGTAGTATATTGTCAGAACCCAACCTCAATTAAAAGTGTGTTTAAACAAGTTGTAACTAAAAATTGTTATGATGTTGTACCTTGGCCCCCCAACTGAGTATGTACCTTGGACATAGATAATACATAGATAATTTTGATATAGATAATATAACCTTATAAAAACATATTTTTTGATTATATTTTTATTCTATTTATATAAGGCAAAAAATAAATATTTAAATATGTAAACATTTGTTATGTTATTGACACAAAATAAAGAGACAAGAGACTATTAATTAAGGTAACTGTTAATCTGCTATTTACATTAATGTTTTTGTTGATTACAGGTATGAGCATTATTGTTGTACTTACCTAAATTAAAAATAAAACTCTGCTGCAATTGCTAGTGTAAATCTTCATTCTACCCTGGAATGTCCAAAGTACAACTGGAACGGTCCAAGGTACATCAGGTCTGTTGTACCTTGGACAGTTTTCCCATTTTTTTTCAAGTGGCTTTTGTTTCCACCTTTACCGAAAATCCTCATATTTTATGTATTTATAATATAGTTGAGTAACTGATCTTTCCATTATTCCCTGTTTGACGGATCTTATTCTTACCATTTATTTATAAAAAATAAAAATATCAAAAACTGGCCTAGGTACAACAGGTTCCCCTACCTACTCGGTATGTAATAGGTTTATACTTTGTGTTGCGTAGGTGCGAAAGTATTTAATACATAGGTAATATAAAAACTAAAGTTTTTTTTAAGTAATTAAAAATTAGAAACTAAGTAAGTAATACACTTAATATTTGGGTTTAGTATTTTCGAGTACCTACTTATTTAGAACACAGAATTCAAAATCTTTGGTAAGTTGCGTTTTGATTCGCAGGTTGGGCATAGGGAGGCAAATATTTCAATGGCCTTTTTTTAAATATAAAGTTTGTTTTGTACGGCATACAGCATTTTGTCTCGCCCGCCGTGGCCAATTTCCTTATGAAATTCCATCAGAGTATCGAAATATTGCTCCATGGGTATTACGCGAATGGTATGGTCCTCAGGATTATTTTTCTTCAAGATAAGATAATCTTCACCAGCAACATTCATGAGGACATATTTTTTGCACCAATAATACTGTGTAGGATTCCACCGAATACTAGAATCCATAGCCACTTTAGCGGTTTTGATATGCAATATAACCTCTCTCTAAAACTCGTTCTTTTGTCCATGGATTTTTAACTGTTCCACACTCAGACGAATAGAAACAGTTCAATTGCACGTCAAATTTATTCTTAAAGTCACTATTTACACTCGTATTTGTGTATTTCTTTAAAACCACTGTTAAAATCACATTTTTGTGAAACCTTTTTTGTATTCGAGGCTATTGTTGTTGTTATGACAGGCAGCGCCGCGAGCGCTAAACATAGGAACTAAAAACTGTCAAAGAGGCGGGTAATGACCCGCTCTTTGACATTACGGCTAGCCGCATTAAATAACGTTTAGCGCTGAATACATCCCGGCGGAATTTCATTCAGCCTTATTCAATCCGGCTAATCGTTGATCCGCCGTAATACATAACGGCCCTGTTTTTGATAATGGCTAGCGGTAATGTAATACGGCGAATTATACAATCCGACTGCGACATATACAAGGGCGAGGTACCTAGATAAAAGTGTGAAACAACGCCATCTGTCGATTGCTCTCGGAACTATCACGCCACTCACCTTCCTTGAACTGCTTAAGCATGACATCTAGCGTGACGTCCTCGAAGACGAAGTTGCACGGGTTCTGGTAGTACTGGCAGAGCGTGCGCAGCGGCGTGTTGTCGTCGGGGTCCACGAACGCCAGGTCCTTGATGAACAGCACCGTCACTATGTTCCCTCGGGAGCCGTCGTACACCGGGATACGGGAGTAGCCTGGAAGAGGACAGTTGGTAAGATAACGTTGGTACCTTTGTAATTTAAACACTCAGATTTTAGACTTTCGCGTTCCATTACACTAAATTTAGTCATTAAAGGTCTACACGTGATAACGCGATCTCAATTAAGATCAGCCAAGTGCGCAAGACATATTATAGTGCACAAGTATGCGCGCAAACACAAGTGCACTCTCTGCTCCCTTACTTTCATAGCTCGGAGAAACGGCAATCCGACATGACCGATGAGATATCAGGCACAGGACGGACTATCATCATCATCATCAGCTAATATACGTCTCCACTGCTGGGGCTAGTGCAAGCTTTAGCACATAAAAAAATTAAATTTCAAATGCAAATATGGATGGGTGACCACTCACCAGACTTGACGATCTCGCTCATAGTCTCGAAGTCCAGGACGCTATTCATGGGCAGCATGAAGCAGTCCTTCAGCTTCGTCATCACGTCCCTCACGGTCTTCTTGCGAAGGTCTAAGGCTCCGGAGATGATGTTCACCTCCTCCTTGTCTAGATCGTTCACGTGGTTTGTGACCTGTGGGAAGGAGAAATAGAAATTACATAACTTCAGATACTTTGAGATTTGACACACATCTGCGCTTATTTCGCACACACATACACTCACTTACACACACACACACACACATACATTCCTACAGCCAAACACACTTGTGCTAATGTAGTATTTCCTTTTTGTTTTATTTAATTTCTATGTATCAAATTGTATATGGTTCCCAAGATACAAGCTAAGCTTAGTTTGGGCAACCCCTGGAAACAATGAGAGCTCTATTTAAAATGTATAAACTATGTTAGATTGTAAGTTTCTTTAAAGTATAATAAACACATTTAAATTAATTTAATTATTTTAATTTAGTACGAGCGGCTGGCTATTTATAAACAAACAGACACTTCAATTTTGTTCAGTGTTTAGATCTCGATCACTCTCACTCTTCATTCTCATTGTTACTTTAACATATCTGTACCTAATAATTAATTATTATATTATATTTATTAGGAAATGTAAAATCGTTTAAATTTAAACGTATATTTAAAAGGAACAGAGTTGACAAAGTATGTAGCACAGTGGTGTCCATGTCTCACTGTAATTTGCGGAAAGTGTAATGCAAGGAACATGCTCTCTCTCTCTCTTTATCCCTCTCTCTTTCTCTCTTTTTCTCGCTCGCTCTCTCCCCCCCTCTCTCATATACGTATGCACACAAACACTCTTATAATACGTGCCAAATATTACAAATGGTCCTTCGAGCCGGATAGTCTTCTAGATCAATTGGATTCCTTACCTTGACCAGCTCCTTTAGTCTCTCCCTGTTGTAGTGTGTGCCGATCTCCTCTCCTAAGAAGTAATCAAGCAGCTTGCTCGTAGGCCAGGCCAACGGTGCGCAGATACCCATCACGATCTAGACAAACAGAAGAAGGTTTTTCATTACTGATTAAAAACAAATTTAAGTATATGGATGGGAACATAACAAGTACCAACAACCCGCACTTGGCCAGCGTGGTCGACTAAGGCCTTATCGCCCTAGTTTAGGGTAGGCCCGTGCCCCAGCAGTGGGGACGTATATGGGCTGATGATGATGACATAACAAGTCCCCCATTGAAACAGTAGTGTCTTTAGTAAAGCTAGCAACTTCTTTAGTCCAGCTGCCAATGTCTATAATTTAGCATCTACCAACCTATTACTCTAGCTACTAACCTCCTCCTTGTTAGTGTGTTCACTAATGGTAGATGGCGCCACCTGTGGCTTAACAGTCGGAAAAAATTCGACGTCTTCAAATCACAGCTGCTGGTCTGGTGTGATGTTAATGCTCGTCTATGCGCGATTCCCAGAAGGACGGGTATTCAAGTCCTCGGGCCGCGGTTTTCCCGGTTTTCTAAATATTTTAAAACTAACCTCTATAGTCCAGCTATCAACCTAAGAGCTTCTTAGGTACACCGACAAATGTATAGAGGGCACTATGGGGTTTTAGTGAGTATCTATAAGGACACTTTTGTAGGAGCTTCCAGCTGCTAGACGTCCCAGTCTCTAGCAACCACCACCTAAGATACTCTAGGACCACCTCTACCTTCTCTTAGACAGTCCGGGACCACATCTGCCCTTCAGCGCCTCCTGAGCCACCAACCTTCATGATCCAGATGCTCTTGGCGCCGACCAGCAGCCCGTGGCGCGCGCAGATGGCCTGCGGCGTGATCTCCGCTATGAACACGATCAAGGGTGGAACCGATGTCTTTAGTCCAGCTACAAATGTCTATATCTAGCAACTACCAACCACTTTACTCTAACTTCTAACCCCCTTAGTTCAGCAGCTACCAACCTCCTTAATCTAGCTACTAACCTCCTTAGTCAAGCTTTCAACCTCTATAGTTTAGCTACTAACCTTCTTAGTCCAGCTTTCAACATCATCTATAGTCCAGCTACCAACCTTGGAGCTTCTTAAGAAGCTCTATAGTCGACCATAGAGTTTTAGTGAGTACCTATAAGGACACTTTTGTAGGAGCATCCAGAACTAGACGCATGTCTGTAATCTAGCAGCTATCAATCTCCTTACTCTAGCTACTAATTAGAGTACAGCTTTCAACCTCTATAGTCCAACTACCATCCTTAGAACTTCTTAGGTGCAGCGACAGAGCATCCAGCAGCTAGATGATAGTCTAGAACCATCTCTGCCTTCTCTCAGACAGTCTGGTACCACATCTGCCCTTCAGCGCCTCCTGAGCCACCAACCTTCATGATCCAGATGCTCTTGGCGCCGACCAGCAGCCCGTGGCGCGCGCAGATGGCCTGCGGCGTGATCTCCGCTATGAACACGATCGCCAGGGTGGACCCGATGACCGCCACCAGCCCGGAGGTCAGGTCGTCCAGGATCACAGTGAACGTGCTGTTCACAGCCACGCCGCTGAGCTGGTAGTTGCTTAGCTACTCAAGACAGTTGGTACAACCTTCTTGGGTCCAAATGCCAGTGTCTATAATCTAGCAGCTACCAGCCTCCTTTCTCTAGCTGCTAACCTCCTTAGTCCAGTCTTCAACATCTATAGTCCAGCCACTAACTAGTTAGCTAGCAGTCCAGCTGGCAATGTCTATAATCTAGCGGCTACTAACCTCCTTTCTCTAGCTGCTAACCTCCTTAGTCCAGTCTTCAACATCTATAGTCCAACTACTAACTAGCTAGCTAGCAGTCCAGCTGGCAATGTCTATAATCTAGCGGCTACCAACCTCCTTACTCTAGATACTAACCTCCTTAGTCCAGCTTTCAACATCTATAGTCAAGCTACTAACCTTAGTCCAACTGCCAATGTCTATAATCTCGCAGCTACCAACCTCCTTACTCTAGCTACTAATTAGAGTCCAGCTTTCAACCTCTATAGTCCAGCTACCATCCTTAGAACTTCTTAGGTGCAGCGACAGAGCATCCAGCAGCTAGAAGATAGTCTAGGACCATCTCTGCCTTCTCTCAGACAGTCTGGGACCACATCTGCCCTTCAGCGCCTCTTGAGCCACCAACCTTCATGATCCAGATGCTCTTGGCGCCGACCAGCAGACCCAGCAGATGGCCTGCGGCATGATCTCCGCTATGAACACGATTGGAACCGATGTATTTATAAAGCCAGCAACCTCTTTAGTCCAGCTGCCAATTTCTTTAATCTAGCAGCTACCAACCTCCTTACTCTAGCTACTAACCTCCTTAGTCAAGCTTTCAAAAATCAAAATCAAAATCAAAATGTCTTTATTCATATAGGCAATTTGCATGCACTTATAAATCGTCACATTAGTAATAATAAGATTCTACCACCGGTTCGGAAAGCCGTATCTATCGAGAAGACTCCGGCAAGAAACTCGATAGTCGCTCTTTTTAAACATGTTATACATTGTAAATGAGCCAAGTCATACAGTCTGGGTGTGTCATAGTAAAAGGTACCATATACTTTATTAACTACTATTTAAAATAACTATAATTAAAATCAAAAGAAAGAGAGCCAAGATAACAATGTTCAAAAAAACAAATCCAACCTGCATGACAAAGCTTACATAGGGTAGGTAGAATTTTAATTATAACAGCCATTACCTAATTATAAATTAAACTGAATATAATAATAAAAGAACATAAAGTTCATCATGAATGTCAAAATTAATAATAAAATAATTAATAACAATAGAATGTCAAGAATTTAACTTAAACTATTTGTCCATGCATATTTATCACTGAGATAATCTTCTACTTTATAGTAGCCTTTTTTAAGAAGACCATTCTTAATATATGATTTGAATTGTTGTATAGGTAGTTTAGTAACACAAGCAGGTAATTTATTGAACATTTTTACACCTAGTCCAACAAAGGAGCTATTAACTTTATTTAGTCTAAAATGTGAAATAGCAAGTTTATGTTTATTTCTTGTATTGAATTGGTGACTATCAGATTTTTTAGGAATGTATTGTATATTTTTATACACATACATTAAGCAGTCAAGAATGTATTGGGAGGCTACTGTGAGAATACTATACTCCTTGAAACGTTCTCTGAGGGAATCGCGCCGTTTGAGGTTATATATGGCTCTTACTGCTCGTTTTTTGCAATACAAATATACTATAGATATCAGCAGCTGATCCCCATAAAAGCAAACCATAGGACAAAACACTGTGAAAGTAACTGAAATAAACTAATCTTGCCGTTTCAACATCAGTCAATTGTCTAATTTTTCTAACAGCATATGCCGCGGAGCTAAGTCTTCCTGCCAGGGTACCTATATGGGGTCCCCATTGTAATTTAGAATCTAGAGTGATTCCAAGGAACACAGTTGAGTTTAGGACTTCAATGGGTTCGTTATTCATTTTGATATTAGTACTGACTTGCCTTACATTGGGCATAGTAAACTTGACACATTTGGTTTTTTTGGCATTCAACATTAGATTGTTAGTATTAAACCAGTGCAGGACTCGTGAGAGAGCTTTGTTTACATCGTCAACATTTTCTTGCTGTCTATCCATCTTAAATAGAAGTGATGTATCATCTGCAAACAGAACTATCTCACATGTGTCTTTAGTAAAGAAAGGAAGATCGTTAATGTAAATAATGAATAAAGAGGGCCCAATATCGAGCCCTGGGGCACTCCCATAATCAATGGGGCGCCAGAAGAACTAGTCCCGTTTACATTAACTTTTTGGGTTCTACCAGTGAGGTATGATTGAACTAGACTAAGTGCGTTACCCGAGATGCCATAATGGCGCAATTTGAGTAGCAGGGTTTGATGGTTAACACAATCAAACGCCTTGGATAGGTCGCAGAAAATGCCTATGGCATCCTGCTTACTTTCCCATGCATCAAAAATATGTTTCATAAGAGCTACTCCAGCATCTGTGGTGGATTTACCTTTAGTGAATCCGTATTGATTTTATGTAATAAATTGTTTAAATTAAAATGGCATAGCAATTGATTAAATACAACCCTTTCGAAAATTTTACTAAACGCTGGTAGTAAGGATATAGGTCTGTAATTAGATGGGTCACTGTCATCACCTGATTTGAACAAGGGAATTATTTTGCTTAACTTCATCAAATCAGGAAAACTGCCTTCATTAACACATTTATTGAATGTTACTGCTAAAAGTGGAGCGACTGTGTATATTATGTTTTTTAGTACGTCCACTGAGAGTCCCCATAAATCCTCAGACTTTTTAAGTTGAGTTCTTTAAACGTTTTCACAACTATTTGCGCATTGATGTAGTCAAAGTGAAGGAAGATGCGCATTCACTTACATGAGTCTTTAAAGAGAATGAGCAAGAGACGGACTAGAAGCTAAACTACTTGTCGTTGTAACGGCTATATTTGAGAAATATGATTGAAATACATTAGCTACATCAGCATCAGAATCTAATATTACATCATTTACTTTAAGAGAAATCTTGTGATTTTGAGTATTGTTTTTACAAGTCTCTTTATTAATGATTTGCCAGGTGGCCTTGCTTTTGTTAGTAGCTCTATGTATTTTATTTTTCAGATAGAGCGATTTAGCTACGGCACACGATTTTTTAAAAATTTTGGAATAGTTTCTAATGTAATCTGTTAGGGTCGGGTCTATGGAGTTGGCTCTGAGATCATACAGTTCAAAAAGTCTCCGTCTACTTGTCAAAATCCCTGTTGTAGCCCAATCACTAAATTTTATTTTAGAGCTATTAATTTTAATTTCTTTTTTGGTAAATATTCCATTAAATTCTTTTTCTACAGCATTAAACAATTTTTCATATAACTGATTACTATCTAGGTTTGATTGAAAGTCCATTACAGAAACTTTATAGCTAATATTATTTTTAAACTTTTCTATTCGACATGTAGTTACTGGTCTGCATGTTATGACAGATGGCATAGGAGTCCAGTGATGCTCAAAAGTAGCCATTTGACCGCAGTGGTCAGAGTTAATAAAATTAACTATAGATTTACTTTCTACAGAACCATTACAAAAAATATTATCTATACATGTGGCTGAGGTAGGAGTGATGCGAGTTGGTTCATTAAAAATGTGAGATAAGTTATATGATTTAAAAAGATTTATGAACCTTTGGGAGTTCAACGAATTTTCTAAAATATTTATATTAAAATCTCCACATACAATCACCTTTTTATTGCTGGCACATGCTTTTCTTAAGGCTTCCTCCATAGGGGCCTCAAATAGTAAGTAGTCAGCTAGTGGAGGCCTATATACACAAATTATAATACATAGTTCTATTTCAATGCAAGACAGCTCAATTGTCCTTTCAATAGACAATGAGACAATGTCTCGACGCTCTTTATATTTGAGCGATTTTTTTAACAAAATTAGTGAACCCCCTCTAATTAAAGATTTTCTAGTAGAAGTGCTACCGAGTATGTAATCATTAATGCTAATAATTAATTCATGTTGTCTCAACCAATGCTCAGTGAGACATAACACATGGACATTCTTTTCATTTAAAAACAATTCTAATTCTAATTCTTTGCCAGATAGACCCTGAATATTTTGGTGAATAATAATAAAATTACTAGGTTTCTCCTTTGTCATGGAATGGCTAGAGACGTCCTCTATTGTCTTACAATTAAATTTAAATTATTTGGAACATATTCCAAAGTCTTAATATATAAATTATTTATATTATATGCTAACAATGCTGTTAGCTGTTTTTTAATTTTTGTAGGCAAATAAAAGGTTTTGCCAGTCAACATAAACTTATTATCTATAAATTTGTTTGTGTCAAAAAACACAAATTTGTCGCTATGACTATATGATAGATTATACAATTGTGTATTCAATATGTGAATACTGTTATTTTGTTCATATGTATAACATTTTGAAAACGGAATAGCACACATAAATACCTTTTTAACATTAAGTGACAACGATTTCAACCTCTATAGTTTAGCTACTAACCTTCTTAGTCCAGCTTCCAACATCTATAGTCCAGCTACCAACCTGAGAGCTACTAAAAAAGCTCTATAGTAGACCATACAGTTTTAGTGAGTTCCTACAAGGACACTTTTGTAGGAGCATCTAGCAGCTTCCAACCTCTATTTTCTAGCTACTAACCTCCTCAGTCCAGCTTTAATGACACTTTTATGGGAGCACCCACCTGCTAGACGTCCCAGTCTCTAGCAACCACCACCTAAGATACTCTAGGACCACCTCTACCTTCTCTCAGACAGTCTCGGACCACATTTGCCCTTCAAGCACCTCCTGAGCCACCAACCTTCATGATCCAGATGCTCTTGGCGCCGACCAGCAGCCCGTGGCGCGCGCAGATGGCCTGCGGCGTGATCTCCGCTATGAACACGATCGCCAGCGTGGACCCGATGACCGCCACCAGTCCGGAGGTCAGGTCGTCCAGGATCACCGTGAACGTGCTGTTCACAGCCACGTTGCTGAGCTGGCAGTTGCCTAGTTACTAATGACAGTTGGTACAACCTTCTTGGGTCCAACTGCCAGTGTCTTTAGTAAAGCTTGCAACCTCATTAGAACAGCCCCCAATGTCTCTAATCTAGCAGCTACCAACCTCCTTACTCTAGATACTAACCTCCTTAGTCCAGCTTTCAACATCATCTATAGTCCAGCTACCTTGGAGCTTCTTAAGAAGCTCTATAGTCGACCATAGAGTTTTAGTGAGTACCTATAAGGACACTTTTGTAGGAGCATCCAGAACTAGACGCATGTCTGTAATCTAGCAGCTATCAATCTCCTTACTCTAGCTACTAACCTCCTTAGTCCATTTTTCAATCTTTATAGTAACTACTGACCAAGATCTATAGTCTAGTTACTACCCTCCTTAGTCCAGCTTTCAACCTCTATAGTCCAGCTACCATCCTTAGAGCTTCTTAGGTGCAGCGACAGAGCATCCAGCAGCTAGATGATAGTCTAGGACCACCTCTGCCTTCTCTCAGACAGTCCGGGACCACATCTGCCCTTCAATCTCCTCCTGAGCCACCAACCTTCATGATCCAGATGCTCTTGGCGCCGACCAGCAGCCCGTGGCGCGCGCAGATGGCCTGCGGCGTGATCTCCGCTATGAACACGATCGCCAGCGTGGACCCGATGACCGCCACCAGCCCGGAGGTCAGGTCGTCCAGGATCACAGTGAACGTGCTGTCCACCGCCACGCCGCTGAGCTGGTAGTTGCCTAGTTACTGAAGACAGTTGGTATAACCTTCTTGAGTCCAAATGCAAGTGTCTATAATCTAGCAGCTACCAACCTCCTTTCTCTAGCTACTAACATCCTTAGTACAGTCTTCAACATCTATAGTCCAGCTACTAACTAGCTAGCTAGCAGTCCAGCTGGCAATGTCTATAATCTAGCAGCTACCAACCTCCTTTCTCTAGGTACTAACCTCCTTAGTCCAGCTTTTAACTTCTTTAGTTTAGCTACTAACCTTCTTAGTCCAGCTTCCAACATCTATAGTCCAGCTACCAACCTGAGAGCTACTAAAAAGCTCTATAGTAGACCATACAGTTTTAGTGAGTACCTACAAGGACACTTCTTCTAGGAGCATCTAACTGCTACCAACCTCCTTAATCTAGCTACTAACCTGCTTAGTCCAGCTTTAATGACACTTTTGTAGGAGCACCCAGCTGCTAGACGTCCCAGTATCTAGCAACCACCACCTAAGATACTCTAGGACCACCTCTACCTTCTGCTCATCAAACTCCTCCTGAGCCACCGACCTTCATGATCCAGATGCTCTTGGCGCCGACCAGCAGCCCGTGGCGCGCGCAGATGGCCTGCGGCGTGATCTCCGCTATGAACACGATCGCTAGCGTGGACCCGATGACCGCCACCAGCCCGGAGGTCAGGTCGTCCAGGATCACAGTGAACGTGCTGTCCACCGCCACGCCGCTGAGCTGGTAGTTGCCTAGTTACTGAAGACAGTTGGCATAACCTTCTTGAGTCCAACTGCCAGTGCCTTTAGTAAAGCTTGCAACCTCATTGGAACAGCCCCCAATGTCTGTAATCTAGCTGCTACCAACCTCCTAACTCTAGATACTAACCTCCTTAGTCCAGCTTTCAACTTCATCTATAGTCCAGCTACCAACCTTGGAGCTTCTAAGCAGCTACCGACCTCCTTACTAGTAGCTACTAGAGTTTTAGTGAGTACCTATAAGGACACTTTTGTAGGAGCATCCAGAACTAGACGCATGTCTGTAATCTAGCAGCTACCAACCTCCTTTCTCTAGCTACTATCCACTTTTGTCCAGCTTTTGCCTCTATAGTCTAGCTACCAACCTAAGAGCTTCTAAGATGTAGCGACGGAGCATCCAGCTCCTGGACGTGTCAGTCTCTAGCAACCACCACCTAAGATACTCTAGGACCACCTCTACCTTCTCTCAGACAGTCTGGTACCACATCTGCCCTTCAGCGCCTCCTGAGCCACCAACCTTCATGATCCAGATGCTCTTGGCGCCGACCAGCAGCCCGTGGCGCGCGCAGATGGCCTGCGGCGTGATCTCCGCTATGAACACGATCGCCAGCGTGGACCCGATGACCGCCACCAGCCCGGAGGTCAGGTCGTCCAGGATCACAGTGAACGTGCTGTCCACCGCCACGTTGCTGAGCTGGTAGTTGCCTAGTTACTGAAGACAGTTGGTACAACCTTCTTGAGTCCAAATGCCAGTGTCTTTAGTAAAGCTTGCAACCTCATTAGAACAGCCCCCAATGTCTGTAATCTAGCTGCTACCAACCTCCTTACTCTAGATACTAACCTCCTTAGTCCAGCTTTCAACATCATTAGTCCAGCTACCAAACTTGGAGCTTCTTAAGAAGCTCTATAGTCGACCATAGAGTTTTAGTGAGTACCTATAAGGACACTTTTGTAGGAGCATCCAGAACTAGACGCATGTCTGTAATCTAGCAGCTATCAATCTTCTTACTCTAGCTACTAATTACAGTCCAGCCTTCAACCTCTATACTTCAGCTTCCAACCTAAGGAGCTTCTTAGGTGCAGCGACGGAGCATCCAGCTCCTGGACGTGCCAGTATCTAGCAACCACCACCTACAATAGTCTAGGAACACCTCTGCCTTTTCTCAGACAGTCCGGGACCACATCTGCCCTTCAGTGCCTCCTGAGCCACCAACCTTCATGATCCAGATGCTCTTGGCGCCGACCAGCAGCCCGTGGCGCGCGCAGATGGCCTGCGGCGTGATCTCCGCTATGAACACGATCAAGGGTGGAACCGATGTCTTTAGTCCAGCTACAAATGTCTATATCTAGCAACTACCAACCACTTTACTCTAACTTCTAACCCCCTTAGTCCAGCAGCTACCAACCTCCTTACTCTAGCTACTAACCTCCTTAGTCAAGCTTTCAACCTCTATAGTTTAGCTACTAACCTTCTTAGTCCAGCTTCCAACATCTATAGTCCAGCTACCAACCTGAGAGCTACTAAAAAAGCTCTATAGTAGACCATACAGTTTTAGTGAGTACCTACAAGGACACTTTTCTAGGAGCATCTAGCAGCTACCAACCTCCATTCTCTAGCTACTACCTTAAGTAGGTTCATCCAGTTCATCCAGCTTTAATGACACTTTTATAGGAGCACCCAGCTGCTAGACGTCCCAGTCTCTAGCAACCACCACCTAAGATACTCTAGGACCACCTCTACCTTCTCTTATACAGTCCGGGACCACATCTGCCCTTCAATCTCCGCCTGAGCCACCAACCTTCATGATCCAGATGCTCTTGGCGCCGACCAGCAGCCCGTGGCGCGCGCAGATGGCCTGCGGCGTGATCTCCGCTATGAACACGATCGCTAGCGTGGACCCGATGACCGCCACCAGCCCGGAGGTCAGGTCGTCCAGGATCACCGTGAACGTGCTGTCCACAGCCACGCCGCTGAGCTGGTAGTTGCCTAGTTACTGAAGACAGTTGGTATAACCTTCTTGGGTCCAACTGCCAGTGTCTATAGTTAAGCTAGCAACCTCGTTTCTCTAGCTGCTAACCTCCTTAGTCCAGATTTCAACGTCTATAGTCCAACTGCTAATGTTTATAATCTAGCAGCTATCAACCTCCTTTCTCTAGCTGCTAACCTCCTTAATCCAGTCTTCAACATCTATAGTCCAGCTACTAACTAGCTAGCTAGCAGTCCAGCTGGCAATGTCTATAATCTCGCAGCTACCAACCTCCTTACTCTAGAAACTAACCTACTTAGTCCAGCTTTCAACATCTATAGTCAAGCTACTAACCTTAGTCCAACTGCCAATGTCTATAATCTCGCAGCTACCAACCTCCTTACTCTAGCTACTAATTAGAGTCCAGCTTTCAACCTCTATAGTCCAGTTACCATCCTTAGAACTTCTTAGGTGCAGCGACAGAGCATCCAGCAGCTAGAAGATACTCTAGGACCACCTCTACCTTCTCTTAGACAGTCCGGGACCACATCTGCCCTTCAGCGCCTCCTGAGCCACCAACCTTCATGATCCAGATGCTCTTGGCGCCGACCAGCAGCCCGTGGCGCGCGCAGATGGCCTGCGGCGTGATCTCCGCTATGAACACGATCGCCAGCGTGGACCCGATGACCGCCACCAGCCCGGAGGTCAGGTCGTCCAGGATCACCGTGAAGGTGCTGTTCACAGCCACGTTGCTGAGCAATATTGTGCAGAGGAGGTAGTTGCCGTGGGATCTGGAAGTTGAGTGTTCTGTCAAGGAGGAGTTCTTGTTTTGGAGTCGGTGGCAAAATCTAAGTGGTCCGGCCAAGAATTTGGGCACATGTATCGCGTCATTTGATGATTGAAGTCACTCGATGAGCAGGTTTCCGGACAAGCAGGACAAAATATTGAATGGCACATGGATTGTGCCGAGAGTTTCAAGAGCTTAGAGAGAGAGCTACGTCTAACTTATATAATTATATTTTTTTATACAAAAATACCTACTCAAGTAAGATCAAGCAAAATTTTACACTGCCATTAACAACTAATGTGAACTACTTTAAAAAGTGCCTTCGTAAGGGTTTCTACATAAAACAATATTTCTTAAAGGCCTGACCTTTAAGAAACATAGGAAAGTACCCAACTTAGTTTACAGCGGTTTATTTAAACTTTAAACGATTAACGCATTTCTGTTTAAATTGTTTTCATAGTTTTCGCTACATTCGGAATCAAAACCAATGCTTTTATTTTTAACAGGATCTTTATTAGAGCTCTCGTAAAATTTCTCATGCGAATTGTCAGTGTAAACTAACAAACTCATGACAAATATATGCAAACGAAAGATTGAGAATAGCCTGGTATGCGCGCAAAAAGATCCCAAAATTACTTGATTTATCTATCCGAGAAATTAATAAACTCAAAAGTTTATTAGTTACTACTAGTATAACATAACATAAAATCACGCCTTTTTCCCAGAGGGGTAGGCAGAGATCACTTCCAGCGGTCCACTGTTCACCGCTGTGGGAAACGTGACGTGACGGGCTGCGGACTGGTATAATACTGGATAATACCAACCTGACAGGCATGATGGCACGCGCATACTTCCGCTCCTTATCCGTTCCGGTATTCGCAATAATCTTCAGCTCAGTCCTATCCAACGCCATCAGCCCCAAGTTCAATCCGGAGAACAGGGATGCCAACATCAGCAAAATGACGATGAGAATCAGCGATGCCCAGAGAGGCAACAGCTTGTTGTGTGTCGCCAGGATCTTGTAGTCCTCGTTGCCTTGGTGGACGAACTCCTCATCAGGGGAGTTCCTGGCGCAGATGTAGAACTTGTAGTCTTCTAATGGGGGAGGGGCCTTCAGCTCGAAGACTGCCGATTCCTCGTCAGCGAAGTTGGCCTGGTGAAAGGAGCATGATTAGGTACCTATAGTTTAGGGTTGAGAGCCATCCGCTCTCCCGCATGTCCGGTGATGATGACAAGGCGACTCCAAGCCATCATCGTTTGTCATTTAGGAAAAAAATCCTTTTCCCAGAGCGATAGGCAGAAATCCCTTCCTGGCATGCCCGTGTCTACCAAACAATAACGGAGGAACCACAATGATTTCACGATTATCTCTCCCAGGCAGGCAGCCAGATAGACAGGTGACCTCACTCCACGGTACGGTATGAGCATACTGATGGTAAACAGTCGTAAGGTACAGCCTCTTGCCCTCACCCTGAAGGCCTGTATAGATGGTATAGATAGAGCCTTATCAGGCCCCAGAAGAGCCCAGGAAGTTGAAAAAAAAATCTTCACAATAGAGACGGTAGAGAAGATACTAAGACCGGCAATGTTTCGACTCTTATAAAACCCACTAGTTACAAATCAAACATAATGAAATACATTAAAGCTAACTACTAATATGTACGATCTAATAAAACTAATAAGTAAGGCTAAGGCTCTTGGTTTTGTATTGAGAAACGCACGACCCTTTTATAAACAGAAAACTAAAATAATATTATACAATTGTCTCGTACGTAGTCACCTTGAATATTGTGGGGTGGTCTGGCGTCCTCATTATGCTACCCATAGTTTAAGAATGGAACGTATCCAAAAGAGATTCTTGAATCACTTGGCATTCGCTTCAGGCATATCCAAAACACTGACTAAACTGTAAACGCCTTAAAAAATTTAAACTTGACTCACTTGAATCACGCAGAACTGTGCAGGATTTAATATTCCTTTATAAAATTCTAAATAGCATGGTAGACTGCTCTGTTTTATTATCATTGATCTCCTTTAGAATACCACATAGGCTCCCAAGATATCCAGTAAAATTATTATCCCCTCCTTTCCGAAAGACTGTCCTAGGTAGCAATTCCCCAGTATCCAGGTTCTGTAAGCTCTATAACAACTTTGGCTCAGACTTAGATATATTTGGAACTTCAATCCGTAAATTTAGAAATCAAGTAATCACAATAGTTAGATCATAATTTTCTTCTTAGATATAGTCAATTAGTCTATTTTTATTTTGTACGTTTCATAAACATTTATTAGTAGTGCACATGTAAACACTTAAGCATGCAGTGTTTGCCTTTATTATATTGTACATTTAGTTAATGTTAATTGTTACTTAGTTTTAAACATGTATTAGTGTATGATTGTTGGTAAACCAATAAATAAATAAATAAAATAAGTACGATCACTCGACACTTTAATTGTAAAGGAAAACATCGTGAGAAAACCAATAAAATACATTAAAGCTATATGTACGATCTAATAATACTATTAATATGTACGATCATTCGACGCTTTAACGGTGAAGGAAAACATCGTGAAAAAAGCTGCACACCTGATTAGGCATCTGCGGAAGACCAGCGTCGCGATGTCTCCCGCGACACATGCTGAGCAAATGCCTTTATAGTTACTAGTTCTGTTTATTTTTCAATTTTTTAAATAATTGTCATGCAATTTGTGTTTTATTGTATAAAATATTTTTCTTTCTACTTTCACACCTACTAAGATATTCTAAGGTTGTGTAGTCGACAAACCCGCACTTGGCCAGCGTGGTTGACTTGCGCTTTATCGGACTAGTTTAGGGTAGGCCTGTGGCCCAGCAGTGGGGACGTATATGGGCTGATGACGATGACAAGACTAACCTTGTACTCCCCTCCCAGGAGGAAATGGCAATTGTTCCCTATATCCTCGGGGTGGTGCGTGAACGCGATCTCGGTCTCATTGGTGAAACCTTGCCCGAAGAGTCTGAGGATGAACTTGGTCTCCCTCAGGACGCTAGGAATGATGCCGTCCACTATCTTGGGCTCCTTGTTGGCTTCGTCCACTCGCAGGCCCATGAGTTTGATCGGTTTGGAGACGTCGACCCTTCTAGGACCTAGAGGGATGAGATTAAAGTATTCGATGAAAAAAGTTGAAGCATAAAAAGTATTTATTACACACAAAATAAACCATATTACAAAAAACCGGCCAAGTGCGAGTCGGGCTCGCGCACAAAGGGTTCCGTAGCAGCAAATATAATAAAAATCAACCTATCTCAAAAACTATAAGAGATACTTTGATCAAACCAAAAATCGTTGAAAGAGTTAATTAGCATGCATCACCTCTATTTTTTTTAGAATTTTATACCCCGTAGTTATAAAAATAGAGGGGGGGGGACATACTTTTTACGACTTTGAGAGCTGATATCTCAAAAACCGTTCACTTTAAGAAAAATGTTTTTTAGAAAACTTTATATCATTTTAAAAGACCTTTCCATTGATACCCCACACGGGTATGTACATCGAAAAAAAAAATTTCATCCCTCAGTTACATGTATGGGGGCCCCACCCCAATTCTTTTTACTATTTAGTGTCATATTTTTGTAGCGGTTCATACAACACATATTCCCATCAAATTTCATCACTGTAGTACTTATAGTTTCCGAGTAAATCGGCTGTGACAGACGGACAGACGGACAGACGGACATGACGAAACTATAAGGGTTCCGTTTTTGCCATTTTGGCTACGGAACCCTAAAAAGATAAGCCGAAAATTGTTGACAGAGTATACAATGAGTATGTACTGTGGCAAGCACTAGAAAGCATCTGTATCGATGGTGCCTTTTCGTTTAATTTTTTTTTTTTATAAAAGGCTAACAATATGACCTCACTCCACCTGATGGTAAGCGGTAGTGAGATCCAAATATGAGGTCGACAGGCACAATAGATCGTATTGAGCTTGTCGCACTCACCCTGAAGGCCTACTTAAATGCCGTTTCACGCCCCGCCTGAAGAGCCCGGGATCATAGGAGGGAGGGAAAACATGAGCTGGAAGAGCATTCCATGCCTTAATGGCACGGGGCAGATGAGGACCTAAACCTCTTAGAAATGAGGAGCTAAACCTCTTAACTTAAAAAATGTGGCCTTTCTACAGAAAATAATATGTCGATTAATAAATAGGATATGTCCTATCGAACGGTCGAGCAGTAAGTAGCCATATATTTGCAACTCTCCTTATATCACATGTAGACCCATAAAGACTAGTTTAGTGAAATGGAACGCGAAAGTCTAAAATCTTACGTTAAATTTATTACTTACCTACATACATACATACATACATAAAATCACGCCTTTTTCCCAGAGGGGTAGGCAGAGATTACTTCCAGCGATCCACTTTTCACCTCTGTGGGAAACGTGACGTGACGGGTTGTGGACCACGTCGCCGCCATTCTGTCTTGTGCATTGTTTAATCAAGGTCATTGCGTTCCCACGAGTAGCATGGAAATATGACGGGGGAAGGAAAAGGGGAGGAAGGATACTATCGCCTCGGATGATTTGGACTGAGTCGATAGTAGCTCGAGGAGCCGGGGTCGCTTGCCCGTATACCGTTCACCAACCACCGGACAGATAGTTGTGACTGGTATCCCCTGACTTAACTTATTATTACTTACCTAAACTAGACTTCTCCGTGTCGTCCAACTTGACAACAGTCTCTGTGGGGGCAGCGTCCTCTTCCGGAGTCTCTGTCGTGTTGTCAGCCGCCTCCGCCTGTCTCTTACTCCTGGCTGGCTCCAGCAACTGGGGGGGGTAAGCCTCTTCGACTTCATTGTAGGATGGCTCGGTATCTGCGGAGGCAAGTGTGCGATTAGGAAGGTGGGACGATAAAGTTCCAAAAGCAGCCGATAGATGGCGCTCTCGTATCCTCTCTATGTTAATACCAGCATTATACTCTTTTCAACTAAGATGATCCCTGTGAGACTTTATAGTGTTCTGAATCACGCATTTTACGTTTGACAAACGAAAATAATTTTATTGCACACTTATTTAATTTTATTGCGGCTTCATTAGGAAAAATATTAAATTAATAATTTTAAATTATTAAAGGAAACAGTATCGTTTGGTTTAATTTAATGTAATAGATTTTTATTTAAAAATACCTATTCATTTCGTATTCCATAGAATGGAACTTAGTCAGAGTTACTACGTTCCATTCTACGTATACGAACTGCATAGGTTTCTTTTTTAAATGTTCTATTACATTAAATTAAACTAAACGATACTGTTTGTCATTAAAAAGTATAAAAATATTTATTTTAATATTCTTCCTAATGATGCGGCAATAAAATGAAAAAAGTGTGCCATAAAATTATTTTCGTTTGTCAAACGTAAAATGTGTGATTCAGAACACAATGAAGTGTCACAGGGATCATATTAGGTGAAAAAGACTATAGTATTCAATCCTACATCGCGCAAACAATTCATGACTTTGGTGCACATTCCCGGGAAGAGCCCATAGATAAGTAATTTAAAGGCACGATAATTTCTTTTTTATTTACTTCATATATCCAGTCCATGGCTTTAAGAAACACAAAATTATTATCGCTTAAATGTGCTTTAAGGTCAGGTAGACCCCAAGGCCGTTAACAGATGGTGCCGAAGCCAAGACGATATTGGGTTCTCCAATACAAAGGTACGTGGTACGGTGGCACGGCGGCATATAGATATTTATAAATATATACTTAAATACATATTCACATTCAGACACGGAACACCGCTGTTCATCACACAATGTTTGTACCGAATGGAAATCGAACCCACGACTCTTGGAACCGCCAGCTAGGGTCACTAACCTCTGTTCCACCGGGCCAGAATGTAAAAAGTCTAATAAGGTACTCCATTACTTTTTAGGAATCCCTCAAAGAACTTCATCACAGCGTTCCCCAACTAACTCCACGAGGCGCCATCTAACGGTGAGCAAGTTACAACTTATATCAAAGTCTCACTCACCGAGCCTATTGAGATCGCGCTGGTTCACCTCCAAGTCCCCTTGAAGGTCATGCAGGTCAGCACCATTTATTTCTATGGGGGTTTCTTCCAGATCCAGGTCGCTGGCCGCCTCTTCACTCTCATCCAGCTCTGTCGATCTGTAAATAAGGAATATTCTATTAATACATACATACATAGTAAACGCTTTTTTCCTAGAGGTTTAAACAGATATCACTTCCGTTCTATTATTACATATAATGATATAACTTTAAACTTTCGTGGTTAATGGAAATCAGCCAATATCGCATGACTTTCACCCCTACGATGATGGCTTGGAGTAGCCTTGTCATCATCACCGGACTTGCGGGGAGCGGATGGCTCTCACCCCTACGATGATTGCTTGGAGTAGCCTTGTCATCATCACCGGACTTGCGGGGGAGCGGATGGCTCTCACCGCTACGATGATGGCTTGGAGTAGCCTCGTCATCATCACCGGACTTGCGGGGGAGCGGATGGCTCTCACCCCTACGATGATGGCTTGGAGTAGCCTCGTCATCATCACCGGACTTGCGGGGGAGCGGATGGCTCTCACCCCTACGATGATGGCTTGGAGTAGCCTCGTCATCATCACCGGACTTGCGGGGGAATGGATGGCTCCCACCCCTTAACCTCGTCTGGTAGAGCATAGACCAATTTCTAACCAACTGGGAGCCTTTATTCTCAATAGTTCGATTATCGAACTAGTGAGAATATTTTTTTTCTTATTTGTTCGATCGTCGAACTATAGGTTAGGTTAAGGTTTAAAGAAATTTATTCGCATTAGAAATTTACATTCACTTATAATGAGAAATACAAACAAATATTATTAACTTATGGTAGGGATGTATTTTATCATCGATCGGCACCTTTTTTCCATAAAATGTAGTTTGTGTTTAAAAGTCAGCATGCTAACTTACGCACTAACATGTCTTTAGCTCATCAGGTAACTCATTAATTAGCTTTGCCCCCTCAAAGAGTACTGTCTTGGTTCCATAGTTAGATCGAGGCAAAGGGAGTCTAATTTTGATTTTGTTACGAAGATTATGTTTGTTGGTTTTTATTTCAAGTTTTATGTTCGTTTTAATTTTTTTACTAATTATGTTTTTACTAACATGCATGTGTTGTATTTGTATAGATCCGATATACGAGAACTATTGAGAATAAATTCGTTTCGCCGAATTCTTATATCCGAACTATTGAGAATAAATTCGTTTCGCCACAATACTATTCTTTATCGGGATACAAATCAAATGTGACGCATTTGTGATCTTTATTAGGATACCACACATATTTATTGTTTTCGTATGACGAAAAGTAATAAGTTCTCACTAGTTTCGGAAGGAATTTTATTCAAATCAAAAGTACCCGTAATCGACGAGCATGCATGAAGGTTTATGGATGTGGGTGAAGCGAAACTGGTGTGCCAGGACCGTAGCACAAAGCAAGAAGTGATCTCTGCCTACCCCTCTGGGAAAAAGGCGTGATTTTATGTATGTACGCATGTATAAAGGAATTCACGAGGACTAAGTCTCGGGCGGAAAGCTAGTCCATATACAAGAGGAAAATCAAGGGGTATTCCCCTATTGGTTCACAAGAAGTCTGGTCAATGCCACTAGAATATTTATGAATCAAGTGCTGCTACTTGTTACGAGTAATTAGCATTTACATATGCTTTTACCTTATTACAAAATAACGAATTTGTCTGGCTTGACATTACATAGTGCTCATGTCTTGAGAAATCATCGTATTTTTGCGTAGACAGATGAAATTAGCGTCGATGTTCGAGTGGTTAAGGTCGTTGCTTGCCACGCGAGAGGTCGCCAGTTCAAACCCCGCCAGGTACCAATGTGTTTTTCAAATTTGAAATTCATATGTACCATCATTCGACGCTTTAACGGTGAAGGAAAACATCGTGAGGAAACCAGTACACCTGAGAAATTTTTCAACGGTGTGTGAAGCCATGTCAGAGGCCTACGGGCGGTTTAAAAACTCTGACACCAGGTTGTTCATCAACCATAAGATAAGAAGAAGAAGGAGTGAGTGAGTGCCATCCGCTCGTATGTCAGTAAGGAAAATAAATCGAGTACGCAACCTTGAATTTTCTTTGTAGGTCTATTTTATATTTAGGTTAATCTTATGTAATGACGCATTTTAAGCTTTATCATGAACACATTGACAACACACCATCCAATTTATCAGTTATGCTTTAATATTTTACTGCATTCTCCTATATCGAATGAATCTAATCACTTCAGTAATATATCGATTGTATAAACATTATCATTGTTGCCGACAATCGTATCCAATATCTGATATTGGTGCCATCAAAGCATTTCCGCTGGAGATTGATAAATCCAGATAATTTGCTGAATTACTGACTCCAAATAACTCTTTACGTCACCTGTAGCGCTACCATGAGTTTAAAAGTTACGGACTCGATATCGCCTACGTAAATATGTCTATGAAAAACTTGTACAGCCCCTGCTACTGTAAATTTTTCATTCAGTATTTGAAAAATCCCTGTCAGAAGAATCGCTTGATGATTCACCATCCCCATTTATTATAAGTTGGTCTTTCCAGTCCTCCAAAATGGTACTTTTTGTCTTTTCGACTACTTTCGTCCAATTTTCACGAGTGACTTATGCGATTGTCAAGTGATCGCTATATTGCACCCGATTATGTTAGTCCCATCTCTATGCTCTTACTATGTTCCGTTCTACGTATACGAACTGCATAGGTATTTTTTTTTATTTTCTATTACAGTAAATTAAACTAAACGACACTGTTTCTCTTTTAAAAGCATACAATTATTTATTTTAATATATTTTCTAATGACGCCGCAATAAAATGAAAAAAGTGTGCAATAAAATTATTTTTGTTTGTCAAACGTCAAATGCGTGATTCAGAACACAATGAAGTGTCACAGGGATCATCTTAGCTGAAAAAGACTATAGTGCAGTCAGTCTGACATGTGTCAAATCAGTCAACTTAGAGCGGCTCTGGTATAAACCTAACAAAGTTAATGCTGATACAAAACTCCTTGGTCCAAAAACTAAGTTTAAAATAAAAAGTTGATAAAAGTACACCTCTACATTGCATGCTAATTCATTCACAGTTATCTTTATGGATACCAAATGATACCTCACACAGACATGACCTCAGACCACGCGGAAATCATGTGAGTGTGACGTCACAGGTTTTTTGCGAGTGAAAATTGTAGCTTGGCAAATGGTGACGTCATTTCTTGGCACGCGATCAGACTTAGATAAAGAGCTTTCCATATTCCAGTGCTACTGGAAGTTTGGTTACCAAAATAGTGTTGTCATCTATGCTAAAATGTTGTTTTATTTATTAAAGGCGCCATTTTTTTACTTACACGATGATGGCTTGGAGTAGCCTCGTCTTTATACTTTCGCGTTCCATTACACTAAATATTAGTCTTTATGGATCTACACGCGGGAAGTAGCTATGTAATTGCTTCACCTAATATCGCGTGTAGACCCAAAAAGACTTAGAGATTTAGTGTGCTAAAATGTTATTTAATTTATTAAAGGCGCCTATTTTTTCAACTGACAAGATAATGGCTTGGAGTAGCCTCGTCATCATCACCGGACTTGCGGGGGAGCGGATGGCTTGCAGCCCTAAAAAGGATACCCATTTACATAGAATCTATAATAATAAGTTGCATTTTAAGCTATTGCATAGCTTTTATCGCGGGCTTTGAGCGCGGCGACCGAACCAAGAAATTCCGTAACGAAAAAAATATCACAATCGTCTAACGTCGTTTCAGTTCGGTAGACTGCGGCACGGTGTTTGTGTGCGTGCGGTTAGACGTATGGTACGACTCTACGAAACTCGCACGAATCGAGACGAGCTGCTCCGAAATCGGACGATGCTATGCAATAGCTATACCGCGGCAGTCCCCGAGTGCCACACGTCTTTTTTTTCACTCTGTCAATACAAAATGCCACGTAAACATTACTCTTTATTACAACACCTAAAACATATGAAGTTAATGCTGATTATAACAGCTGGTAAACCTATTTAAAATAAATTTGTGATGGAGATAGTTTCAGCACTTTAAATGATACTTTGATTGGCTCGGTGGAACAGTGGTTAGTGACCCTGGCTGGCGGTTCCAAGAGTCGTGGGTTCGATTCCCACTCGGGACAAATATTTGTGTGATGAACATCGGTGTTTGTTCCGTGTCTGGGTTTGATTATGTAATTAAGTATGTATGTCAGCCTCTGGCGCCCATAGTACAAGCTCTGCTTAGTTTGTGGTCAGATGACCGTGTGTGGAAATGTCCCAGATATTTTTATTTCTTTATTTATACTATTTAATGCATTTTTACCAAAACCTCTAAAAAGCGTGTCATAGAGAAGATTCGTTTTTTTTATAAAACTCAACGCAAACATATTTGAAAGGCAAATGGCTCTACCTTCAAAGTTAGTCTATGCCTTTATAGCATTACTTCATGATTTGAATAAAGAACAGCTGATGACTCATCGTTAGATTTCGTTCGTTCACAATTCCCAAAATGGCGGACGACGCTTGACCGTGTGACGTCACACATTATCATAATATTGTTTACTTGTGACCCGCCCGCCTCGCTTCGGGTAGGTATATTATACATAAAAACCTCCCTCTGGAACCCTTCGGCCACTTTCGAAACCAAGTTTCGAAACCGGTTCTGAAATAAGATTTTTTTTTCTTCTTTCGAAGGGGTTTGCAAGCAACAGAGAAACAAAATATACATGGAGATAGATCAAGACATCAAATTAACAATCCAACAGCTTTAAAAAGAAGAAATGCCGGTTGGCCCATGCCTTGAAATCATTGCACCGTTCTTTGCAATTTTTATTTTCTTTACATACACCGTGAAATTTTAGTGGTTGTTTTCCCGTGGCAGAACGACTTGCCTTTAGTAATACTATCGAATCATGCAAATTATTTCTCGAAAAAAACAATTTTTTTTTTTCGATTTTTCATAATAATTATTTTCCAACTCGAAAACGAGAGAAGCTATCGTTGTTATTGAAGATGTGACGTATACAGGTACTGCTTGCCACATGAACTCGATGCTCAAAGCTAAAGAAGCTCGACACCCTAAGTCATAAAGCGGTTGGAACGTGTTTTCGAGTTACGGTTAAACCTTTCGTAAAACCGGCATTTATTGATTTTACCAAAAAAGAACTGCACACATCTTTTGTACTACTAAGATAGAATCATTTTACTGCGGGAAAACAACCACTAAAATTTCACGGTGTATATGTTATTAACATTCAAGTCTTACTTATTATACATCTAAATATATAGGATTTCATTACGATCTGATAGTTTCGAAAGATAAAACTATTTTCATATTTCGAAACGAATTTCGAAAGAAAAAAAAAATCTTATTTCAGAACCGGTTTTGAAACTTGGTTTCGAAGGTGGCCGAAGGGCTTTGAATACCTCTATCTTTAAAAAAAACGCATTAAAATCCGTTTAAATACTTTTAAAGATTTAAGCATACATAGGGACAGACAGACGCGGGAAGCTACTTTGCTTTATACTATGTAGTAAGATACTGAAACGTGAAAAAGCGTCGATGGCCGAGTGATTAAGGTCGTTGCTTGCCATGCGAGAGGTCGCCAGTTCAAACCCCGCCAGGTACCAATGTGTTTTTCAAATTTGAAATTCATATGTACCATCATTCGACGCTTTAACGGTGAAGGAAAACATCGTGAGGAAACCAGCACACCTGAGAGATTTTTCAACGGTGTGTGAAGCCGTGTCAGAGACCTACGGGCGGTTTAAAAACTCTAACACCAGAGTTGTTCATCAACCATACGATAAGAAGAAGACTAGTATTCGTTACTGCCTCGTTGGTCTATTGGTAGCAAGCGCTGCGTTAGGACCGAGAGGTCCCCGGTTCGTCCGGGGTCGGGCAAAATTTGTGTGAGTTTTTCTGTAATGAAGTTACTCAGCCCGGAGTTAGGAAGTTGGCGGTTAAACGCTCGTGCCTCGGAAAGCATGTTAAGCCGGTGGTCCTGCGCCCGATCTCTCATCGGTCATGTCGGATTGCCGTCCCACCGAATTATGAAAGTAAGGGAATAGAGAGTGCACTTGTGTTTACGCGTACACTTGTGCACTATAATATGTCCTGCGCACTTGGCTGATCTCAACTGAGATCGGCCGCCATGGCTGAAATCGGTCGGACGCCTTTTTTTTTTAGTATTCGCAAGGACCACTTGCAACTGGCCTCCCGCTCGGCCTGAATAGATCGTAAGCGATTTATGTGCAATAGTGACGTCAAAGCTATTTGCGGTGCAACGAATGCAGCTGTCAGACGCGTATGACGTCATATCGGTCAGTTCCCTATAGAGTATACTTAGATTGTTACAGGGCTGCGTGTCGCGGTCGTGGGTTCAATTCCTGATTAACTCCTTGGATCATCATCATCATCAGCTCATAAATAAATAAATATTCTACTTAGGTGTGCAGGTTTCGTCACGATGTTTTCTTTTTTTTTTTTTTTTTTTTTTTTATAATAGGCAAACAAGATGACCACACTCCGCCTGATGGTAAGCGGTAGTGAGATCCAAATATGAGGTCGACAGGCACAATAGATCATATTGCGCCTGTCGCACTCACCCTGAAGGCCTGCTTAAATGCCGTTTCACGCCCCGCCTGAAGAGCCCGGGATCATAGGAGGGAGGGAAAACATGAGCTGGAAGGGCATTCCATGCCTTAATGGCACGGGGCAGAAATGAAGAGCTGAACCTCTTAGTCCGAGCCACCAGCGACTGCATTGTATGTGGATGGCAGCGCTGTCCTGCACGTGTCGTTCGGGAGTGGAAAGGGGAGGGAGGGATTAGCTGAAATAGCTCTTCAGAGCATTCCCCATTAAAGAGACGGTAGAGAACACTAAGACCGGCAATGTCTCTACGTAGTTGTAGAGGCTCCAGAGTTTCGGACACCTCTACATCACCGACAATACGGATAGCACGTCGCTGCAACCTATCGAGAGCGTCGAGCAAGTATTTTGCGGAGCCATCCCAGAGGTGACAGCAATATTCCACACATGGGCGAACTTGTGCCTTATAAAGAAGGCAGAGCTGCACCGGTGTGAAAAATCGCCGCACTCTGTTCAGGATCCCCAGTTTGCGGGAGGCTGTTCTAATGACGCTCTCGATGTAATCCCGCTGGTTCAGGTCGCGGCGAACAACTATGCCAAGGATGCTAAGGCTATCCTGTATTGGTAAGGGGTGCTCTGAAGAGTAGGATGGGAAAGGAAAGGAGACACTTTACTAGAAAAAACACACACCTGTGTCTTCTTGGCATTGAACTCGACAAGATTGCATGAGCCCCATTCGGAAATGCGGTCCAAGACCCCGTCAAGCTCGGCGACAAGAAGGTTCCTCTTTTCCTCGGTTTCGGTCTGCTTTACCCCAGGTCTTCCAAAATAACGTGCGTGGACAGTGCTGTCATCTGCATAGCAATGAATGTTGCCTAGTGACAACATGTCATTGATATGCAGCAGAAACAATGTCGGCGACAGAACGGAACCTTGAGGTACACCGGAATTTATTGGGTGGAAACAGGAAGTGCGTCCGTCACAAAGGACACGAATCCTGCGCCCCTCCAAAAATCCCGCAATCCATTCGCATAAGCGAGGTGGCAGACCGTATGCCGGGAGCTTGGAGAGAAGCGAACGATGCCATACACGGTCAAACGCTTTAGCGATATCAAGGCTAACTGCCATAGATTCGCCGTGCTTCTCCATAGCCTCCCCCCAGAGGTGCGAAACGTACGCTACCTTCACCGTTAAATTCAAATTTCAATTCGACGCTTTAACGGTTAAGGAAAACATCGTGAGGTAAACCTGCCCACCTAAGAAGAAATTCTAAGGTTGTGTAGTCGACCAACCCGCACTTGGCCAGCGTGGTCGACTAAGGCCTTACTGCCCTTGTTTAGGGTAGGCCCGTGCCCCAGCAGTGGGGACGTATACGGGCTGATGATGATGATGATTATAGTCCAGAGCCTGAGAAAGGACATAGGCTACTTTTTAACCGACTGCCTATAAAGTAGTAATGTTTTACCCGTAACGTCTCCACGCGGACGAAGTCGCGGGCGGATAGCTAGCTAACAGGAAAGCAATCAAACACTAGTGTCTAACTTTAAGACTAGGGCTTAATTGTAATCTTATAAGCTTTATCTTTACTGATAAAACTACAGTTGTTGTATAGATAATGCTGCCTGAATTATATAATTATTGCTGGCTGTTGATAAGCTGTGATAATATTTATTAACGCTGAGCTATCGTACGACCTCGGGTTTTGAAATGAATTTTATGTTACATTCATCTAATTATCTCGTGACAGCAGGGTTGTCAAAGGCATTGTATTCAAATGACTAACTCGTTGGTCTATTGGTAGCAAGTGCTGCGTTAGGACCGAGAGGTCCCCGGTTCGAATCCGGGGTCGGGCAAAATTTGTGTGAGTTTTTCTGTAATGAAATTACTCAGCCCGGAGTTAGGAAGTTGGCGGTTGAACGCCCGTGCCTCGAAAAGCATGTTAAGCCGGTGGTCCTGCGCCCGATCTCTCATCGGTCATGTCGGATTGCCGTCTCACCGAATTATGAGAGTAAGGAAATAGAGAGTGCACTTGTGTTTGCGCGCACACTTGTGCACTATAATATGTCCTGCGCAATTGGCTGATCTCAATTGAGATCGGCCGCCATGGCCGAAATCGGTCGGACGCCTTTATTTTTTATTCAAATGAGGGTTAACGCGTATGAGAAATTCACTAGATGGCAATACGGAGGCGTGAGGTCCAACTGCAGCATGATTGGTGAATATTGCCATCTCTGGCAATTTCACGTCAAAAATATCTATGTATTTATATCAGTCTCTGACGCCCATAGTACAAGCTTTGCTTAGTTTGGGGTCAGATGACCGTGTGTGGAAATGTCCCAGATATAAATATGACTTGATTAATTAATTAACTTTTTTGTAGCAAGCATTTGGAGAGGCCTATGTCCAGCAGTGGTTGAAAGAGGGCTGACGATATTGATGACGATGAACTTTTTTTGAAAGTGCCTAAGGAGTGCACTTTTAAGCTATTGCATAGCTTTTATCGCGGGCTTTGAGCGCGGCGACCGAACTAAGAAATTCCGTAACGAAAAAAACCTCACAATCGTCTAACGTCGTTTCAGTTCGGTAGACTTCGGCACGGTGTTTGTGTGCGTGCGGTTAGACGTATTGTACGACTCTACGAAACTCGCACGAATCGAGACGAGCTGCTCCGAAATCGGACGAGGCTATGCAATAGCTATACCGCGGCAGTCCCCGAGTGCCACACGTCTTTTTTTTTTAAATAGTTTAGGCTAAGGAATGCACATTGCAAGTCCTATTCGATTGAACATCGATATTGACATTTTGCTCGGCCCACGCGCTAGCATGGCGGCTAATAATAAACGTGTGAGATAACATCGCGCGTGGATCCGCGAAATAGACGAGGCGGAGAGCAGACGGACTGCGGCCTCGGTGGGGGATGAATGACAGATGACCGAATTGCGAATTTCTTGTCGAGAAAGTGTTCCTTGAAAGAAAAAAAAAGCTAAACCTCTTCAGTGAAAAAGATGCAGGTTTTTTTTGTTTATGGGATGGGGGATGTAGGGTAGGATTTATTTTACGCAATCATCAATTATTTCGTCACACAACACTAAATGTATGAACTTGTAGTGGAAAATGTTAATTGCTGATGTATTATTTTAAGTTATCTTAAGTCAAATGTATTAAGAAACAGCTGTATTTTTTCCTAAATAAATAAATAAATCATGCCTAAACCATTTTCCATTAAATTCAGTACAGAATTTATATCTAGTCTGTAATAGATATGTTTATGCTCTTAGAAAAGACATATTTGCCTGAATCACAGAATTAATAGAAGCGGGTAGCAGCAAGTTATAAAATAATCTTAACTCAAGACAGTCCTATCACGAACAGCTTAATAAAGTCAGGATTTACAATATTATTATTTTTGTTTTAAGACTTAAAAAAAAAAGTTTTCTAACTTTTCCCGCCATATATTTTTTGTTATCTGTCAACCTAAGAAACTACCAAAGAGTAGGCTGTACGGGATAAGGGAAGATTTACCTTTCCCTGATGGGATAAATTCAATTTCCTTAGTCATTGGATAAATTGGACAAAAAAAAGTCACCTGTCAAAAGTTGGCGCAGCCCTATCAAACGTCAGTTAAAAAAGTAATAAACACCAGATGGCCTTAGATAATCTGTGGCTGCGAAAATAACATTTAGCGCGCCAGACCGCGCGATTTTAAAATAAAATGGCCGACCCAACAATGAGTTTGAACATGTCATTTTGTTTAGACTGCTGTCCACGTGGCGACTGTTTTGTTTCAGCTTGTAAATACAGATTAAATCGATTGTGTTTACATTTGAGCTTTTCAATGTTAACCTCCTTAGACGTTGGCATTTAATTTTGCTTTGGCATTTTCTTGTTTCCTTTGCATAAACATACTGAAAGAGTGCAATTAGAAATTCATTACTATTTACATACGTGTTCTATTTCTTTGTGTGCGTTTGGTGTCTTGTGTATGTATCTATGTGTCATTGTTACCTCAAGTCGTGGTCAATAAATGTTTTTCTTTCAGCTTTCTTTCTTTTCTTTCTATTATGAGGATTTGGCTGTTTGATTTTTATCAAAGCCGTTAAACCAATATTTACTAACTACTACTAACATACTGAAAAATATAAAAATATGTAGTTACCTACAAATGTCTTTCTTTTTTTACCATGGATCTGATCAGTTTAGACTTTTAAAAAAGCGTCGATGGCAGAGTGGTTATGGTCGTTTCTTGACATACCAGAGGTCGCCAGTTCAAACCCCGCCAGGTACCAATGTGTTTTTCAAAAGTGAAATTCATATGTACCATCGTTCGACGCTTTAACGGTGAAGGAGAACATCATGAGGAAACCTGCACACGGTGCTCATCTACGAGGAATTTCTAAGGTTGTGTAGTCGACCAACCCGCACTTGGCCAGCGTGGTCACAAAGGCCTTATCGCCCTATACTCTTTTTCAGCTAAGATGATCCCTGTGACACTTCATTGTGTTCTAAATCACGCATCTTACGATTGACAAACGAAAATATGAAAATATGAAAATATAAATATGCACACTTATTTAATTTTATTGCGGTTTCATTAGGAAAAATATTAAATTAATAATTTTAAACTTTTAAACGGGAAACAGTACCGTTTAGTTTAATTTAAAGTAAAAGATTTTTTTTATAAAGTACCTATGCAGTTCGTATTACGTAGAATGGAACTTAATCAGAGTTACTACGTTCCATTCATACGAACTGCATAGGTATTTTTTAAAAATGTTCTATTGCATTAAATTAAACTAAACGATACTGTTCGTCATTTAAAAGTATAAAAATATTTATTTTAATATTTTTCCTCATGACGCCGCATTAAAATGAAAAAAGTGTGCAATAAAATTATTTTCGTTTGTCAATCGTAAGATGCGTGATTCAGAACACAATGATGTGTCACAGGGATCATCTTAGCCGAAAAAGAGTATAGTTTAGGGAGGCCCGTGCCCCAGCAGTGGGGACGTATATGGACTGATGATGATGATGATGATGTAGTTACCTACATTTGCTTTCTAATTTTTAAATTTATACTTTTAAAAAATGGTACCAGAGATCGCCAGTTCAACACACCTACGAACAAATTCTAAGGTTGTATAGTCAGCCAACCCGCACTTGGCCAGCGTGGTCACTAAGGCCTTATCGCCCTAGTTTAGGGAGCCCCGGGCCCCAGCAGTGGGGACGTATATGGGCTGATGATGGGGTAATATTCAGACGTAAAATTGATGGTTAAACAAACTTACCTAAAGTGAAGTTTGACCGTAATTGTACGAGACGTTGCATCCGAAGAGATTTATGATAACACTTGTAGTCCACTCTTCAATGTATTAGGCATCGAACACTATTTTAGAATACTGAAAAAATAAACTATTAAAAAGACATAAGTCATCCTCATTTTACCGCTCACCTGTGACATTGACGTCTTGTGTCATTCGTTTTAGAGCTAGTTTTGCAATAATGATACTTATAAAAGGGCTATTAAGGGAGGGTGGGAACTTATCATAAATCTCTTCGGATGCAACGTCTCGTACAATTACGGTCAAACTTCACTTTAGGTAAGTTTGTTTAACCATCAATTGTACTTCGACGTTGCATCCTCGAGATTTATGATAACACTTGTAGATGTTCAGAGTACCTACAAGTTGCAAAACACATCTTTAAATGGAAACTTAAGTGTTTTAACTTATTAGTTTCAATCAGTCTTCATAAATTATATGGGTACCTAATAATTTTATATTTTAATTATCATGCACATAATCGACTACTGTGAACAGCCTGTGCAATAGCATCATGATTTTTATTTCAAATAATCTTTAATAAAATCTGTTAACCACCTACGAATCGCCTGTCCAATTCGCAGTTTTCCTTAAGATTTTTATCCGAAGACCCTATCTGTTTGCTGCTGAAATCAAAGCATGTCACAAACTGATAGCTCAAAAAACTTAAGTATTTGTATCACCGTTAAAGTGTTTTATTTTTATAACGACGACTAATGGTAAATCTTGTCGTGTGTAAAATGGTTTTTACAAGTAAACAATAATATCTCACGATAAGTGTCTATAGTTTGTGGTGAAAACAAAACTACCTATTATTTCGCAAAGTTAATTTGAGAAGGAGCGATTGAGGTGGTCACCAATCGGAGCTAAAGGTCTAATTTAATCATCTATACCAATACTATTAAGAATAAATATTTCATTGTTTGATTGTTTCATAGAAGAGGCTCTGAAACCACTTGAAGGATCTCAGAAAACTTCCATCGTTAGAAAGTTACACTATCTGTGGTGAACATGGGATATCAATTTTTAAGTGTAATTCTTTCACTTATCTTAGTTATATTGTTAAACGGATTAGGGGCCCATAACTAAATATATTGAAGTGAATATAGCACTTCACTTCATATTGTGGTATGTAGCTTAGTCTATACCAGCCCATGATTTAATACAGTCAATAAACAGATGTGTACCAAGGAACATCTTGACAATTCCCGGTCCCACGTTAGTACAATATGTAATGTAACCCAAGGTGTAAAAAAAAAGAACCGTATAAAACGTTTTTTGTCGCATGCGCTGCTAGACTATTGATATCCTATCAGTATATTTTACCATATTAAGGAACGTATTATCAATATCTATCAAAAATATGCACCAGCATATGTCTCTATCATTGTAAAAGCCAAATACAAAATAAATATACCCGACGAGTCTATTATGATTTCAATGTTAGAGAAATAAGTCCAACATTACTAACTCAGATTAGAGATGTGGTGTTGGTTGTCAACAAAGTTTATATGGGTATAAATAATACTAGGATCCCAAGTTGTTGTTGTTTGGCTTTGGCAAACAAGGTTTGGTTTTATAAAGACCCTTAAAATCGTTTTCCAGGCATTTTGAACGCCACTCATTCGATCTCTTAACGACATGGCAGTCGCAATGTCCATCCTGAGCAATCTGTCCATTGCGTGGCTTTCTGCAAACCAATTTGCTTCCAAGTTGTCTCCATCTCCAAATACAAGTATGTAGTTAATATGCATTTCTGCATCAACAGTAACCCTCAGGCGCGTTCATCTTGGTAACAAAGGAAGGCCAGAGATAAATAACAACCGGTCAAAAAAGGTCATAATTATGATTTCCACAAATTAAAATCTTCCTTCAGGCAATCTGCTAAGTTCATTTTATCCTCAGAGTAGAAAAACATCCTACCATCCATAACCTATCAGTGGTATTTTAATTAATTCTTGATCTTATAAAGGCCTTTTAATAATAAAGCACTTTCGAGCATTAGAAAAGTTGATTAAAGCTTCCCCATATAAACCACCAGTTAGGATTTCACCCCAACGTTTAGAGACTCCATCTACTATTTCTGGTTCAAACGGTATTTACCCGACCATTGAGTCACTCAAAATATCTAGAAAGTCCGAAGATCGTTAGCTTCCTCGAAGGTTCAGCATATATTATAGCAGGGCTAGCGTTTAAAAGGATCGGAGTTTTCCTTCGTACAGATCCAAGTCGTGCTCTTGTGCCACTGTAACTACCGATCGCAAGTCAATCCAATTCTGGTTCCTTATATAGTTCCTCATCGTTTCGGTATTACCAACTCCCGCTGGCGACGAGCTGCCCGAGCGCGCTGAGTGGCCATCTTAAGGTTTAGATATAATTTGTACTTAGTAATGGCTATAATCATGTCAAGGTAGTACACAATTTGTACATAGAAAGACCATAATCTCGTCATGGTACTACATAAGTTGTACATAGAAAGACCGTAATCTCGTCACGGTACTACAATTTGTATTTAGAAAAGACCGTAATCTCGTCACGGTACTACATAATTTGTACATAGAAAGACCGTAATCTCGTTACGGTACTACAGTTTGTATTTAGAAAAGACCGTAATCTCGTCACGGTACTACAATTTGTACATAGAAAGACCATAATCTCGTCATGGTACTACATAAGTTGTACATAGAAAGACCGTAATCTCGTCACGGTACTACAATTTGTATTTAGAAAAGACCGTAATCTCGTCACGGTACTACATAATTTGTACATAGAAAGACCGTAATCTCGTTACGGTACTACAGTTTGTATTTAGAAAAGACCGTAATCTCGTCACGGTACTACAATTTGTATTTAGAAAAGACCGTAATCTCGTCACGGTACTACAATTTGTATTTAGAAAAGACCGTAATCTCGTCACGGTACTACATTCTTTGTATTTAGTAGTGACTATGGAACACTACATACTTAGTACTGTCATGCCAAATTCAAATATTTATTTGCATACAAAGTGCAGTTACATAATTTAAGTCAAGGTATTACATCCTTTGAATAAGTATATATTTATTTATCCTTAACACTCTCTGTTACTAGGGTTGCCATCACCTTACTGGTGATGCCGGATAAACACAGCAAAATCCCGGACATAACAGCGGTTTCGAAGATCATGAAGATTGTCGGTCACATTAGGTGTCGGTCACAAACCTGGGCACTTAATTGATCCGGAGAAATCCGGACGAATGGAAACCCTATCTGTTACGCAATCACAGCATAGAGTACTGAACCAATGAAATTTGGTACAGATATTGACCGATTTTGAATCGACTTCTCTAAAAAGAAGTAATGTTAAACGTCTCCGCGCGGACGGAGTCGCGGGCGGAGCGCTAGTATTATATATACTTATGTATATTTTGATATATTTCATAATAGTCGCAGTAGCCGAAAACGGCTAAGAGTCATTTATTCACTATTCTCTGTAGTGCATATTATGTGTAAAATCATATTTAATAATGCCCATATATATACTATATATAACAATACTACACACATCATATAATATCACCTTTATGCACATCCCAATATGTATTTCCATTTATTACATACATACATAAAATCACGCCTTTTTCCCAGAGGGGTAGGCAGAGATCACTTCCAGCGATCCACTTTTCACCTCGTGGAAATCGTGACGTGACGGGTTGTGGACCACGTCGCCGCCATTCTGCCGTGTGCATTGTTTTAACAAAGTCATTGCGTTCCCACGAGTAGCAAGGATATATGACGGAGGAAGGAAAAGGGGAGGAAGGATACTATCGCTTCGGATGATTTGGACTGAGTCGATAGTAGCTCGAGGAGCCGGGGTCGCTTACCCGTATACCGTTCACCAACCACCGGACAGATAGTTGTGACTGGTATCCCCTGACTTTCCATTTATTACCTATTCATATTTCAATTCACTTATATATATCTTCTATATATTTCTTCTTATATGTATTATTTAAACTATGTGTGTCTTTATTTATACTGTGTTGTATCCATAAACAAACTGTCCATAATATTTCAAGAGTTTTTACTCTATTTGTTGTAATATCCAATTATTGGCTTTGTATCTTCAATCATGTGTAATTTTTACTTATGGATTTGCTGTTGGATATCCAAACAAATATATAATAATACTAAACACATCATATAATATCTCCTTTATACACATCCCAATATGAATTTCCATGTTTTACCTATTCATATTTCAATTCACTTATATATATCTTATATATATTTCTTCTTATATGTATTATTTAAACTATGTGTGTCTTTATTTATACTGTGTTGTATCCATCAACACACTGTCCATAATATTTCAAAAGCTTTTAATATATTTGTTGTACTATCTTAAATCATGTCCGAAGAACAATGGAGATGTGATTGACTGTACACCTAAACGGGGGTACAGGATTGACTTGGCCAACTTGGACCAATCATTATTCCTGTGGTTTCGTCATTTATTATCTCCCTTAAGACATATTTAAATGTTAATGAAGATGGAACAAATAGGATTATAATCTACTCATGCACTTTGCATTTACTCGTATATGGGTGGCAAAATGATCTTTATCATAAGGTGATGGTGATAACTGTCATCAGTATCAATAATAATGAGTCGAGATTCTTTATCTGTCTCCAGACCATTTTTGAACTCAATATATGACACACAACATGATTGACTGTCGTGAGATTTTGTTTAAGTTGACATCCAAAAAAATAAATAATTTATATGTTCTTGTTACAATATTATATAATTTGTATTTAGAACAGACTGTAATCACCTCACACATAATTTCTCTTAGTGTAAACTATCATCACAGTATAACATAATGTGTATTTAATACAGAGTATGTCACGGTACTACATATTACAATACTAAAACACAGATTAAACTTTAGCCATAGCTAAATATTCCCACCAAATTCTGAACTTTATTCTTTTGACATAAGGTTCAAACCCAATGAAAATTTTCAACAGGTTCAGTCCGTTGCAGGATTAAAAGAATAACTTATAAACAAGTCATATGACTCACTACAATAATTGTTTAATGATCAGTAATTTTAATTGTAATAATAATGTTCTATTTTACTTAAATTTTAAGTTGGTTTATAATGTTTATAAAGCTAAAATGTTATTTTTATATATTTATCCTTTATGTGACTAGCAATAAATGATTTTGCTTTGATTAATTGTTCTCAGTATGGACCATAATCCTATCATGGTACTATAATGTGCTGTGCCAAAAGGCTAAACAGAATAAATATTCCAATTTAAGTTACGTTTTAGTTAATATAGGGGGAAATTGTTTGTGTAAAACAAAACATCCATAACCCTACTTTTTAGGTGTCATAGTCATAAGTTATGTTTATTTTATATAGTAATTTATTGTAATTTATAATTACGCTTACTGCACTATTATTATCCACACCGCATTGAGCGTGTAAAACCTTTGGAAGTGATAAATTTAATCAATGTAAAGCACTTACCGGAATCACTGGATGTTTGTTGTTTAAGTAACTTTCTTTCGAGATTTTTTGTGATTAAAATGCTCGAAATCCTTACTTACGTTTCCCTTCTTCATAATTTACACTTACACTGTTTATTACTGCTTAATTACTCACTTTAAACAATAAATTACATGGATAAACATAAATCGATGCCCAACACGAAAAGCGAATGACACAAGACGTCAATGTCACAGGTGAGCGGTAAAATGAGGATGACTTATGTCTTTTTAATAGTTTATTTTTTCAGTATTCTAAAATAGTGTTCGATGCCTAATACATTGAAGAGTGGACTACAAGTGTTATCATAAATCTCGAGGATGCAACGTCGAAGTACAATACGTTACAGTTAGCACGCCTTTTTTCACAGAGCAGAAAAAGTGTTTTCCTTTATGTATAATAATGCAAAAAAAAACCTGAAACTTTTTTCGGAGCCGATTAAAAAAAGTAGGTAAACGACACTTCGCTTCGCTCTCACATTTCTTTGACGTGAATCAGTTATCTTGGCAGATGTTAAGAAGCACTGACCTGATTATGGAACTGACCTAAAAATCGTGAAGGTTACCGTCTGAAACCAAAATGCGAATTCTTTGAAAGTTATATCGTCCTCCGACGAATGGCGGCGTATGAAGTTTGTGTTCCTTATCTTTTTTGTCAACTTTTTAAATACATTCATTCTGGCTTAATTTTTTTTTCTGTTCGTATTTTTTTTTATTATTAATCTATTTTTAATTCTTTTCTTGTTTATAGTTAGATATATGTATATTTTGTTTTTTTTATTTTGTTTTTCTTTGTTTTATACGCCACTCAAATAGGCTCCAGCCAGAATACCAGCGCCACAGCGGCTTCATGTCGTTGAGGCATATGCTGAGGCTGGGACCTAGTTGACCATGATAAATGTTGTGTTCCTTGTTGTTTCCTTGTTTTTTTTGTGGTCAATGTATTATTATACTTTTGTGATCTATTCTACCCGACTGCTGAAGATAGGAAGGAAATATTTTGAAAAACGGAAAAAAATAAATTACCGAATTACAATTTGGCATGTAATGCCATATTATAATTTTAATCATCCCTAAAGTTACCGTTTCACCATTATTCATATTAATGTAACCATAAATATAACCCACATCTTACAATCAAAACAACTTTTATAACCGTAATCACTCCGCCATTATTGACCATAGAGCGTCGCGTGACCAAAAATAATTCATTTTACGTTGTCTCGTCCTCTTTAATAGGGCTGGCCTCATTCCGTCGTAAATATGAGTTTATCGATGATAATAAACGCGAATTAAATGGGCGGGGTGTGGTCGAAGTTTGTTGCTGTCGATGTTTTGTTAAGTATCTTTTTTTTTGTTGAAGGTCAGACTGTTTACGAGGATCGCTGTCACGTGAAAACAGATATCAATCGCTAAAGTTTGAAAAAAAAATTGTAAAACATATAGTTTTTCTTAAAAACTCGATGAGGCGAGTGGTCGCCAGTTCAAACCCAGGCACGTACCAATATTATGTACGATTATTCGACGCTTTAACGGTAAAGGAAAACATCGTGAGGAAACCTGCACACCTACGAAGAAATTCTAAGGTTGTGTAGTCGACCAAACCGCACTTGACCAGCGTGGTCGACTAAGGCCTGATCGCCCTAGTTTAGGGTAGGCGCGTGCCCCAGCAGTGGGGACGTATATGGGCTGATGATGAGGTTAAAAAGTAGCCTATGTTCTTTGGGGACTATGTGCGAAATTTTATTTAATTCAGTAGTTTTTGTATGAAAGCGCGAACCAAGAGTTACATTCACATATACAAATATTAGTATTTAAAATCCTCTTATTTCACACAATTTTTTTTCTTAAAAGTATCAGTATAGTTTATTTTCGGCTTACACCGACTTAGCTGGATTGTGTAACCAGCGATAACGTCACAAAATATCATAAAACATGTGATATATATTATCTCTTGGACGGCTAATCTCACAGCTTTGATTTGTGACACAAATAAATATATTTAGCCGACATATGTGTTGTTTATCATTGTGTAATATTGGATGTAAAACTTTGGCCTTGCTGTAGATAGCTGGAATAATGTTAACGTCAATGAAATGTTTTATTTGTACATGTCACAGGTAATGTGTGACATTCGTCATTGTGTAAAATGAGCAGGAAATGCATACGATGTCTGAAAGTACAGGAATTTATGTACTACATAGTATAAAACAAAGTCGTTTTCTCTGTCCCTTTATCCTATGTAGAAACGCTTAAATCTTTAAAACTACGCAACGGATTGATGCGGTTTTTTTAAATGGCTAGTAAATTTATTTCATATAGAATAGATTACTAAATCAATAAAACCCCCGACCCAAAAAAGTACGCAATTATTATGAAGACAAAAGGTTAAAAATGCTAAACCCTATAAAAAGCAAAAAATAACTTTGAACACTACGTAAGTACCAACTAAAGCTTGTCAGACTATCTACTCGGAATTTTGTGCCACCTTTATGTCGGGGGCATAACCGCTAATTTTGAACTGCAAATGGTTATCTTGGCCACCTATTGACCGTACGTATGAATTTATTGATTAAATTTTGTCGCGGCGGGGAACCACTCTAATTTATTAGCCTAACGTTTAGAAGCACGCATTAAGAAGTCCTCAATCCCATTGTTTTACAAATATAATTATTTGGGTAGTCGAGATGAGCCAGTTTCTCAAGTAGTATGGGAACCGATACTGTATCGAAGGCTTTCGCTAAATCTATAAAGGCAGCTATGCAACATCGGTTCGAGTCCAGAGCAGATGATCCCGGTGAGTTTCAAAACCGCATCTTCTGTCGATTTTCCTCGGCGAAAACCATATTGCCTATAATATTAGTATACACCGTGATATTAGTATACACCGTGATATTAGTATACACCGTGATATTAGTATACACCGTGATATGAGTATACACCGTGAAATTTTAGGTTGTTTTCCCGCAGTAAAATGATTCTATCTTAGTAGTACAATAGATTTGTGCAGTTCTTTTTTGTTAAAATGACACGCAATAAACGAATTGAATTGAATTTAATTAAAATCAATAGATGCCGGTTTTACGAAAGGTTTAACCGAAACTCGAAAGCACGTTCGAACCGCTTTATGACTTAGGGTGTCGAGCTTTTTCAGCTTTAAGCATCGATTTCATGCGGCAAGCAGGACCTGATTACGTCACATCTTATAAAAGAACGATAGCTTCTCTCGTTTTCGAGATGGAAAATTATTAATTTGAAAAAACAATTTTATTTTTTCAAGGAATTATTTGCATGATTCGATAGTATTACTAAAGGCAAATCGTTCTGCCACGGGAAAACAACCACTAAAATTTTACGGTGTAGATGTATTTCCCGATATTTCGGCACTGTTCTTGTAATATACACACCATGACAGTTCAAAGTAATGTATGTGATATTTATTATTACACATTTATTTTATTTCTATTTATTTATCGATATCTATAAATATAGTATAAGCCCGTCACTGGCCACTTCCGAACATGATAATGGCGAATCCGGGGAGCGTTTAGCGGCCATTGCTTGATTATATTAACATTATGAATTCGTTTGGGCTTGGCTTCTGTGTGTACAATAATAATCGTTTCCCTGTGCCTATAAATATGTGTCAACGTAAACTGTACAATATGTTTTGGCAAGGATTTTTCTGAAGGCCTTCAGAGTGAGAGTGAAATGCATGCTCTATAGGTTGACACGGACCTCACAACCGCTATCATCAGATGGAGTGAGGTCATCCCGGATGACTAAACATAAAACCAAATCCTTTTTAACCATAATAGGCGTGTCGACTGGGTCAAAATCTCATTATTCTAAAAACTAACTTACGGACAAGTTAGTTTATACAAAAATATGGGACACTTATTTTTTTGTTTTTCAATTGATTGAAATATGACAAAATTATAGCTTATCAAACTTCTGGAGTGGGGGCTTGTGACGTCACAGTTACGCAAAAATTATACCTAAACGTGACGTCATACGAAACTTCTAAGCACTATATCTTCAAAATTTCTTGTTTGTGAAACAAAATAAAAAATACGAGTACAATATTTTTAAATAATCTAAATAACGGACTAATTATATTTTTTTAGTCGTCTCGCCAATTCTTTCTAACCACCACGCCAAAACTACAAAACTCATTAATTAACTTACGTACTTTAAATAAAAATTGGTATACAGATAGTCGATAGTAAAAAGCATCGATGGCAGAGTAGTTGAGGTCGTTGCTTGCTATGCGAGACGTCGCCACTTCAAACCCCGCCAGGTACCAACGTGTTTTACAAATTTGAAATTCATATGTACCATCATTCGATGCTTTAACGGTGAAGTGAAAACATCGTGAGGAAACCTGCACACCTACGAAGAAATAGGGTCCTTTCATCACGACAAAACATTTGCGAAAACCCGCTACTAAATTTTGCCTGAAGATTCCGGAAGGAAAAAGCTGTTGTCGTGTTTATTTGAGATAGACAAAGCCACGGACAATAGCCAGTAGCCCATAAAATAAGACAAATAGTAATCCATGGACCACACTTAATTCATTACAGTCGAATACCAGCCGATAGGAGCGGTATACGCGAGTTAAAAATAAATTAATAGCCTTGGCGGGCGAGCGTTAATCAAAGAGGAGTTTTGACGGCTTCTACAATCTACACGGTAGATGTATAATATCTTTATAGATACGTATATATCTGCGTAGAGACGTCTCTATCCCGAAAGTATATAACACTCCATCCAAGTCTCCGTCTGTGTGTACTGGAGACATCACGTTCATCATCAGGTCATACACGTCCCCACTGCTGGGGCACGGGCCTACGTACCCTAAACTAGGGAGATCAGGCCTTTTTTTTTTTAACGCGGAGAATGCTTGATGCACCTTCACCTTGGGCAGGGGTTTACCCAAGGTGGTGTGTGGGACTCCCGGCTGCCGATGCTGAGATGGAAAACCGGCAGCTGCTCCTGGGCTAAGGTGCAATGCCCAGGGGTGTACCCACTAAACTCCGCGGTATACCTCATCGCTTTAGCGGCGTCATGGTTCCTAACATAGAGGGCGATCAGGCCTTAGTCAACCACGCTGGATAAGTGCTGGTTGGTCGACTACACAACCTGAGGATTTCTTCGTAGGTGTGCAGGTCTCCTCAAGATGTTTTCCTTTACCGTTAAAGCGTCGAATAATCGTACATATGAATTTCAAATTTGAAAAACACAGTGGTACATGGCATGGTTTGAACTGGCGACCTCTCGCTTGGCAAGCAACGACCATAACCATTTGGCGCTACTCCTTTATGACGAAGTAGGTTAAAAGTAGCCTAAGTATTTGTGTACTTTAAAACTGGTTCAGAATTTGAAGTGTTTGTGTTGATTTTGAAATATTCCCTTAAGTGAAATAGGTTCCCTCTCTCTTTAGAATCCTAGATGTCCTTTCTGAGTACCCTATGGGGAATCCGCTTTTCCCCGGAAGACGAAACATAATATGCCTGATATCGGGACTGTCCCAATAAGAAGAGAACCGTGTGGTCATTAACCATACTGAACCACACAAGAGTGGTATACAAAAATATACTAAAATATATAAATAACACACCCAGGGAACAAACACCGATGTTCGTCACACAAATATTGGTCCCGGGTGGGATTCAAAACCAAAACTTCTTTCATTAGACAGGGGCATTATCAAATGCCACTCAAATCAAACTTGTATACAAAACCAACCTACTCCATTATCTTCTAACTAATATAAATTAAACAGTCTAAGCCACTAATTCACCAAAACAACGCTATCCTCCAATTTGACCACCGTTGCGTGACCACTAGCCATCCGTTCGCGACCACAAGGTCATCTTTTGAAGACTCCTATAGGCTTTTTAGGGTACCGTACATTAAAGGTGAAAACGGGACCCTATTACAAATTTGAAAATCATATTTTATTTCATCATCAAAAAATAAACAGCTAAAATATCAAAAAAGCGTCGATGGCCGAGTGGTTAAGGTCGTTTCTTGCCATGCGACTGGTCGCCAGTTAAAACCCCGCCAGGTAATAATGTGTATTTCAAATTTGAAATTCATATGTACCATCATTCGACGTTTTAATCGTGAGGAAACCTGCACACCTACGAAGTTCTAAGGTTGTGTAATCGACCAAACCGCACTTGGCCAGCGTGGTCGACTAAGGCCTCATCGCCCTAGTTTGGGGTAGGTCCGTGCTTCAGTATGGGGACGTATATGGGCTGATGATGATTACAAAGCCTCCGGGACCCTATTACTGAGTCTGTCTGTTCGTCCGTCCGTCTGTCTGTCTGTCTCCAAGCTGTATATCATAAACCGTGATAGCAAGAAAGCTGAAATTTTCAAATGATTTATTTCCGTTATTGCATGCCGCTACAAATACTAAAAATCCGAAAGTAACTCTGTCTGACTGTCTCGTCACGCTATCACGCATGGAGTACTGGACCGATTTAAATGAAATTTGGTACAGATATAGTCCAGAGGCTAGGAAAGGTTATAGGATACTTTTTAACCGACTGCGCTATAAGGAAGTAATGTTTTACCCGTTAAACGTCTCCACGCGGACGAAGTCGCGGGCGGAAAGCTTGTATTTATTAATACACCCAGACACGGAACCAACACCGATGTTTGTCACACAAATATTTGTCCTGAGTGGGAATCGAACCCACGACTCGTGGAACCATAGCTTTTGAACCTCAGTCACTAAACACTGTTCCACCGAGCCAGTCAAAAAAAATTACACAAACGTAATTTTTACATACACCAAACGTAATTTTTAAGCAATTTTTACTCGGTCTTAATAAATACATTACAGCAAACGTGATTTTCTATAGATGATAGTACGGAACTTTGCGTGCGCGTATCCGACTCGATCTTTGCCGGGTTTTTATATTTATACAATAGAGGGCGTTGGCCTATTGAGACAGTCTGAGTCTAACGAGAATCGATAAGATAAGGTTTTCTTTTTTAAATTCTTGTTTGTAAATACTATTCGATCTATTTTTTCCTAGTACAAAAAAAACTACGAGTAATACCAAGGGTACAATGTTTGTATATTTTATATATTTAATACTAGCTGTGCCAGCGACTTCGTCCGCGTTTCTTATCTTATACAGCTATCTCTCTCTTTCATTTTCGTGCTTTTTCGCATCAAAATAATAATAATCCTTACTAATATCATAAACGTGAAAGTTTGTAAGTATGGATGTATGGAAATATGGATGTGCTGCTGCCTGCACTGCCTGACTGCCTCGTTGGTCTATTGGTAGCAAGTGCTGCGTTAGGACCGAGAGGTCCCCGGTTCGAATCCGGGGTCGGGCAAAATTTGTGTGCGTTTTTCTGTAATGAAATTACTCAGCCCGGAGTTAGGAAGTTGGCGGTTGAACGCCCGTGCCTCGGAAAGCACGTTAAGCCGGTGGTCCTGCGCCCGATCTCTCATCGGTCATGTCGGATTGCCGTCTCACCGAATTATGAGAGTAAGGGAATAGAGAGTGCACTTGTGTTTGCGTGTTTGGCCGTTAGTTAAGTCATAAGTTTACATTTCTCATTCGGTACTGCACAAAGCTTGGCTTGTTTTGCAGTTACATACCATAAAAATACTTAAATCTTTTGTTTCATACGTCAGTAAAGTGTCAAAAAATTGCAGGGCACAGATCTTATAAAAGCAAATTACTAATGAGGTAACGTACCTATCTATAGTTTATATCATTGTACCCACTGCTCTGCCCTCGAAGGTTTGGATGAATTCAACCTTAAATAATACAGCATAGAATACACAGTTGCAAATTAATTGCTCACAAAAAACAATAAAAAGAGATGATGGTCCATTCGGTTGTCGCGCCCACCAGCTGTTTAGGCGCCGCCATCTTTAAATTTTATTAGGTACCTACTACATTCAAGGATGTGTGGCATTTTGTTGTTATATACCGGAGCCGCTCTTAGATGACTGATTTGACACTTTTTATTTTATATTTTGCAATTATCCTTGTTAAGAAGAACATATTTAGCGAATCATAAAGAACAACTTTTAAAATTAAAACGTTATTTCAAAATGTCAAATGCACCTAATTATCTAATTATTTGTCTTTTATTACCTAAAATAATTGAATTATAAAAAGAAAACGTAAAATGTCCACTCTTTATTACGCTTTTACAAGGTTACGCCGTTTGACACGTTTTACATAGTGACGTAGTGGGTAATACTCACAAGGTATTTTGTAAAAATAGGTTGAAGGATTTAATAAGTATTGTATATTAAAAAAAAAATTAAATGAGAAACTTCAATTCAATCCTTTGGATGTGAATAAATGTTTTTAATAAAAATTTGTTATAATTAGATCTTGCTTGGTTATAAAGTGGAAATAACTGTTACTTATATGCTTCGACAATTTTACCTTTGTCTCTCACTAGTGCAGTCAGTCTGACATGTGTCAAATCAGTCAACTTAGAGCGGCTCTGGTATAATAATTTTGACTAGAAATTTACAACTACAGAGGTTTCATTGTGCCTGTCGACCTCATTTGGATCTCATGACCACCAGAGTAAGAGTGTCCTGTATAGCGCTACCATGAGTTTAAAAGTTACGGACTCGATATCGCCTACGTAAATATGTCTATGAAAATCTTGTACAGCGCCCCTGCTGGTTACGCTAAGAACTAAAATCGGTCGTATGAAAAAAAACAACTCGATAGATTTTTACCGTACCTACGTAAGTTTTCGATAGCCAACTCATGGTACCTACCGCTAGTGAGTGTCGAAGTTTAAAAAAAAAAAGGTATTTATTACATTTTCCTTTTATTTTATTTTCGTTTACCAATTTGTCACCTTTTGTTTTTGTTTTAGTTTATTTTCTTATTATGTTTTTTCATTATCACTAAATAGCACACTATAGGCTCGCCCATCGTATGTGGCATAGGCGACGCTGTGTTCACTATTTTGGATTATTGTCTAGCCTTATTTATATGAAGAATCCCTGTATCATTAACATTTTCGATTGCAATCTGTCTGTTAACCTGAATAAATAAATCTTTTTCTACATTGAGGAAACTAAAAGTCATTTGCGGGATCAAACAGACAGACAGACAAAAATGTTTTTAGTTGAAAATGTGTTAGTAATAAATCGTTATTTCAATATTACGAAAACAGACACTTAAATTTTATTTAGTTGTTGTTTAGTAACTGACTAACGATGATGGCTTAAAGTAGCCTCGACATCATAACCAGACTTGCGGGCGAGCGGATGGCTCTCACCCCTTGGATGATGGCTTGGAGTAGCCTCGTCATCATCACCGAACTTGCGGGGGAGTGGACGGCTCTCACCCCTACGATGATGGCTTGGAGTATTCTCGTCACCTTGTTGTAGTATAGATGTGTAGTGTTCGCGCAAATAAGACAATACTAGAGCGCGATAGTTGTATAATTAATCGATTATACCAACCACCTTTTTATCATCGATACGCAAAGAAGGTTAAGTGCTAGTGTGTAAACACCCTATCAATCGAAAGTGACAGTTCCCAGGTGGGCCACCCCTAGCCGTCTCGGCGGATCGCCAAGCGCCGTCTGCTGACGTCACCACTGTTTATTTTCGCCGCGTCCGGTTCGCGCCGGTTCCGACCGGATTTGTGGGACACGGCCGTCGGATAGGTTGGTCTGGTGCCGAGCAAAACAAACTCGCGCGGGACTATTGGAGACCGCCAAACTTTTTGGTCCATCGATTTGACGTCAATCAGCTGATCGTGTTTGCGGACGCCATTTTGATTCAAAGCTGGGTATATGTTGTGTTGACGTTTAAGGTGTTTTTTTTTAGTTTTAATATGTTTCAGCTAGCTCAATGAAGATATTGGTTAACAATGTTTATTAATCTAACTTAAAAAACTAAAACCTTATCTACATTACTTGATCTATCATATCATTCGAATGTAAAGCTGGTTTACACTTCAAAGCTGCTCACATGAGTACGGATTATAAAATAAACATGAGTTTTACGCGGGAATCCAACCAGATATACTGTACGGGTGTATTCTGTTTGATCTTCAACAATTTGCGTGCATCGTAACACTAATTCTACAATAGAACAATAAAAGCATGAAAAACCAATTTTGAAAATAACAAAAAATCCGTTTCTTGAAACAGTTTCCTGCGTAAAACCATTAAGTAGGGTAACTTTACTCGACTAGGTTTTTTTTCTTACTAAGCAACTTGCTATGCCATCGTAGTTGACATCTAGTCGACTTACGGACCAGTTTCCATGTACTATCAATAAAAAAAAGTAGTTTTTGCATAGCATCGTCCAATTCCTATGCAATAGCTATACCGCGGCAGTCCCCGAGTGCCACACGTCTTTTTTTTATGAATTTGAATCGGGTCAATATGGTTTATTATTATAATAGGCTTACAAGATAACCTCACTCCACTGATGGTGAACGATCGCCACATATGAGGTCGATAGGCACAATAGACCATATTGAGCCTGTCGCACTCACCCTGAAGTATGAGGGGTACATCAGCTCACATAATGATCCGGGTTTTACCACTTTACCTCACCTAGTCGCCCCACGGAAAGCAAAATGCAAAATCTTTCCCCCTTCATTGGGGCGGGTTGGTGGAGCAATGTGGAATAACCCGATCTACTCAGTAGGGCTACCATGAGTTTAAAACTTACGCACTTGATATCGCCTACGTAAATATGTCTATGAAAAACTTGTACAGCGCCGCTGGTGGTTACGCGAAGAACTAAAATCGGCCGTATGAAAAAAACAACTCGATAGATTTTTAACGTACGTAAGTTTTCGATAGCCAACTCATGGTAGGCCCTCTGTTGAATAATTTACCAAGAAAATATCTAAGTGGGGAAGTTAGTTTGACTGGCTCGGTGGAAAGGTGGCTAGTGCACCCACGTTCACTACCTAAGGTTCCAAGAGTCGTGGGTACGATTCCCCCTCGGGACAAATATTTGTGTGACGAACATCGGTGTTTGTTCCGTGTCTGAGTGTGTTATTAAGTATTTTGTGTATCCACTGTTGATTCTGATATCCGTAACACAAGTGCTTTAGCTACATACCACGAGATCAGATCAATGTATGTGATGTTGTGACATATTTATTTTATTTATAAAGAACTTGACTCGAGCCTTTTACGACTCATTTGTGCAATGTTTATTTAGTTACGTTATCAAAGAGACATGTCAAATGTACACTCAGATGAGACAGGGTACATATTTGTGTGTCTGGATGTGTTTGCCACGTGTTCTCGATATTGCTACAATGATTCATTCGCTCTACTTCCGACTATCTATTTGCTAATAAATAAACAAATATTAAATAAATAAATAAAGAAATATTACACAAAATAACATAGGTACATTGATCTGATCAGATCTGTTACAGATATCAGAATCAACAGTGGATACACAAATATATTTAATAACACACCCAGACACGGAACAAACACCGATGTTCGTCACACAAACATTTGTCCCGGGTGGGAATCGAACCCACGACTCTTGGAACCATAGGTAGAGAACCAGGGTCACTTGTCACTTTTCCGCTGAGCTAGTTAAAATGTTCTTCCATAATCAACTTCAAACCAGTATAAAAAATAAACACCAAACTTTTTGGCGCCTTAATTGAATGTTTCATAATATCATAGCAGCCGCCATCTTGTTTAATTGTAGCATCGGACAACAACTAATTGAGGCCAATAGACGGGTCGCGTAAAAAACCGGTCAAGTGTGAGAGCCACTCAACGATAATATGAAGAGAGATAATGTAGTAAAGTTGCGATTGAAACGTGAGCACTTAGGTACTTACAAATTGTTTCTTAATAGGGAATACTGTTAATGACAGGTACAGGCATTCAGTCAGGGGATACCAGTCACAACTATCTGTCCGGTGGTTGGTGAACGGTATACGGGTAAGCGACCCCGGCTCCTCGAGCTACTATCGACTCAGTCCAAATCATCCGAGGCGATAGTATCCTTCCTCCCCTTTTGCTTCCCCCGTCATATTATATCCTTGCTACTCGTGGGAACGCAATGACCTTGTTAAAACAATGCACAAGACAAAATGGCGGCGACGTGGTCCACAACCCGTCACGTCACGTTTCCCACAGAGGCTGAAAAGTGGATCGCTGGAAATGATCTCTGCCTACCCCTCTGGGAAAAAGGCGTGATTTTATGTATGTATGTACAGGCATACAGACAGACAAGGTATCTTCTAGCGACTCACTTAGACCCCATTATGGGGCGCTCTTAGATGAAATATTGCTGTTTTTGATGACAGTTCAATGCTAATAATATTAAGGGATTTTACTAGAAAACAACGTATGTCTAGTACATAATATTATATTTATTCCGTCTTCCAGATAATGCGAAAAAATTGGGACACGTAAGTATTTTTGATGTAAAAATTAAATGCACAAGGCAGAATGGCGGCGACGTGGTCCACAACCCGTCACGTCACGTTTCCCACAGAGGTGAAAAGTGGATCGCTGGAAGTGATCTCTGCCTACCCCTCTGGGATAAAGGCGTCATTTTATGTATGTATGTAAAATTAATCAAGAAATGGCTGAGATAGAATAAAATGATGGGGAGTAGGGGCTATACTTATACGTCACTAGTGCGCATAAAATGTACCCACTTGTGATGTCACGCGATTTTTAAACTGTACGTTATTACAGTACAATTAGGCTGTACGGGGTTTGCCTTTCCCTGATGGGACAAATGATAAAATAATTATGTCAGTTTTTTTAACTTGATAAAAAGTAAAAAACGCGTGTCGTGTACGAGTTATATGAACCCTTATTGTTATATTTCCGATTGGGGCGACAGTATTTCAGAAACACTTAATAACAAACCAATTATAATTTGTCGCGAAATTGATAAACGATAACCCTAGGCATCTGGCAATCCCAGCGCGCACATGTGGCCTGTCTGTCTGTAGATTGAATCCATTAAGATTTGAAATAAAACTAAATTAGAATAGAATAAATTTATTAACCGCATAATACGGGATCGAATCAGACATGAGGCGATTCGTCAGAGAACCAAAGTCATCGACATAGCTCATCGCATTAGCAAATTGAAGTGGCAGTGGGCTGGCCACATCAGCCGTAGAACCGACAACCGCTGGGGTAGACGAGTTCTGGAGTGGATACCGCGTCTCGGCAAAGGTAGTGTAGGACGCCCGCAGGCCAGGTGGTGTGACGATCTGCGCAGGACGGCTGGTAGGAGCTGGATACGAGTGGCCGAGGATAGAGAGAAGTGGCGTGCATTTGGAGAGGCCTATGTCCAGCAGTGGACAGGAATGGGCTGATGATGAACCACATTGTAATTTGTTGTTTACTTGTACACTTATTAATTACAAAACACAAGACTCAAACATAACACACATATGATACTGTGAAGACGAACAAGGAATTAACACAAACAGATAAGGAATAAAATTGGTCAACGAGTTACAGGCCACAGCATATGCTTCAACAGCCTCAGGGCAGCTGCAGAGCTGGTATTCTGGCCGTACCCCGAGTGACAGGCATAGTAATTTACGGATTAAACTCGCGTGTATTGTTATTCTAAACATTATTTAGAGACCCGATGATTCGGGCTCTTTACAGCGCTCGTGGTCACGGGTTCCGCAAACATAGTCTTATTTCAAACTAGTGACCCGCCCTCGTACCTATATTATACATGAAAACCTTCCTCATCAATCTCTCTATACCTATATAAAAAAACTGCTAATCAGTATAAAACACGACAGGTTACTATGAACACAGTAAATTGTTAACATGTGTACCGTCATTCGCTGGTTATCAGTGGATTGTTCCGTGACTCAACCGACTTAATGAACGCTAATTGTTGAGCTCAAATAATGTTCGCTGGTTCGAGCCGAAATATTTTATAGTACAGTCAACAGCACATTTATTTATTTATAAGAAAACCAACAGCTTAAACATAATTAATTTTAACAAATTGTATTGTATTGTAATTGTAGCGTTAAGCAAAGCCAATAACAGGTTTCCCTTAATTTTACTTCACAAAGTATGTTATTGGTAGGAAAAAAGAAAAAAACATAAGAAAGAAACATAAAAATCTCACTCTGTCACAACTAATGTTCAATCAAGCAACTTTTTGACGCATTTAGAGTAACCAGAGTAACTCAATTTCATTAGAATTTTGTTTATTTATTTATTCAGTAAAATAAATTCTTTAGCATTACATTATGTGTAAAACGCGTAACTAACCGCCTCGTTGGTCTATTGGTAGCAAGCGCTGCGTAAGGGCCTAGAGGAAAAGGAGAAGAAAAAGAAACACCGTCCTAGGCACTGAATACAAAATAATCATCATCATCAGCCCATATACGTCCTCATACTCCATATACTGCGTGAGGCCTACCCTAAACTAGTGCGGTAAGGCCGCGAGTCAACCACGCTGGCCAAGTACGGGTTGGTAGACTACACAGTACACAACCTAAGAATTTCTTCGTAGGTGTGTATATTTAATTCTTACATCAATTAGGAAATGACTGGAGTCGACTCAACACTATGTCAATACGAGATATCAATAGCGCTACTGAGATGAGTTTAAAAGTTACGGACTCGATTTCGCCTACGTAAAATGTCTGAAAAACTTGTACAGCGCCCCTGGTGGTTAAGCGAAGAACTAAAATCGGCCGTATGAAAAAAACAACTCGATAGGTTTTTAACATACGTAAGTTTTCGATAGCCAACTCAAGGTACCGCTACAGGCTAAGCAAGTTCCTTACCAATATTGTAAACAAAATCACGTTTTTTTAGAGGAGCCCCCTTAAATGTTCGATTTTTATTGTTTTTAGTATCTAATTACATGTTTGTATAATAATGATTTTTGTTTTATTTTTAGAAATTGGTCTCGGTTTTACCCTTTAATCACGGATCCTTAAAACCGAAGGAATTTGCGACATTCCAAATAGTTACAGTGGAAGTGTAAATGACACTGATGTGTCATAACCGTAACTACACATTGTTTGCTACGCGATCGCTACCGAGAATCGAACGAGTGTCCATTGACCACTAGCCACCGCGAAATCACAATAGGTGATCATGGCGCTTGCAACAGTGCCGAAATATCGGGAGCTTATTAAAATTAAACAACATGGTAAATATAAGATTTTAGACTTTCGCGTTCCATTACACTAAATATTTGTCTTTATGGGTCTACACGCGTTACTAGGAGGAGTAAGTAGCTATGTAATTTGCTACTCCTAGTAACGCGTGTAGACCCATAAAGACAAATATTTAACATGGTAAATACCCCGGACAGTTACAGTTTTCTATACTCTTTCACCTAAGATGATCCCTGTGACACTTCATTGTGTTTTGAATCACGCATTTTACGTTCGACAAACGAAAATAATTTTTTTGCACACTTTTTTCATTTTATTGCGGCGTCATTAGGACAAAGGAAAAATATTAAAATAAATCTTTTTAAACTTTTAAAAGGGAAACAGTATCGTTTAGTTTAATTTAATGTAATAGAAAATTTTAAAAAAGTACCTATTCTGTTCGTATACCTACGTAGAATGGAACTTACTACATTCCTAGACTATTATGTGTGTAACCATGACAGTTTAAAATTATATATTCAACGTTTATCTCTTAAAACATTACAATCTTATTGGAAAGTCGGTTCAAAAGTAGCCTATCTATGTCCTCCCTTAGATTCTGGACTAATTGTGTACTAAATTTTATTTAAATCAGTTTGATAGTTAGACAGAACAGTAGTTAACACACCCAGACACGGAACAAACACCGATGTTAACACAAATATTTGTCCCGAGCGAGAATCGAATCTGCGACTATTAGCGCAAGAAAAATGGGCACTACCTATTAAGCCACTGAGCCATTAGAGTGATTAATTTTAATAATTATTTTCATAAACACGTATTTATGATCCCTATAAGGAAATTCGTTTACATGCCTATTTACCTAATTTAAATACAAGTGACAGTAATTCCAATTTTAGGCCTACCGTCATTATTGGAACAAATAGCGATTATTATTCATACGCTTCCCAGAAAAAAAGGTCACAGACAGACGTTTATGATTCACCGAAACTACCTACCTACATCAAATTTTCCTGAACGTTGCCACATCTTGGATTTCATAACTATTTTTAATGTAAACTAAAATCCGCGACTCCACCGCCCGCGCAACACTATTTTTGAACAACAAAAAAAATACCGCTATTTTTGGCATGCAACCTTTATGGCCTGATTACGTAATAGAACAATTGAACAGGCGAATTTTCCCGCGTTCCAAATTCAAAAAAACACTCACCTATCAATGACGTCATCCGGCGATAAATACACTTCGCCTCCCTGATGATACCATAGACCATCTTCACTCTTCACACAAAAGAACAACTTTTTAATCGGAACATCTAACTCCGCGTTCGAATTCGAATGTTTAAATACGAATGGAGGTGAACACAAATCGCCTTTACCGCCGCCGATCTCGGTCAATGACCACTCGCCAGCCGAACTCACATCTAACACACATTTTTTATCAACACACTGTTTAGACACGGTGAATATCCATGGTTTTGTGTTAGCACTTGTGTTTGTTATTAAGAATAATAGTAGGAATATGCCGCTAGTCCGTAAAGGGTTCGCCATTGCACTACACACCGGCCGGACGCTAAATGAATGGAAAAGAGGTTGGTCCGCGCGGAGTGAAGTTAGTGGTTAGTGATTGGTGTGAAGTTCGCGCTTATATAGTTGACAATCGATTCGTATTCTCGATAGCGCGTGAGTGGCTCGAGTGGCTAATACGCCCGCTATCTAAGCGCGGGAATTAGAGAAAAAAAATAGCTGCTGTATTTTTTTTCAGCGCTGGTCATGATGTTTGACCTGAAGATTTGGCTGTATGATATTTGTCAAGGCCGTTGAAACAATATTTAACAACAAAACTCGATGTTTGACGAGTTACCATACCTGGATTAATCATCCTTACTTTCTTACTAACTATTGAAAATAAGTTACAATACTGTCTTGTCTGTTGTACGATAAGTCTGAAATTTAGTGGGTACACGCTACACAGTTAATCTAGAGACTAACTTAGGAAGTACATAGACCACATTTATTCGACTGTGCTATGTGGAAGTAATGTTTTTAAAGTAATTTAGATAAGGTCAAATAATCTCTTAGGACCTCTTCAAAACTTCAGACAAAATACCTACCTATACCTAACAAGAATAGATATGGCTCTTTGTATTGCTTTTTTCCCAAAGGGGTAGGCAGAGATCACTTCCTGCCATGTGCTACGGTCCTGGCACACCACTTTCGCTTCTTCCACATCCATCAACCTCTTCATGCACGCTCGTCGATTACGGGTACTTTTGATTTGGCACATTGGTTACCTACTTGGTCTTCCCCTGTCGACATTTCCATTCATACTTCCTCTACATATTCCTTTCGTTATTCGTCTTTCACTCATCCTCTCAACATGACCAAACCATCTAAGCGTACCCTTCTCAACCCTAGTCACTACATCTTCTTTCTCACCACAACGTTTAAAATGTAGAATTTACAAATTTTATTAAGATAGGTATGTGTACTAAAAAGTGCCTATAAGAATATGTACGTAATAAGAAAACTATCTTTTTTTTTATAAAAGGCTGACAAGATGACCTCACTCCACCTGATGGTAAGCGGTAGTGAGATCCACGTATTATGAGGATGGATCTATCTACGATTACAGATATACCTAATCCTAAAGTCGTGGGTTCGAGTCCTCGTGACACAATCGTGATTTTATATTTTTTACCATTTTTTTAATTTACCTCCTCTACCATAACAGTAAAAAAACAATTTATTTTAGGTCTTAACAAATACTAGTTTGGATATTCTTAAAAATACCTGTTATAATTATCTGATTTAAGCATTAACAACCCATGTGCTTGCCACTAACATCTATAGTCTTTTTCAGCTAAGATGATCCCTGTGACACTTCATTGTGTTCTGAATCACGCATTTTACGTTTGACAAACGAAAATAATGTCATTGCACACTTTTTTTCATTTTAATGCGGCGTCATTAGGAAAAATATTAAAATAAATCATTTTAAACTTTTAAAACGGGAACAGTATCGTTTAGTTTAATTTAATGTAAAAGAAATTTAAAAAAAAAGTACCTATGCAGTTCGTATACGTAGAATGGAACTTACTACATTCCAGTGAAAAATACTATAAGTGTCGCCCAGTCTACTTACGTTCGAAATCATTATCATTACCACTTGATCATCAATCATAGTATTTATCACCGTAATACCACGATTGTATCGCGCTAATCCAGCATATCTGCCGAAAGAAATAACTACACTATATAATTAATTTGGACTATTTTAAAATATTTCGCTAATTAAGTAGGATTAGCGTAAAATATTTCAGAGGGACGTATTCAGAAAATCGTTTAATTGGATAAGCTCTATGGCTTTTATATATTTTTCTTAACTTTTCTTTACTACATACATACATACATACAATCACGCCTTTTTTCCCAGAGGGGTAGGCAGAGATCACTTCCACCGATCCACTTTTCACCTCTGCGGGAAACGTGACGTGACGGGTTGTGGACCACGTCGCCGCCATTCTGCCTTGTGCATTGTTATATGACGAGCAAGGATATATGACGGGGGAAGGAAAAGGGTAGGAAGGATACTATCGCCTCGGATGATTTGGACTGAGTCGATAGTAGCTCGAGTAGCCGGGGTCGCTTACCCGTATACCGTTCACCAACCACCGGACAGATAGTTGTGACTGGGGTATCCCCTGACTTCTTTCTTTCTTTACTCTGCAGTGAAGTGAAGTGAAGTGAAGAGCATACATTTTCTACTTATACTCATAAAAAAGCAACATTCAGACGAAATGATACCCTCCTCTTTTTTTAATTGGCACAATTATACAATACGCATAGGTAATACAAATAAAATTAATCATTAACCTTTTAAAACTATATCTGGTACTAATATCCAAAAAAACATTTTTTCTCTTCATATAATCGGTCCATTTGTTTGAGTATTTATTTAAGCCTGTACGTAACAGTTTAATAACATCAAAGAAGATTAGAAAACTGTAACTGTCCGAGATATTTACCATGTTGTTTTGTTTTAATGAGCTCCCGATATTTCGGCACTGTTAAAATATATCCCGGACATTTACAGTTTTCTAATGTGTGTAACCATGAAAGTTTAAAATTATATATCAAAGAAGATTTAATAAAAAACAGAAACATATTAAACGTAAACAAAAGGACAATATACAATTAGGTCAAGTAGCAAAATCGTATCGCCGCTGTAATTTGCTACTTGACCTAATTTCATCCGTTTATTTACATTTTAGTCGGAAAACGGATCGAAATGGGAAAACGTGTAGCATTACTAGCATTTCATCCACATTGGAGAGGAGATCAAAGCGATTTACAATCTCATTTTCAAATCGTACCTTTACGAGTGCTTTTGAAGAGCGGCTGTAAAGATAGTGATTACAAACATTACAGAGATGTAGTATTGTCTATTATTTTGGCGAAAATACACACATATACCTATATTAAATAAAAAAGACGTGTGGCACTCGGGGACTGCCGCGGTATAGCTATTGCATAGCATCGTCCGATTTCGGAGCAGCTCGTCTCGATTCGTGCGAGTTTCGTAGAGTCGTACAATACGTCTAACCGCACGCACACAAACACCGTGCCGAAGTCTACCGAACTGAAACGACTTTAGACGATTGTGAGGTTTTTTTCGTTACGGAATTTCTTGGTTCGGTCGCCGCGCTCAAAGCCCGCGATAAAAGCTATGAAATAGCTTAAAACAAACCCGTTTTCCGTTGTCACGCCACAACATGAAGACGGATAAACCGATTTGGCAGATATTTTGTAGTTTTCTAATACTCTGTAGAAGTTCTTACGGAAAAAAAATATTAAGAATATCTCTCATAAAAGAATCTCAGAAAATTGTTTATTTAATAGTAATTGTTTTAAAGTTTTTATAAAGGATTTTTCATTATTAATAGATCTTAAAGGCTCTGGCAGCTTATTGTATATTTTAACAGACATTGCAAGTGGACCTGAAGAATGTAGATTTACAATGGGCCTGAATCCGCCCCTGTGTTACGACATTTTTTCAATGGTACTCAAACTTCAATGATGACACAACCTAAGAATTTCTTCGTTGGTGAGCAAGTGTTCTCTCGATAGAAAACTGTAACTGTCTGGGATATTTACCATGTTCTTTTGTTTTAATGAGCTCCCGATATTTCGGCACTGTTGCAAGCGCACTCAGTTCACCCGTGATCGACAGTTACAGTTTTCTAATGTGTGTAACCAAGACAGTTTAAAATTATATAATGTTCTCTCGATGTTTTCCTTCACCGTTAAAGTTTCGAATAATCGTACATTGTTTAAGAAATGATCTAATTAGGTATTCTAGACGTAGATTAGAATTAAACATCGATCAGAATTGTGTTACTAGCGCGAATTAATTTTAACTAAAAAATATATTTACTGAATCCATTTATGAGTGCAAATCTCATGAACACCTAAACTGATTTCGCAATTTCTGTTTATTGAGAAGATTGTTATGTAAGAAATACAGAAAAAAAAATTACATGTGCCTATAAAAATTACGGTTGCCCTCGATTTGTCAGGGATCTCGTCATCAGACCATGACGTCATGCTAACGATATGACCGATTAGATACTTTACCCTTCAAACAAAAAATAATTATTAAAATCGGTCAACAAGTTACGGAGCTATCGCGTAACAAATATACAAAAAAAGCAACATTCAGATTTAGACGAATTGATAACCACCTTTTTGAAGTCGGTTGAAAAAACGGAATCGCGCATAAAGGAAAAAATAAAGTAAGAATAACAAGGCGTCCGACCGATTTCGGCCATGGCGGCCGATCTCAATTGAGATCAGCCAAGTGCGCAGGACATATTATAGTGCACCGCGCAAACTAACAGCACTCTCTATTCCCTTACTCTCATAATTCGGTGAGACGGCAATCCGACATGACCGATGAGAGATCGGGCGCAGGACCACCGGCTTAACGTGCTTTCCGAGGCACGGGCGTTCAACCGCCAACTTCCTAACTCCGGGCTGAGTAATTTCATTACAGAAAAACTCACACAAATTTTGCCCGACCCCGGATTCGAACCGGAGACCTCTCGGTCCTAACGCAGCGCTTGCTACCAATAGACCAACGAGGCAGTTAAAAAATAAAGTATTGACGATATGAAGTTCGTAGAAACTACTAATCAATGAATAAGTTGACTGGCTCAGTGGAACAGTGGTTAGTGACTCAGGTTCAAAACCTACAGTTCCAAGAGTCGTGGGTTCGATACCCACTCGGGACAAGTATTTGTGTGACGAACATCGGTGTTTGTTCCGTGTCTGGGTGTATTATTAAATATATTTAAGTATATTTGTGTATCCACTGTTGATACTGATACCCGTAACACAAGTGCTTAAGCTACTTGCCACGGGATCAGATCAATGTATGTGATGTTGTGAAATATTTACCTACTGTAATGCTCAATATTTCACATGTTTTCTGGAAATAAATTATTTGTATTTATTATTTATTTATTTACGTACTACAGTTTGACAAGCGTTGCCCATTAAATAAACTATTTTCGTATCAAGAAACCTACCACATCACTATATGAACGAGACTTTAAATAATCCAAATTTCATATCAGATTTGTGTGATAACATATCTTTTAAGTGTTATTGTGAGATTGTGGTGCCATCTTTATCTAATCTCTCAAATACTTCAAGGTTTAAGCATTTAAGACACGAAAGTAGGTGATATTAACATACATACATGTAGGAATGGTGAAAGATGAGTGAAGTATGAAAGGAACGAATGTAAGAATGATGTGCGAAGAGTGAAGAGAATGAGTAGTGTGTGTGAGAGGGAAGAAAGGATTAGGGCAGAGAAAAAAAAGAAGACGAACGACGCTAGGACGGTTGTGCTGTAAATATTTTAATTAATTAGAGAAATAGAACTGAAGATTGCGAAAAGGTTGTTTTTTATTTCCATCGCTGCCCCGCTACCTCTGCCGATAATCCCACAACTACATACATACATACATTATATCACGCCGTTTTCCCAGAGTGGTAGGCAATATCACTTCCAGCCATGTGCCACGGTCCTGGTATTTAATCACCCTTATGTTTATTGGAATAAGATCTATATCTACTGTTTAAAAAACGTTCAATCTAAAATAGTTTTTTCCTAATTGACTTACGATGATGGCTTGGAGTAGCCTCGTCATTATCACCGGACTTGCGGGGGAGCGGATGGCTCTCACCCCTACGATGATGGCTTGGAGTAGCCTCGTCATCATCACCGGACTTGCGGGGGAGCGGATGGCTCTCACCCCTACGATGATGGCTTGGAGTAGCCTCGTCATCATCACCGAACTTGCGGGGGAGCGGATGGCTCTCACTCCTTAATCTAATATAGTGTTAAAGTTAAGGGGTTTTACACTTAAAATGGTTGTGAACCCAGGACTTCTTGGTATATTGTGCCGTTCGTACATATTTAAGAGAGAATTTGTATAAATAAATAATTATTACACATCATCACATACATTAATCTGATCCCGTGGTAAGTAGCTTATGTACTTGTGTTACAGATATCAGAAACAACAGTGGATGAACAAATATGTATACTTAAATAATAATTATTTGGAAATTTAAAAGTTATTCTCAATTTTTTAGGGTTTTATACGTAGGTAGGTGTATGTCATTGAACTCCATCCACCTAAACAGTTTGACAGATATAATTGAATTTTTCTGTATGCGTTTGAGTAGCGCCCCGTACCATGAGTTTAAAAGTTACGGACTCGATATCGCCTACGTAAATATGTCTATGAAAAACTTGTACAACGCCCCTGGTGGTTACGCTAAGAACTAAAATCGGCCGTATGAAAAAACAACTCGATAGGTTTTTAACGTACGTAAGTTTACGATAGCAAACTCATGGTACCGCTACTGGATGGTTTAAATTCACAAATCAGCCCGGCAGATGGCGCTGATTGCTTGAAAAAGCATGAGATCTTGGAAACAGACCTAACGATTTCGCTGAAATAAATGTGGGGGTTTTCGGGGACGAGAAATCGATCTAGCTCAGTCTTATATCTGGGGATATATTACCCGAAGCGAAGCGAGGTCGGGCCACTAGTCTTATTATCTGAAGAAAAAGTTTTTCGATCTACAGACGGTTACAAAGTGATCCTGAGTCTCTTTTAAGCTATTGCATAGCTTCTATCGCGGGCCTTGAGCGCGGGGACCGAATCTAGAAATTCCGTAACGAAAAAAACCTCACTCTGCCCACTCGTCTAACGTCGTTTCAGTTCGGCAGTCTTCGATACGGCGTTGTGTGCGTGCAATTAGACGCATTGTACGACTCTACGAAACTCGCACGAATCAAGACGAGCTGCTCCGAAATCGGACGATGCTATGCAATAGCTATACCGCGGCAGTCCCCGAGTGTTGTGTGAAGTTCAGAACCGTAAAAAAGACAAATGAAAAGGCCTAATTTAATAACAAGTAGATTTTATTTCACTTAAGATACCTTCCCAGGCGACTTGATATCTTATTCCCAATCAACAAGGTACATTTTCCCTTCAACTTCTTACACTTCATTTCGCCGCAACACCGCCTTTCTCCGTTTCTCGATTGTGAATCTTAACGTGTACCAATAGAGTGCATTTTTGCACGAACCTCTTCCCGCAAAATTCGCAGGAAAACCTCTTGTCGTTCGTATGAGTCCGCATATGTACTATTAATGCTTTTTTTCGAGGATACCTGAAAATAAAGAAAATCAAATAAAATATATATAGGTATTGCGTCCGACCGATTTCAGCCATGGCGGCCGATCTCAATTGAGATCAGCCAAGTGCGCAGGACATATTATAGCGACAGGACATATTGTACGCGCAAACACAAGTGCACTCTCTATTCCCTTACTCTCATAATTCGGTGAGACGGCAATCCGACATGACCGATGAGAGATCGGGCGCAGGACCACCGGCTTAACGTGCTTTCCGAGACACGGGCGTTCAACCGCCAACTTCCTAACTCCGGGCTGAGTAATTTCATTACAGAAAAACTTACACAAATTTTGCCCGACCCCGGACTCGAACCGGGGACCTCTTGGTCCTAACGCAGCATTTGCTACCAATAGACCAACGAGGCAGTTAAAAGTCAAATAAAATTAATATTACACAACATCACATACATTGATCTAATCCCGTGGTAAGTACCTTAAGCACTTGTGTTACGGAAATCAGGATCAATAGATCCACTCTTGATTACACAAATATACTTACACTAGATTTCCGCCCGCGACTTCGTCCGCGTAGAGACGTTTAACGGGTAAAACATTACTTCCTTATAGTGCAGTCGGTTAAAAAGTCTCTGGACTATATCTGTACCAAATTTCATTTAAATCGGTCCAGTACTCTATGCGTGAAAACGTAACAGACAGACAGACAAGAGTTACTTTCGGATTTATAATATTAGTAAGGATATATTAAATAACACATACCAGACACGTAACAAACACCGATGTTCATCGCACAAATATTTGTCCCTAATGAGAATCGAACCCACGACTCTTGGAACCGACAGCCAGGGTCACTAACCACTGTCCCCCTAACCTCATCTCTTAGAGCATTGGACATAGTGGAACATGTCCTGGGGCCGATACTGATATACATACATACACACACATAAGGCGTCCGACTATTCCCTTACTCTCATAATTCGGTGAGACGGCAATCCGACATGACCGATGAGAGATCGGGCGCAGGACCACCGGCTTAACGTGCTTTCCGAGGCACGGGCGTTCAACCGCCAACTTCCTAACTCCGGGCTGAGTAATTTCATTACAGAAAAACTCACACAAATTTTGCCCGACCCCGTACTCGAACCGGGGACCTCTCGGTCCTAACGCAGCACTTGCTACCAATAGACCAACGAGGCAGTTAAAACACATACATAGATATTAATAAATACATACTTAAATACATATTCACACCCAGACACGGTACAAACACCGATGTTCATCACACAAATATTTGTCCCGAGTGGGAATCGAACCCACCAGGCAGGGTCACTAAAGAGGCTAGAGAGGAGCTCTTTGGGGCTGTTCGCCGATGGCGTCGTGGTAGTTGGGCTATGCTAGGAACCATGACGTCGCCAAGGCGATGAGGTACATTTATTTATTTATTTATTTATTTGAGGACAGTTTACAAGTCACACACTAAAACACATTGATATTAAACATGGTTGGTACAGTTAAAAGTATGTAGTGTGGTCTTAGTTACAAACTGCCACGACAAGCCCTAAACGCTTGGAAGCATTGTTAAAAAAAATATTAAACAATCAAATGAATAAATCAAACTACTTCAGCAATTACAAAAACTTTAAGGGCGAGTTTCACCATTTGACAATAACCGGAATTAGCTTGTACATCGCGGTGTTTTAGTCGGTATACCCCCTGGGCATTGCACTCCGCCCAGGAGCAGCGATTGGCATTTACCATCTTCGCGCCAGTCGCCGGGGAGTCCGACACACGCCGATCTTAGGTTTAAGCACAAAATCTATACTAATATTATAAAGCTGAAGAGTTTGTTTGTTTGTTTGTTTGTTTGAACGCGCTAATCTCAGGAACTACTGGTTCGATTTGAAAAATCTTTTTGCGTTGTATAGACCATTTATCGAGGAAGGCTTTAGGCTATATAACATCACGCTGCGACCAATAGGAGCAAAGATACAATGGAAAATGTGTAAAAAACGGGGGAAACGCGAACGAAGTCGCTGCCACAGCTAGTATTACATGATTGATGATTTTTTCAAATCGAACCAGTAGTTCCTGAGATTAGCGCGTTCAAACAAACAAACAATCAAACAAACAAACAAACTCTTCAGCTTTATAATATAATATTCTTATGTAATATGTGATTAATTTATTTACAACTTGACGTGCAAAAGTATTTCATGTAAATCTATTTGCAGAATAAATTATTTCATTTCATTTCATTACACCACTGGGAGAGAACCCCATCTCCCGGTGACGGTGCGTCAAGCATTTCACCGCGTCAAAAAAAAAAAGGGTCACTAAACCTCACCTCTTAGGGCATTGGGCGCAGTGGAACATATCCTGGGGTCGTCGTGGTATGCTCTCTTGCTCCGAGTTCCAAGGTCTCTTCACCTTTTGATGTGTGTTGCGAATGTGGGAACTGAGGTTACCTGTGGATAAGAGAAAAAAGGTATTGAAGTTAGCCGCGATATATACATTTAAACTGTCTTGGTTCATCATCATCAGCCCATATACGTCCCCGCTGCTGTAACTCGGGCCTACCCTACACTTGGGCGATAAGACTTTAGTCAACCACCCTGGTGAAGTGCGGGTTGGTCAACTACACAACTTAAGATTGTCTTCGTAGGCGTGCAATTTTTCTCACAGTATCTCACTCACGGGCTAATAGGAAGGCGGCAACGCACACCCGGCAGTAGTGAGTGGCGAGCGCGCGGCGCGTGAGAGTGTCTCACTATATCTCACTGTGTGTCACTCACCGGCTAACAGGAAGGCGGTCGCTCAGTGTAACACGCTATGCCACACCGTATCACGCTGTATGTCAGTATATCTCACTCACTGCACACCCGGCAGGCGCGCGGCGCGTGAGAGTGTCTCACTATTCCTCACTGTGTCTCATCGTATCACGCTGTATCTATCTCAGTGTGTCACCGTACTGTGTCTTACCATATCTCGATGCATCTCACTGTGTCTCACAGTGTCTCACTCACCGGCCAGCAGGAAGGCGGCGCCGCACACCCGGCAGGCGTGGGCGGCGGGCGCGCGCGCGTGGTGCCTCGCGCGGTGGAGCGTGTCTCACTATATCTCACTGTGTCTCACTGTATCTCACAGTGTCTCACTCACCGGCCAGCAGGAAGGCGGCGCCGCACACCCGGCAGGCGTGGGCGGCGGGCGCGCGCGCGTGGTGCCGCGCGCGGTGGAGCGTGTCTCACTATATCTCACTGTGTCTCACAGTGTCTCACTCACCGGCCAGCAGGAAGGCGGCGCCGCACACCCGGCAGGCGTGGGCGGCGGGCGCGCGCGCGTGGTGCCTCGCTCGGTGGAGCGTGTCTCACTATATCTCACTGTGTCTCACAGTGTCTCACTCACCGGCCAGCAGGAAGGCGGCGCCGCACACCCGGCAGGCGTGGGCGGCGGGCGCGCGCGCGTGGTGCCTCGCTCGGTGGAGCGTGTCTCACTATATCTCACTGTGTCTCACTGTATCTCACAGTGTCTCACTCACCGGCCAGCAGGAAGGCGGCGCCGCACACCCGGCAGGCGTGGGCGGCGGGCGCGCGCGCGTGGTGCCGCGCGCGGTGGAGCGTGTCTCACTATATCTCACTGTGTCTCACAGTGTCTCACTCACCGGCCAGCAGGAAGGCGGCGCCGCACACCCGGCAGGCGTGGGCGGCGGGCGCGCGCGCGTGGTGCCGCGCTCGGTGGAGCGTGTCTCACTATATCTCACAGTGTCTCACAGTGTCTCACTCACCGGCCAGCAGGAAGGCGGCGCCGCACACCCGGCAGGCGTGGGCGGCGGGCGCGCGCGCGTGGTGCCGCGCTCGGTGGAGCGTGTCTCACTATATCTCACTGTGTCTCACAGTGTCTCACTCACCGGCCAGCAGGAAGGCGGCGCCGCACACCCGGCAGGCGTGGGCGGCGGGCGCGCGCGTGGTGCCGCGCTCGGTGGAGCGTGTCTCACTATATCTCACTGTGTCTCACAGTGTCTCACTCACCGGCCAGCAGGAAGGCGGCGCCGCACACCCGGCAGGCGTGGGCGGCGGGCGCGCGCGCGTGGTGCCGCGCTCGGTGGAGCGTGTCTCACTAAATCTCACTGTATCTCACAGTGTCTCACTCACCGGCCAGCAGGAAGGCGGCACCGCAGAGGCGGCAGGCGTGCGCGTGTCTCACTAAATCTCACTGTATCTCACAGTGTCTCACTCACCGGCCAGCAGGAAGGCGGCACCGCAGAGGCGGCAGGCGTGGGCGGCGGGCGCGCGCGCGTGGTGCCGCGCTCGGTGGAGCGTGTCTCACTATATCTCACTGTGTCTCACAGTGTCTCACTCACCGGCCAGCAGGAAGGCGGCGCCGCACACCCGGCAGGCGTGGGCGGCGGGCGCGCGCGCGTGGTGCCGCGCGCGGTGGAGCGCGCGTCGCGTGAGGGTGCCGAACCGCTCCGGACACTCCGGGCACGCGTAGAGGGGGACCGAGCTGTGTTTGCGTTGCCTGGGGACCAGTAGCGTCATCATCATCATTATTTATTTACTGAAAAGGTACACCAACAGTATATGTCACCGGAAAATAACAAGAACCGTAAATTTATAACTTTTCTAGGAAAATTATAAACTTTCGTAGGATTCTACACGAGAGATAAATGTATTATTTTACGCCTTAATTTTAGGAAGTTTATCAATTTGCGACCTCGTGTGGTAAATTTATAAACTGATGGATATTCATTCGTAAAATTCTAAGCGGTTCGGCCAATCACAGAAGAGTGTTTAATTTTACGCTTCTTATAAAACGGAAAATAACACACAGCTCTCTGATTGGTTGACGCAAGCAGTGGCAATGTTTTTTATGTCCATACACTTAGGTAATCTTTGACATGTTGCAATAAGTAGACAAATTCAGGAATCTACTTATTACGTTCGATTTGTTAAATGTTTGTATGTTTTAGAACTACAGGACGCCCGCGACTTCCACGTAATCACATCAAATCTGATGTAAGATGTATTTTGATTGTAGAACCCGTGTATTCCCGCTGTCCTCGCAAACGTAATCTTCCCTCCATACCACGTTTTATAAAAATCTATAAACACGTAAAAGTTCTCCCATACTAATTTTCACTTGAGGACTTAAGCATTGCCACTGCTAGCGTCAACCAATCAGAGAGCTGTGTGTTATTTTAGTCTTATAAGAAACGTAAAATGAAGCACTCTTCTGTGACTGGCCGAACCGCTTAGAGTCTTACGATGAATATCCGTCAGTTTATAAATTTACCACACGACGTCGCAAATTGATAAACTTCTTAGAATTAAGGCGTAAAATAATACATTTTATCTCTCGTGTAGAATCCTACGAAAGTTTATAATTTTCCTAGGAAAGTTATAAATTTACGGTTCTTGTTACTTTCCGGTGACATATATATGTAAAAAAAAATACAAAAATGCTTAATTATACTATATCACGGGTGATCATGGCGCTTGCAACAGTGCCGAAATATCGAGAGCTCATTAAAACAAACCAACATGGTAAATATCCCGGACAGTTTCAGTTTACTTTATCATAATTTAAGTAGGAATCCCCATTTTTTATTTAAATGAAATATAGACTGTGTCACTCGGGACAAATTTTGCTTTCCAACAGTGAAATAATGACTCAAATCTGTTCAGTAGTTTCGGAGCCAATCCAATTCAAACAAACAAACAAAAAATAAAACCTTTCCTCTTTATAATATTGTTAAGATAAAAACCTTCCTCCTAAATCCCTCTATCTATTAAAAACAATCGCATCAAAATCCGTTGTGTAGTTTTAAATATGTCTGTTTTTTTTTCCTAACTGACATACTTGGAGTAGCCTCGTCATCATCACCGGACTTGCGGGGGAGCGGATGGCTCTCACCCCTACGATGATGGCTTGGAGTAGCCTCGTCATCATCACCGGACTTGCGGGGGAGCGGATGGCTCTCACCCCTACGATGCTGGCTTGGAGTAGCCTCGTCATCATCACCGGACTTGCGGGGGAGCGGATGGCTCTCACCCCTACTATGATGGCTTGGAGTAGCCTCGTCATCATCACCGGACTTGCGGGGGAGCGGATGGCTCTCGCCCCTACGATGATGGCTTGGAGTAGCCTCGTCATCATCACCGGACTTGCGGGGGAGCTGATGGCTCTCACCCCTACGTTGATGGCTTGGAGTAGCCTCGTCATCATCACCGGACTTGCGGGGGAGCGGATGGCTCTCACCCCTACGATGATGGCTTGGAGTAGCCTCGTCATCATCACCGGACTTGCGGGGGAGCGGATGGCTCTCACCCCTACGATGCTGGCTTGGAGTAGCCTCGTCACCTGTGGGAGTTGAAGGTGTTGTAGTTGGTGAACTGCTGGTCGCACTGCTGGCATCGGAACGGGCCGGTGCGGTGGGACGGCATGTGCCGTTTGAGCCGCTTCTCCGTCATGAAGCCTGGGTAAGATATTATATAACATTACAAAACATCACATACATTGATTGACTGGCTCGGTGGAACAGTGGTTAGTGACTCAGGTTCAAAACCAACGGTTCCAAGAGTCGTGGGTTCGATTCCCACTCGGGACAAATATTTGTGTGACGAACATCGGTATTTGTTCCGTGTCTGGGTGTATTATTAAATATATTAAAGTTTATTTGTGTATCCACTGTTGATCCTGATTTCCGTAACACAAGTGCTTAAGCTAGTAAGTAGCTTCACCGGATCAGATCAATGTACGTGATGTTACGTGATGTTGTGTAATATTGATCTGATCCCGTGGTAAGTAGCTTAAGCACTTGTGTTACAGATATCAGAATCAACAGTGGATACTAAATATTAGTATTTATGGGTCTACACGCAATATTAGGAGTAGCAAATACATAGCTACTTACTGCCCGACGTTTCGACTGGGTTACACCAATCATGGTCGCGAGCGACGCGTGTAGACCCATAAAGACTAATATTTAGTGTAATGGAACGCGAAAGTCTAAAATCAACAGTGGATACGCAAATATACTTAAATAAGTGTAACTTATGACCCTCCCTTCGCTTTGGGTTTATAATAAAAACCTTCCTCTTGTATCCCTGTATCTATTAAAATAAACCACATCAAAATCTGTTACATACTTTTTAAGATTTAAACATACATACATTAGTAGTGAACCTGGGTCACTAACCACTGTTCCACCGAGCCAATCTATTAATCCTTCTGTCTTGGCCTTCAAATGGGTTCAAAAACAATTATGGTAGGATCTTAAAAAAATGATGGAAATACATTGTTCTACACCGTGAAATTTTGGTGGTTGTTTTCCCGCAGTAGAATGATTCTATCTTAGTAGTACAATAGATTTGTGCAGTTCTTTTTTGTTAAAATCAATAAATCCCGGTTTTACGAAAGGTGTAACCGAAACTCGAAAGCACGTTCGAACCGCTTTATGACTTAGGGTGTCAAGCTTCTTCAGCTTTAAGCACCGATTTCATGCGGCAAGCAGTACCTGATTACGTCACGTCTTATGTACCAACCAATGTATGTATATGAACGATAGCTTATCTCGTTTTCGAGTTGGAAAATTATTATTTTGAAAATTTGAAAAATTTTTTCGCGTAATTATTTGCATGATTCGATAGTATTAGGGGAGACTGGGGAGACTTGATCCCTGGGGAGACTTGATCACCCAGTGACAAATCAAAAACTAAACGCCTTTTCTAGTTTTTATATTGGCAACATTAATCTTTGTTGTCTATGGTGAACAAAAAACGTCATTTTGACATCTTTATGTAGGCAACTTCAGAGCAGTGCAGCCATTTTTATTTTCCTGTGCCAGAATTTCTTTCGGAAAGTTTTTCATTTGTGTTTTCTAAATAATTGAATGAATAATAACCTGAGTATGTGTCAAAATCAATGAAAGCAGGTTATTAAAATTTGCATTTACATGTATTTAATTTAATTACCGTTTTCTCTTGACATGAAAAATCATTTTTTTATAAGAGCACTCCCGGGTACACTTGATCCCGGTAAGATAATTTGCCAATTTTATTTTTTCTTTTGTTTTAAATTAATTATAAAATATAAAAGAAAAAAGAGGGTGCAAAACCGCGTATTGGAGGGTAACACGATCAAAGGTACTGCCAAAGAGTATCGACCAGCTTCAATAAACATAACATTAGCTGTTTCTTTGAAAATTTACAAAAACTATTGGTTAAGCATCATTTTGGAGCGCAAGCTATCTGGAATATTGACGAGACGGGGCTATCCTGTACATAAATCTAAGAAAATCTCCTATGATCAAGTCTACCCGTTACTGGGATCAAGTCTCCCTGAATATGTTAACTTCTTCCTTTTGGAAAGCTTTCAGAAAATGCAATAAAAATGAATGTAGCACTCAGAAATATAATAATCAAATAATGGGGAACAATAATAAACAATATTTACTAACTATATATGTATGTATTATTTTCATAGAACTAAATTTGATAAAAATATAAGCATGAAACCAAAATGGGGATCAAGTGTCCCCAGTTTCCCTTACTAAAGGCAAATCGTTCTGCCACGGGAAGACAACCACTCAAATTTCACGGTGTATATTATACATACCTTTACCGCAAACATCACAAATATGATTTGGGAAATGCTGGTTCATATGTGAATGGTACACATATACTGTTGGCATCTCTTTGGCACATATTGGACACTTCAGGTCCTCCGTCACTTCGTAATGTGATATCTTCTGTCCCTCTTCAATTGTGATTTTGTCTCTTTCTATCTGTGGTTTTTTTTCTTGCGTGGGTTCATTCTTGACTGGTGTTTGTTTTCGAATTTGTTCTTCTTCTTCTACAAAGAATATGAATAAATAAATTTCTTCATCATTACATACATGTTCAAAAGCATGGATGGCCGAATGTCGCCACGAAACACTGCGTTTTTCAAATTTGAATTTCATATGTACGATTATTATAAGATGCTTTAACGGTGAAGAAAAAACAAGTGCCTACACTCCTTACCTTATGTATCATCATCCTCATCAGCCTATATATATCCACACTTCTATATAAATAAGGGTGATAAAGCCTTAGTCAACCGTTAAATCGTAGAATAATCATACATATGAATTTCATCAACACTTTTTATAAACAAATAAATATCTGGGACATTTCCACACACAGTAAGCCCCCCCCCCCCCCAAACTAAGCAGAGCTTGTACTATGGGCGTAATACATACTTAAATACATAATCACACCCAGACACGGAACAAACACCGATGTTCATCACACAAACATTTTGTCACAAGTAGGAATCGAACCCACGACTCTTGGAACCGCCAGCCTGGGTCACTAACCACTGTTCCACCGAGCCAGTTATATATACCCACCTGCCTCTTTGTAAGGGAGCACATCTTTGACTAGAGTGTCATATTTCTCTTCTGACTCAAATACATTCACATTGTTCACTTTCTTCACATTAACTGTCTGGTCTGTCTTTATAAGTTCTATCACTGGAATAAAATATTACATCTGAATATTAAAAAATATATTTAATTTCATGAACGTTAAATACTACACATGGGTGTCAATCTTAACTAAGATCAGCCAATGCCAAACAGAGAAGGCGTCCGACCGATTTCAGCCATGGCGGCCGTTCTCAATTGAGGTCAGCCAAGTGCGCAGGACATATTATAGTGCACAAGTGTACGCGCAAACACAAGTGCACTCTCTATTCCCTTACTCTCATAATTCGGTGAGCCGGCAATCCGACATGACAGATGAGAGATCGGGCGCAGGATCAACGGCTTAACGTGCTTTCCGAGGCACGGGCGTTCAACCGCCAACTTCCTAACTCCGGGCTGAGTAATTTCATTACAGAAAAACTCACACAAATTTTGCCCGACCCCGGACTCGAACCGGGGACCTCTCGGTCTTAACGCAGCACTTGCTACCAATAGACCAACGAGGCAGTCAAACAGATAATATTTTATTTATAACAAAGATCGTGGGATCACCTCACTTCACCTCATGGTGATTGTTTGAGAGGTCGACATTAGGGTCTACCTCACCCTGTATAATTTTTATATTGCACAATAGGGCATATCGATACCTTAATTTGCAAACCTAATAACTCCACTTTTTGACGAAAATCACTTTTTGATACCAGCAGAAACTAGATTTTTTGCTCCATTTTTTGAGATACTAATAACTCCAGGATTCGCAACAATATTGGTGTAAAACGCTATTTGAAAATCAAACAACTCCGAATGAAACGAAACCCATCGATTTTGACAAAATAATCGAATAACTCCCGCGCAGTCGGCCAATTTGTATGGCGTCACTGAAGCGTACGAATGTTCCCGAATATTTATTTTCAAAACATATGGTTATAGTGTGTTTTATCACCGTTTGAAGCTATAAAACAGTAGAAGATATATTAAGGTAAGTGTATTTATGATTAAATAGCCTTGTTCCATTATTTTTACACGTTTCATGGAAAATTTGCACGGGGATTGGAGTTATTAGATTTTATTTAGGGTTATGTTTGAGTGATGCTTGGAGTTGATATGTTTGTCGCATGGTTTTGTGATAATGTGGTGTTGTGGTTTGTTTTGTTTGCTTTATATATTTTTTTCTCTTTGGTGCAGGAATATGTCTAGAGCACGAGCTAAGAGAATATTGCTTGCTGTGCAAACATTGAATGCCAACAATATTGCTAATAACGACATTACTAACCCTGATAATGCATTGTTCCAAGCTAATCAATTCCCAAAGTTCTATGAAGATACTTCCGTTGCTACTAATTCTGATGTTGCCCTTGATGCCTTCAATACTCACATTTCTTCAACTACAAGAATCAATACCGATCCATACACAGCCTACTGCAAATGAGAATGAATCTGAGACGGAAACCATTGTGAGTTACCACCACAAAGAATGTCAACTCTCGAAAGCTACAGCAAGCACCGATGATTTGTCTCAACTTCACAATTTCTTATTATCATCATCATCATCATCAGCCCATTACAGGCCACTGCTGGACATAGGCCTCCCTAAATGCACGCCACTTCTCTCTATCATCGGCCACTCGCATCCAGCTCCTACCAGCCGTCCTGCGCAGATCGTCACACCACCTGACCTGCGGGCTTCCTACACTACGTTTGCCGAGACGCGGTATCCACTCCAGAACTCGTCTACCCCATCGGTCGTCGGTTCTACGGCTGATGTGGCCAGCCCACTGCCACTTCAGCTTACTAATGCGATGAGCTATGTCGATGACTTGGTTCTCTGACGGATGCCTCATTTCTGATTCGATCCCGCAGAGGAACGCCGAGCATAGCTCTTTCCATAGCCCGCTGAGCGACTTTTAACTTGTGGACCAGCCGTGCCGTCAGTGTCCACGTTTCGGCTCCATACGTCATAACGGGTAGGACGCATTGATTAAAGACTTTCGTCTTTAGGCTTTGTGGGATTGACGATGAGAAGACTCGGCGTAGTTTCCCAAATGCTGCCCAACCCAGCTGAATTCTTCTATTCACCTCGTCCTCAAAGTTGTTGCGACCCAACTGCATAGTCTGACCAGATTTCAACCGAGTCAAAGGCTTTCTCATAGTCCACAAATGCTAGACACAGGGGCTGATTATACTCCTCAGTCTTCTGTATAATCTGCGTGGTCTATGGTGCCCATTCGTCGAGTCTTCGCGCAAGACGGTTCGTGATTACTCTTGAGAAAAGCTTATAGACGTGGCTTAAAAGGACCTATATCGATAGTTCTTCAAAAGGGTTTTGTCACCCTTTTTGAAGAACAGGACGACCACACTCTTACTCCACGCCTCCGGAGTTCTCCCTTCAAACAGGACAGCGTTAAAAAGCCTTTGAAGCTCCCTTAGTACGGGTTTGCCTCCAGCCTTAAGTAACTCTGTCGTAACGCCGTCTTCTCCAGGGGCTTTTCCATTTTTAAGCTGCCCAAGAGCAATCTCGATTTCGTTATTGCTAACTTCTGGTAGGTCTTCGGTATAGTGGCGTGTCAATATGGCTCTAGTGTCCTCATTGCCGGGATCAGGGCGAGATGCATGCGAGGCGTATAACCGGCCATAGAAGTCTTCTATCTCCGAGAGTACTGCCGGCTTTGAAGCAGCAATGTCCCCATTCGCTGTAGTTAGCTTCGTTAGGTGGCTTCTTCCGAGAGATTGTACAAACACCTTTGACCCCCGATTCTGTTCAATAGCCCTTTCGATTAAAAGAGTATTGTAGCACCAGAGGTCACGTCGCACACATTTATTGATCTCCCGGTTGAGAGCCTGAGCTTCCAATGTAGTAGCGGGTGGGTCTTCACGTCGCTGCCTCATTAGCCTTAAGGTCTTCTCGGAAAGTTTAGAATTCCTACCCCCTCGCCTTCTGCTGCACAATCTCGATCGTTCCTCCCTGAAGACACGAACCATATTTTCAAGATTCTGGTTAACGTCAATTGTGGTTTCCACTGCAGCAAATCGGTTCTCCAGGTTTGACTGGAACGTTTCGGATCCTGCCATGGTCTGGAGTATAGTAGGTCGGAGACTAGACCTCACCAAGCGAACACGTTCGGCTTTAAAGTCGATATTTAGAGTGCCTCGAACAAGACGGTGATCACTGCCGGTGTTAAACCTGTTGAGCACGGAGACATCTCTGAATATGTGCCGCCTATCCGCTATGATGAAGTCGATCTCGTTCCTAGTCACAGTATCGGGACTTTGCCACGTCCACTTCCTTTGAGGCTGCTTCTTAAAGAAAAAGTTTGGATACTCGTACTGTAATAGAGATGTAATGTACAAGCTGCGGTTTGGCGAGGAGTGGAGGATCCTCAATCAAAGGAAAACCCAAGTTGTCCCCGTGAGCGTGGGATCTAAAAAACTTATATGACGAAAGAAGAAAAATCACGAAAAAAATATTTTCTGATCTACAGCACCTTAAGTCGTCTATTCCCCGTGATTATCATGCCTATTATGATGCTTTGCCACACGAAAATTAATTATTTTCATTTTAAAACACAATTTGTTAGTACAATTGTACTCGGCTTAAGATTAAAATAAAAACAAACAACTCCACTTTTAGTTTCAATTATTGCTTAAACCAAATCTAACAACTCCTTTTTTCGTTATAAAACCCAATGATTATAAAAAAAAAATAGATTTTTAAGTGTTTTTAGATAAATAAAAAGCATAATTTCCAACGAGATTTTTGGTTTTCTTTATTGCGTTAAATTAAATTTATTATGATGTTTTAAGTCTCTGCTGTAAAATTTGCTCCAGAGGAGTTAGTAGGTTTGAAAATTAGGGTATCGATATGCATAAATCTGCAATCCACCATGATGGCAAAACACAAATATTCACTCAAAAATTAAATAACAAGAAAAAGCTCTGATTTGAAAATAAAATCACTAACAGCCATTATTTTGTAGGATATTTAGGATGTCAAATACTTGAGTCTTGAACTCGTTAGCTTCCTTCAGCCTCTGGGCGCATTCTTTACAAATGTACCCGTCAAATTCATAGTCTTCCAATGATATCTGTAAAGTTAATTAAATTAACATAATAAAATGACAAAATTAACAATTTTATGTATTCTACAGATATATGTGCTTGTACAAGCTTCTAGGTATAGATTTTAACCCTTATTAACGGTAAGATATTGATATAATGCAGCTCTTACTAAAAGTTGGCAACCATTGTGTTTTCAATATTTTTTGAGCATAACATTTGTAGGAACATCTATTATTGCAATTTCTATGAACAAATTGATATAAGCTGCAACGAATTACTAAGAAACTGTTTGAAACACAAGTATATTGACTTATTTTAATAAAAAATATACTTACATTAAGGTTTAAGAGATTAAGTAGAGTATTTCCATGGTTGATGACCGCATCGTTGTATAAGGGACTCAAATCGTTGGTCGATAAACAACAGAAACAGAAATATGTATCTATCGACATTTAGTTTATTTAATTAAGTTATTTTATCAATAAAATGTATCACTTTTTAGGTTATATTTTGGTTTCACATCAAAACAATATATTATGACATTTCTTTTTTTTAAGGTTCTACATAATGGACTTGGATCCTAGGACATATGGACATTTTATCGATAAGCATTCCGCTTTAATCGATTAAAATAAATAAATGCAAGCGAGTAAAAATGTAATGATCGTTTAGAATGTAAATGACACTTTAGATCATCTATCTATTTGAATGAAATGTAGTTTTTGGGAACAGAAGAAAAAGAAGCGCATAATTTATATTCTTTATTGAGTAGGTATACAACTTTACTTAATACTACAAATACTTTCATACATACGTTAATATTGACTAGAATGATAAGTTTAGTATCATATTCATCATTATGCCCTTCATCTATACAGTCAATTTCCTATAAGAAATAGTTCTCGATCGATATGTATGTTTGTTAATGTTATTGTTTAAAAAAAATATCTGGGCCATTTCCACATACGGTCACCTGACTCCAAACTAAGTAGAGCTTGTACTATGGGCGTCAGAGACTGATATATATTTATAAATACAAACTTAAATACATATTCACACCCAGACACGGAACAATCACCGATGTTCATCACACAATGACACAAATAATTAATAAGAAGAATAAAAGAAGAATAAGGCCTTATCGCCCTAGTTTAGGGTAGGTCCTTCAATTGCCTCGTTGGTCTATTGGTAGCAAGGACGAAGAGCGTTAGGACCGAGAGGTCCCCGGTTCGAGTCCGGGGTCGGGCAAAATTTGAGTGAGTTTTTCTGCAATGAAATCACTCAGCCCGGAGTTAGGAAGTTGGCGGTTGCACGCCCGTGCCTCGGAAAGCACGTTAAGCCGGTGGTCCTGCGTCCGATCTCTCTTCGTCATATCGGATTACCATCTCACCGAACTATAAGAGTAAGGGAATAGAGAGTGCACTATAACATGTCCTGCGCACTTGGTTGATCTCAATTGAGTTCGGCCGCCATGGCTGAAATCGGTCGGACGCCTTATTATTAGGGTAGGCCCGTGCCCCAGCAGTGGGGACGTATATGGGCTGATGATGATGATGATAGACTACTGTCGTGAACTACGTCGGGTCGGCTAGGCGCAGGGGTTGTGGGGCGGCGCGAGGCTGACGCGGGCGCAGGGCGCGCGGCCGGGCGCGGCGACGCGGAACAACTTGCCTTGAGGCATGCACACGCACACCTTGAACTGGGCCTCCACGCCTTCCGTCCTGGGGAGAATAGATATAATATGAATCATCATCATCATCATCATCAGCCCATACTGGTCCACTGCTGGACATAGGCCTCTCCAAATGCACGCCACTTCTCTCTATCCTCGGCCACTCGCATCCAGCTCCTACCAGCCGTCCTGCGCAGATCGTCACTCCACCTGGCCTGCGGGCGTCCTACACTACGTTTGCCAAGACGCGGTCTCCACTCCAGAACTCGTCTACCCCAGCGGTTGTCAGTTCTACGGCTGATAATATGAATATACATTAGGGTTCATGATTTCTCGAGGTTTTCAAATTCTCGGGTCTCGAGAATTCTCGAGGCTAATTTCTCGGGTCTTCTCGGGTTGTCGAGAAATTGACATTCACGTACGTTTTCTCATATTATTTGGTTCCAATAACGTCCTAGGATTAATATGTGATACACACACAACACAACTGGCAATATTCGTCTAACAAATTTGAAATCACACATTAATTAATTTCAAATTACCTACTTAAGAAAAACATATCAGAATAATTTAAAACTAAGCTTGTGTGTTGTTGTTTTAGAAAAATAGGAAATATAATTAGTCTAAGTACAGTTATAGTCCAGTCATTTAAGCTTAAATTAGGTAAGAATCTCGGAATTCGAGATACCCAGCTATAAGTCTGTAAATACTTGGATATTGACACCCTAAAAGTGGTCTCAAAACCTACATATGGTAGGGTGTACGCAACTATTAAATTTTTAAGGTCAAATGTCACAAATAGCAGTTTTAAGCACTTTTGAGCGAAACGGGTATAAAAGTATATAAGTATAAAAACGGTATAAAAGTGTGTAGAAAAAAATTACTTATCATCTATTTATCTATAAAAATTGTCTATACGTTTAAGTCCTAAGATTCACCATTTCAGAGATACAGCGATGCAAATAGTTGAAAAAGTTGTATTTTCAAAAGCTTCCAGGCCCACGTGCGATTGTGCTAGACAGTTAAAATTTTCACGATTGATGTATTTCAGTAGCTTCTATAACATCTAATACTAGAAAAAGCTTAAAACCAATATTTAAGTGGGTTCTCATACAAAAACTATGGTTTTTTTTTTTCTCACACTTGGCCGGTTTTTAACGTGGTTACCCCAGTAAACCTATTCCAGACGACACCTTTTATACGTGAGGAACACGTTGTTTATATGGGAGGCTAGTTAAATAATTGTTTTGTCTTGTTTTCAGTATTCCGAAGATTTAAGATTTCTGCGTTTCATTATTTGGTTAATATGGATCTTCACGTTCATAAGAGAGTTAAATGGACATTTAACATTTTTAAAATGTTTATTTTTTTCAGTTATACTTCAAACAGAAATTATAATAATTGGTTATTTCGTACTTTTTGACCCATAATAATACGAAGAGAGACAATTTTTATAGATAAATAGATGATAAGTAATATTTTCCTACACACTTTTATGATTAAACTTCCCGTTTCGCTCAAAAGTTCATAAAACTGATATTTGTGACATTTGACCTTGAAAATTTAATAGTCGCGTACACCCTACCATATGCAGGTTTTGAGACAACTTTTAGGGTGTCAATATACAAGTATTTACAGACTTACAGCTGGGTATTTCGAATTCCGAGGTGAACTTACTATAATGACTGGACTATTAGTTATTTTATGTGATAAAGTTTGACTAAAAAATAATAGAAAAGAACATGATAGGTACTCGTACCTAGTAAAATTGAAGATCATATTCAGATTATATTATTGATAAAAATAATATGAATAATAAAGCCATGATGTGTCAATGAAACTTTTAAATTTCCATTTATCGCATAATATGTGAAACACTCACTAAGTAAAATATACTTGGCTAGAGTCGAAACACGAATGAACGTGTAAAAATGACGCCGCAGAGTGCTTGCAGCGAGTTCCAAGGGTGCCGTTGTGCTTTGGCCCATGCCGCCTAGCAACACAGCAAACGGCGATTTAATTTCTACATAGAAAAATGATTTCTCGAGTTCTCGACTTTTCTCGAGCTTGATTTCCCGGGAACAAAGCCCAACGATTTCCCGGGAATTCTCGGCTCGAGAATTCCCGGGAATGAACCCTAATATACATACAATAATAAATTTACAGAAAAAAAAACAAACGGCAATTTACAGTACATGAACAGTGATTGTTTTTTTTTTTTATAATAGGCAAACAAGATGACCACACTCCACCTAATGGTAAGCGGTAGTGTGATCCAAATATGAGGTCGACAGGCACAATAGATCGTATTAAGCCTGTCGCACTCACCCTGGAGGCCTGCTTAAATGCCGTTTCCCGCGCCGCCTGAAGAGCCCGGGATCATAGGAGGGAGGGAAAACATGAGCTGGAAGGGCATTACATGCCTTAATGGCACGGGGCAGAAATGAAGAGCTGAACCTCTTAGTCCGAGCCACCAGCGCCTGCATTGTATGTGGATGGCAGCGCTGACCTGCACGTGTCGTTCGGGAGTGGAAAGGGGAGGGAGGGACTAGCTGCAATAGCTCTCCAGAGCATTCCCCATTAAAGAGACGGTAGAGAAAGAGTATTGTTTCCTAAAAATCTGAACAAATAACATGACAATTAAAAGAGTAAACGAGATTGATTCTTTAAAAAAAAGCTGTATAAAAATAACATACATACTATCAATTAAAAATGAGCGATATTCAGATGGACTTGGCAAATGATGAAGTTATTCTAGGGAGCAAGAAAAGAAGAAATAGACTAAAAATATTTTGTCTATGTGGTGACATCCGACAAAGAACATCGCACAGCCAGTGCCGTAACTAGCCTTTTATGCGCCCGGTGCGAGCTTTCAAAACTGCGCCCTTGAAAAATGCTCTAATCAGGCTCTGACAATAAAGCGGACAAATGTGCATAAAAAAAATCTATCTATTTTTTGTTTACGAAAGTACTCATATATATATTAGTAGATTTCTTTAAGATAAAAATTGTTTATTGAAAAATATTTGCTCAAATACAGATATGACACAAAGTACTCGTAAGAATTTTGCAATATCGCGTTGCAAGTAAGCTTTACGTTAATTAGGGTACCTGCATGCCAAATTTCAATCATCTTATGCAGTTTCGATTTTCTCATACAAAAGTTTTTTCCCGCTAATTCCCTTTCCAGTAAAAAAAATTCAATATCCTGTTGCAACTAAGCTTTAAGTTTACCAAGGTACCTGCATGCAAGCGTCTTACTTAAGGGGTTTGAATTTTTCATACAAAAGGATATTCCCGATTATTCCCGTTCCCGTGAGAATTTCGGGAATTCCTTTCTTAGTGCACCTCTACGGTATCTAAGCTACGCCTCTTCCAAATTTCAAGTGCCTAACTTTAGCCGTTTAGGCTGTGCGTCGATACGCCCTCAAGCTTGCACTCACAGGGAACCTTTGAGGTGTCTGGCAGAATAATTGGCCCATTGGATTGGTCTGGCAGCTTAAAATTAGTCTGGAAATAGTACCACGTAGTTATGTACGTCAAATTTAGGTTTGCTAAAATGACGTACCTAGTTTGCCTCTGTTTTGGGACACCTTTAGTTCGCGCTACCTGTGAAACGGCCCCGCTTTCGAGCAAGTGAGTACGCGTACTCTCCTAAGTACATACTAGACTATAAGTCATCAAATTCTTTCTTAGCTAAAATGACGTAGGTCTGGCGGCCCTGGGATCTTGGTCCAGTCGTCTAAAATTTGTTTTTTGACCTCAGAGGCAAGAATATCTACAAGCTCGTTTTGAATATAAGGCGTAAATTACCTTTTTAACCACCTTTACAAGTGTTGTTGTTTCAAGATCGCTTGAAAAATGCCATACAGATATAGATAGTACAAAGTGCGCGTCTACACCATATTCGCCAGAAAACAAAATGTACCTACTAACTACCATGCATGAAACAAAACTAGATACTGGTCTGGTCATTTCTGCGCCCCTCCAGGGTCTGCGCCCTGTGCCTGGGCACCGCTGGCACCGCCCTAGTTACGGCACTGCGCACAGCAACCAACAGATGGCGTTTACATAACATCTCCGTACTAATATCACAAACACCCGATATTAAGATGGAAGCCTACTACTCGCTATTAAAGTTATTCTGGTCACTAAGTATATTATGTTAGGGGATACCAGTCACAACTATCTGTCCGGTGGTTGGTGAACGGTATACGGGTAAGCGACCCCGGCTCCTCGAGCTACTATCGACTCAGTCCAAATCATCCGAGGCGATAGTATCCTTCCTCCCCTTTTCCTTCCCCCGTCATATATCCTTGCTACTGGTGGGAACGCAATGACCTTGTTAGAAAAATGCACAAGGCAGAATGGCGGCGACGTGGTCCACAACCCGTCACGTCACGTTTCCCACAGAGGTGAAAAGTGGATCGCTGGAAGTGATCTCTGCCTACCCCTTTGGGAAAAAGGCGTGATTTTATGTATGTATGTAATAAGTATATATAAAAAAAAACCAAGATACATCGGACCATGGTCCCCGAGCACGATCACCCAGCTCGGCGGAAGATCTTCCCTTTTAGGATCACTTCTAATTGGGTAGTTTCCTAAGTCAAATTTTACATGTGATTTCACAATTAATAGTAAGATATAGGCAGATTAATAACATAAGTCAAATTGAAATTAAAATTTCTGACAAAATGAGGCAATAATAGACATTTGAAGTTGGGTGGGCGAGTCCATTATAAAATATCAAAAGTGATTAAAATAAACAATACCATATTTCAAATTACATAATTAATAACAACTTTTGCTTTGAGACCATTTTCATAAACGCAATATTTAGTATACTTGCCGAACAAATTTCTGGCGCGTTGCATACAAATAACTGAAGCGTGACGTCACGATTCAGTCACTTTTTGTATGGAGCGTTTTGAGCTTGCCTAAATGATGTGCTATTGAAACAGTAATATCTCGGCGAGTTTTAAAGTTATGACAATAATTCTTTAAGCATTTTGACGTGACAACGTCTTAAATTAGGTTGCGGCTGGGAGTCACTTATGAAAAAGTGTAACGCTCGGTAACGTTACGATGAGTCACCGAACGAGAGAGAGGCCCGCCGAATGCCTTGCGTCTCTCTCCCACATATCAATAAATATTCTACCGAGAAAAAGACGTTGTCACGTAAAATCTTCGCCCGTAAAACCGACTTTACAGGCAACCATTTTTTAGGGTTCCGTAGCCAAAATGGCAAAAACGGAACCCTTATAGTTTCGTCATGTCCGTCTGTCCGTCTGTCCGTCTGTCACAGCCGATTTACTCGGAAACTATAAGTACTACAGTGATGAAATTTGATGGGAATATGTGTTGTATGAACCGCTACAAAAATATGACACTAAATAGTAAAAAAAAGAATTGGGGGTGGGGCCCCCCATACATGTAACTGAGGGATGAAATTTTTTTTTCGATGTACATACCCGTGTGGGGTATCAATGGAAAGGTCTTTTAAAATGATATAAAGTTTTCTAAAAAACATTTTTCTTAAAGTGAACGGTTTTTGAGATATCAGCTCTCAAAGTCGTAAAAAGTATGTCCCCCCCCCCTCTATTTTTATAACTACGGGGTATAAAATTCTAAAAAAAATAGAGGTGATGCATGCTAATTAACTCTTTCAACGATTTTTGGTTTGATCAAAGTATCTCTTATAGTTTTTGAGATAGGTTGATTTAACTGTAATTTTGGTTAAGTTATTGTGCTTACTTGCTGCTACGGAACCCTTTGTGCGCGAGCCCGACTCGCACTTGGCCGGTTTTTTTAATGTTGTGTGGTCCATCCATCTACATCAAAATAAAAAAATAGGCAACTACCCTATTCTGCTTACTTGTTCGTGGGTGAAGCGACGGGCAGGAAGCGTACGTCGATGAAGACTCCCTCCTTGCCGCTCAGCACCACCGAGCCGTTCACCGACTGCAGGTAGATGTCCTGGTCGGCGCTCCACAGCAACTCCTGAGGAGATACATACATAGATTTTTCACGATGATGGCTAGGAGTAGCGTCGTCATCATCAACGGACTTGCGGGGAGCGGATGGCTCTCACCCCTACGATGATGGCTTGGAGTAGCCTCGTCATCATCACCGGCACTTGCGGGGGAGCGGATGGCTCTCAAATACATACATAGATACATACATATTTATAGCCAGTGCCAATTTTGACACTTAAAGCGTCTTTTGCTGAAACCTGAATTTTAAAAATCTCGATGGCCGAGTGGTTAATGTCGTTGCTTGCCATGCGAGAGGTCGCCAGTTCAAACCCCGCCACGTACCACTGTGTTTTTCAAATTTGAAATTCATATGTACCATCATTCGACGCTTTAACGGTGAAGGAAAACATCGTGAGGAAACATGCACACCTACGAAGAAATTCTAAGGTTGTGTAGTCGACCAACCCGCACTTGGGCAGCGTGGTCGACTAAGGCCTTATCGCCCTAGCAGTGGGGACGTATTATGGGCTGATGATGATGATGATGAAGCTATACAGTACTGGCGAGGTAGGACGCAGTTTGGCCGTCATTTTTTTTTTAAGTATAGACTTGAATAGCACCTGGGGGCGCAGTAGAAATGTGTTTCATGGCTGACCAGATTTTTATATTGCAGAATAAATAAATAAATATCTGGGACATTTCCACACGCGGTCATCTGACCCCAAACTGAGCAGAGCTTGTACTATGGGCGTCAGAGACTGATATACATACATATTATATTTATAAATACATACTTAAATACATAATCACACCCAGACACGCAACAAACACCGATGTTCATCACACAAATATTTGTCCCGAGTGGGAATCGAACCCACGACTCTCGGAACCGCCAGCCAGGGTCACTAACCACTGTTCCACCGAGCCAGTCAGAGTACATATTAACACACACACACATCTAGGTGCTAGTTGAGACGCTGGTCCTCGTTCTTATTTCCCACAGTATCAGGATCAATACTAAACCTTTTTGCCGCCCTCCCTCACCTTGGACTCCATGTGAGTGCCCTCCGACCCTCGCAGGTGCGCGGAGCTGTCCGAGCGCAGAGACAGGTCCTCGTCCACCGGGGCAGTGATTCGCTTCGTCGACACTTGCTGCAATACAACGGAACAAATAAATAAATAAATAATAAAAACATAGAAAGAAAACACACTCAAACGATCTCGCTTTTTTAGAATTACACCATTTTTCTCCGTTGTTATTCTTAAGGATGTTTGATGTTATTTTTTTTCTTATTATTTTCTCTTTTCCCTTAATGTTTCATGTTATTATTTATGTAAAAGGTACATTTAGCCCTCGTTACCCATTTCTCGTTTAACACCTTAAGAGAAACGGGAGTAACTGAAAATCAGCGCTATCTAGGTTCCCGGATCCTAGAAAAGCTCATGCTGAGCTATCTCCTATTGCTATACTGATTGTTGTTCTATTTTGTACGTGTAAGGAAAGCAATAAACGAATTTTATTATTATTAAAACTACTAGACTTCGTTCTCGTGAACTACAGGATTTCACATACAAAAGTTTTTCCCCAATAACTCCCGTTCCCGTGGGATTTTTGTTGCAACAAGCTGAAAGTTTACTAAGGCACCTTTATGCCAAATTTCAAACGTCTAACTTTAGCAGTTAAGATTTTTCATACAAAAGGATTTTCCTGCTTATTCCCATATAAGTAAACTGAAAGCTTAGTGGCCACAGGGTATTCCAAAATTTCTACGGGAACGGAGTAAGCAGGTAAAACCTTTTGTATGATTTAAACTAAACCGTGTAAATAATCCTGTTATAGCTACCTTAGCGTGTATATTGTTGAGTCCATCCGGCACCCTCAACGCAGCAGCCCCGGTGCTGAACACCACCTCCCCGGTCTCCGGATCCAGCAGCTGCAGCTCATTCACTCCTCGGATGAAGACTCCAGATGTGTTCACTACCAACTTTGTGTCTGAGCGAGCTAGTCTGGAAGCAATTAGGAATTAGCATAAGAATTATTGATTATGATTGTAAAAAAAAATGAAGACAGGGAATCCCCATGAGACGATGGGCTGATGATCTGCGTCTTACACTGAGACCATACAGGACCAGAGCGCCTTCTGATAAAATCAATCAAAATCAAAATCATAAGTATGAACTTAATCCAATTGAAATCATTATGTTTTCTACAATTTTTTATGTATTGAATACAATATACAGGGACACCCAAAAAATTAATTTAAATTCTAAAACTATAAAAAATCGCAGAACATACATGAGGGTGTATCGGATGCCCCATAGGGTGTTCTATCTCAGGACTTCCGCATGACACTATTTATTGGGCCTGTATATTTACCAGGAGTAGACAATATATGTTACCTGGTCTGCAAGTTGATGTTCACAGAGCCATTTTCGCTCGTCATACTGAGGGGCTCATCTCGGAAACCCTCAATCATTCCGTCTCTCTTATACACATGCTCCAGCTCAGTGTTACCAATCAGTTTGATGGCGTTGTGCTCCGGCAAAAACTCCATGCTCTCCATACCTGGAATTTATGTAAAATAAAAATTGTATATAGTCATTCAAGGGGAACACATCTGCTTATAATTTCAAAATGTCAATAAAAATTTAAAATAAAAAAGATATAATCATTTATTAATTTGGTACTAACATGAATACTATCCATAGTCTTGTTCATAAGTGTATCATATTAGTTTACCAAATAAGTTTAGTCTGAACAATTGTACTGTAGGTATTTTATGAGCATGTTTACACCTTAGTTACATACTGTAACATAGTTTATAGTTTTAAAATTATCAATATTTATTCAGTTTTTTAATATTTATTAAAAACTAGCGACCCGCCCTCGCTTCGCTTCGGGGTATATCTCTATCTCTATATAATATATTTCAACCCCGTAAGGGATTTTACATACAGAAGTTGTCTCCCAATAACTTCCGTTCCCATAGGAATTTTGTAATATCGCGTTGGAAGTAAGCTTTACATTACCTGCATGCCGAATTTCAATCATCTATCTTACGCGGTTTATATTTTTTCAAACAAAAGTTTTTTCCCTACTACTACCGTTCCCGTGGGAATTTTACAATATCCTGTTGCAACTAAGCTTTTAATTTATTAAGGTACTTGCATGCCAAATTTCAAGCATCTAACTTATGCGGTTAGTATTTTTCATTTAAAGAATTTTCCCGCTAATTTTCGTTCCCGTGGGAATTTCAGGAAATCCTTTCTTAACAGATGCCTACATTAACATCTATCTGCATGCTAAATTTCATCTCGATCCGTCCAGTGGCTGTGACTACTTCATCCGTGTAGAGATGTTTAACGGGTAAAACATTACTTCTTTAGAGCGCAGTCGGTTAAAAAGTAGCCTATAACCTTTTCTAGGCTCTGGACTATATCTGTTTCGTTACCAAATTTCGTTTAAATCGGTTCAGTACTCTATGCGTGAAAGCGTAACAGACAGACAAGACAGACAGACAGACAGACAGACAGAGTTTCTCTCGCATTTATAATATCTCGCATTTATATATATATAATATATTTTAAATATTAAATATAATAATACAATATTAAATATAATAAATATTGTAAATATATTAAAATAATAATAAAAATATATTAAAAATTATCTCAAGCAATTGTTTTTAAAAGATTTTTCTAGATAATCATTATACAAGCCAAATGACTGTAGGATAGTTTATTGCATGAAAATTACCTTGCCCAAGTCTCAATACTGCGAGAATTGTGAATGTGAGTATCAAATTGCCAATAGCAAGCACGAACAGTAAAACAACGAGCGTCCAGAAGGCAAAAGTCTTCCTGCCTTTATGTACAGACTTCGTAACATCATTCCCGTTTTTATCAGAATAATTTTTCATATTCCCCGAGGATTTGTTCGGGAAAACCTGACTCTGGGTAGGAGTCTTCGTAATCAGGGCTTTTTCAACGCGATTGCGTTCCAATGTGCTTTCCGACATCGCTTCGGATGCAGGAGATATTCCGCGCAAGCCACCAAACATGCCAAAACACTGTTTACTTCTATTTTACGCCCAAGATCGTCAATTTAAAAATAGCACAAATATTTCCAGAAATTTGACAACTCAAACTATTGAGCGGGAATCTGGATATCCTATTGGCGTAGTGTTAGCCAATAGGATCTATAATCGATATTTACAGACTTGGCTATCTTATGTTTTTTTTAATGTCATGAACAGTATCAAGACTTAGTTACTTTGGTGAAATAAAATGTGTGTGAGCGCCCTAATACAATTATTTCCGAACGTATCGTTCTCTGACAGAACGCAGTGGTAGCAACATGACGATGTAAATAAATTGACAATTTGCTTTGTAATCATGGCGTCAGAACGTTATAGTTTTTCTCTCACAACTTTCAGGTAATTTTCTATTTATTTACGATAAATTGAAACATAATTAAGGTGTCATTCAAATAATAAGTGATACACTAATGTTTTGGGTTAATCAAAATGTTTCTAGCGCACAAACTTGACTAGAAATATGTGTAGCAACTTTTGTTTCTCTGAAAGTGAGAAATTATAAGCTAATTCTTGCATTTATTTCAGCCCGTCAGGAAAATTAGTGCAAATTGAATATGCTTTAGCCGCCGTAGCAGCCGGCGGTACCTCCGTCGGGATTAAAGGTGATTTTCTATCTCTAATATTGATGTCAGTTTTTAGGTTAAGGACTGTTGTTCTGTTTTCCTGTAAAAACATTTTATTCAACTTTATTATTAAGAATTTAAACTATTTACATCAACAAATAAACTTATTGTAATCAACAAATAAACTTATTGTAATCCCGAACTGAACAATCTTTAAATATTTATTAAATTTGCCTGGTTTTTTGGTGGATTATGCCAAGTCATCTTTTAGCATTCATAAAATTTTTGTTTTAGCTTCAAATGGTGTCGTGATTGCTACTGAAAACAAGCACAAAAGTATTTTATACGATGAACACAGTGTGAACAAAGTGGAGATGATTACTGGACATATCGGTAAGTTTTGTTTTTATACCTAGTTTTTGTTTTCTTCGTAACAATTTTGGTGGTTCAAAGTTTTGAACTGAAGTACTAAGTTAAGTTTTTAAAATAACCAAAGAATAAAGTATGTGGTTGTTGTATCTGTAGGTCTTTGAATTATTGTTTACATGTTGCTTATTAGAATGATTTTTCACTAATTTGAGGGTGCAATATTAGCCACCCTAAGCTTTTGTGTGGTACTGATGGTCAATTCCAGACTAAAACTAATGTGTGTTGGTATAACTGTTACGGTTAATGTGGATAGAGCGGTTATTATGTATAATTACCGGTAACTATGCATAATTAACAGTGCTCTTGGTAAAGGTGGTAAAATCTATCGAATTAATCACATTTACCGGTAATTATATAAAATTACCATACCCTTTGTTTAAAAGTGGTAAATAATAAAATCAACTGACTTGACTGGCTCAGTGAAACAATGGTTTTGTTAGTGACCCTGGCTGGCGGTTCCAAGAGTCCTGGGTTCGATTCCCATTCGGGACAAATATTTGTGTGATGAACATCAGTGTTGTTCCGTGTCTAGATGTGATTATGTATTTAAGTATGTATTTATAAATATATATGTATGTGGCCAATAGTACAAGTTGTGCTTAGTGTGAACTCCGTCAATTTTGAACGTTAGCTCGTAAAATTTGGAAGAGACGTAGGTTAGATACCGTAAAGGTGCACTAAGAAAGGAATTCTCGAAATTCTTACTGGAAACAGGATTTAGCGGGAAAATATTAAACTGCTTAAGTTAGATGCTTGAAATTTGGCATGCTGGTACCTTATTAAACTTAAAGCTTAATTGGAACAGGATATTGCAAAATTCCCACGGGAACGGGAGTTAGCGGGAAAAAACTTTTGCATGAAAACATCTAAACCGCGTAAGATAGATGATTGAAATTTAGCATGCATGTACCCTAATCGTCGTAAAGCTTACTTGCAACGCGATATTGCAAAATTCTTACGGGATCGGTAGATACTGGTAATATACTTTTGTATGTAAAATCCTGTAGTCCACGCGAACGAAGTCGCGGGCACAACTAGTTATAAAGTAAACAAGTCAAGTATCTAGAAACCAAACTTCTTCAACTCTTAATATAATCTTATAAAAATAAAGTTAAATAAAATTAACAAATTGGCAGGCAATTAACGGTGAAACTCTTAAAATTCTTTCTCGTTAATATATTTTTGCAGGTTTGAGATTTGTGACATTTGGAATTGCAGAGTACTTGTGATTTTTGTCAGCAATGTCAACATTTTCCTCAGTCGCTCGGGAGTTTCATATAATTACCGGTAAATTTGAATATTTCACTACATTTACCATGTGCGTCAGTAATTAACTATAATTACCGGTGATTATAGATAATTACCGATTGCTCACATTGACCGTAACATAACAATTAAGAAGATTATTCTTACTAATATTATAAATCCGAAAGTAACTCTGTCTGGCTTTCACGCATTAGAGTACTGGACCGATTTAAATGAAATTTGGTACAGATATAGCCCAGAGCCTTTTAGATCTTTTTAACCGACTGCACTATAAGGAAGTAATGTTTTACCCATTAAATGTCTCTACGGGGACAAAGTCACTGGTGGAAAGCTAGTGATAATATAAAACGTACATTTGTGTCGGGTGTGACAAATATTTGTGTGACAAACATCCGTTTTTAAAACCATTAAAAACAAATTAGTAGTTTTGAATTTAACTGTACATTTTCTTAGACGGGACTATATTATCACTTTATTAAGTTAAGTCCAGGATCAAATTCCTCTAATGGAAAATACTGTCTCAATTTCACAATGGGACATTGTGTAATGACACATGAAAAATTTGTAAAACTAATTTATATTATATTTGGACGTTAAATTACGAAAAAAGTATATTTTAAATGTACTTTTTTTTTCCTAACTGGCTGACGATGATGGCTTGGAGGAGCCTTGTCATCATCACCGGGCTTGCGGGGGAGCGGATGGCTCTCACCCCTAATTTTCAATGTACTGTATGTTGTAGTGTGACGTCATAACACTATGTTGATTTTATATGAAAAGTGCAAACAGTTAGAACTTTTAACACTTATAATGTTCTAAATTTTGACTGTAGCGAACAAATTAGACATATCAATTCAGTTTATATTAAAGACTTTAAAGCTACATAACTACCTAAAATCATTCTCCTGGTGTCAATGGAAGTTATTTCATTAAATCAAACAATGGTAGAATGTATGCCACATTTATTTTACACCTTAATAAGTTGACTTAAACTTAAGGTCCAATACCAATGAAAATTTTCAACATGCTCTGCCCGTTAAAGCGTTAAGAAGCAGTCACATACAAAACTGCTCAAATCAGAAATACTACAGTCATCTACATAGCTCATCACATAAGCAAGCTGAAGGGGCAGTGGGCTGGCCACATCAGCCGTAGAACCGACAACTGCTGGGGTAGACGAGTTCTAGAGTGGAGACCGCGTCTCGGCAAACGTAGCGTAGGACGCCCGCAGGCCAGGTGGAGTGATGATCTGCGCAGGACGGCTGGTAGGAGCTGGATGCTAGTAGCGGAGGATAGAGATATATGGTGATCATTAGGGAGGCCTATGTCCAGCTGTTTTCTTTTTCTGCATTCAATTCTCCGCCATATATGGACAGAAATAAATGGAGACTTCTGGAGGAGGCCTATGTCTAAGGAGGACAACCTGATTACATAGGTTAAGATTGGTGCTGGTGTTACTAGCTTCTTAAAATTAAAAATGAATAAATATGTATCAATACATTGTATAAAACAAAGTCGCTTTCGCTGTATGTCCGTATGTATGCTTAGATCTTTAAAACTACGCAACGGATTTTGATGCGGTTTTTTTTAATAGATAGAGTGATTCTTAAGGAAGGTTTGTATGTAAAATTTACCCGAAGCGAAGCGAGGGCGGGTCACTAGTATTACAATAAATTAGAAAGAAATAAGAAATTAGTGATAGTAAATGTAAAAACTATGTTAATCAGTGAATAAAGGCTATTTTTATTTTATTTATTTTTTATGTCCAGCAGTAGAGGAAAGTGGGCTGATGATTACATACAAAACCTTGTCCCACAGGTATGGTGTACTCCGGCATGGGCCCAGACTACCGTCTGCTGGTGACGCAAGCCCGTAAGATGGCGCAGCAGTACTACCTGATGTACCACGAGCCCATCCCCACGGCTCAGCTGGTGCAGAGAGTGGCCACTGTTATGCAAGAGTACACGCAGTCCGGGTGAGGGTGTATTTGCTAGAGGATATAATTGTTTGAATTGCTTGTGTGTTTGAGAAATATTTTCTACTGATGATGTAAGCAAGGACTAAAATTTTTCATTTTTTAATTTATCATGTATATTTTAGTATATTATTTTGTAATTAATATTAGTCTTTATGGGTCTACACGCTATATTAGGTAGGAGTAGCAAATATATAGCTACTTACTGCCCTTATTATTTTGTATTGGTGATGTTTTTCGTGAATATTCCAAAATTTACAAATTTATTTTAACAAAGCTTACCTACTTAATACATAATAATATTAGCAATACACAATTACAATAAATCACATACAGGGGGGTTACATTTATTTATATTAGCAGAAAATATTGTTATTTGCTTATTTTTTGTGGCCACACTGTGGAAATAAGCAATTAGTTCAAGTTTTTACACTTTAAGATTAGTAGACCCCAATGCTGTTATATTGTGATTACTAGTCATCATCATCATCATCATCAGCAGCCCAACCCCACCTGATCAGCTCTTATACAACTACAATGGCAAAGTGAATGAAGGTTGGTTGTTACTGATGGATGTTAGGCCTCAGAGCCATCTGCTCCCCCGCAAGCCCAGTGATGATGACGAGGCTACTCCAACCCATCATCATAGCATGACTGGCTCGGTGGAACAGTGGTTAGTGACCCAGACTCACCAGACCTCAGATCTATGGTTCCAAGAGTTGTGGGTTTGACTCCCACCTGGGACAAATATTTGTGTGACGAACATCGGTGTTTATTACGTGTCTTATTCAATATATTTAAGTATATTTCTGTAAATGTTGATTCTGATATGCATATGTCACCGTAAAATTCTAAATAACGCTAAATTGCAATTTATCTCGCGAGATTGTGAACTATCGAAAAATTGTGAACCATAACATTCTGCTTACAATTTAACGTGTTATTATTCGTTAGATTACAATCTATCGAAGTGAAACTGTCAAATTGTCAACTGTCCAAAGGCGGTCCCTGATTGGTTGGCCTTACAGTTGACCGTTCTGTGTCCATAGAGTTAGTAATATAAAACACAGGTGTCAGTCAAATAAAATAAATGCACTTCAAGAATTGTGACAAAATGGACAATTCGTTTCCAATAAGTGTAATTGCTAAATAGCCAATGTTCTTTGTAACTCCAAGTGCCACAGATCGTTGTGCAACAATAAGTGAACATTTTTTTGGTGCAATTTACTTTTATTTTCTAATAGACAATTTGGTTACGTTTTCAAAACTAAAAAAAAACTAAATTTTCATTTTTTATTGTGATTGGTTTTATCTTAAAAAAATATTATTTAGATAAAAATTTTTCTTACCATGTGATCTCAATTTATTGATTACGTACTAAATAATAAATAAGTTATTACTTGATGTGACAATTCTTGAAGAGCATTTATTTTATTTGACTGAGACACTTGTGTTTTATTCCTAACTCTAGATGCAGAACGGTCTACTGTAATGCCGACCAATCAGGAACAGCCGTCCGAAGGCTGTCCCTGATTGGTCGGCAATAGGCATAGTTCACAATATGACAATTGTAAGATTGCAATATAACAGTTTCACTTTGATAGATTGCAATCTGACGAATAATAAAACGGTAAATTGTAAGTGGTATGTTATGGTTCACAATTTTTCGACAGTTCACAATCTCGCGAGATAGATTGCAATCAAGCGATATTTACAATTTTACGGTGACACATACAACACAAGTTTCTTTAACCAGTATGTGATGTTGTGTAAAATTTATTTATAATTATTTTAGTAAGAAAAAGATATTGTACAATCAAAATGTAGACTTGGCTTAAAGGACCTAGCAAACAGGCCAGAAAAAATAAGTCAAAAAAAAGCTTGACTGACTCGGTGGAACAGTGGTTAGTGACCCTGGCTGGCGGTTCCGAGAGTCGTGGGTTCGATTCCCACTCGGGACAAATATTTGTGTGATGAACATCGGTGTTTGTTCCGTGTCTGGGTGTGATTATGTATTTAAGTATGTATTTATATATATATATATATATATATATATATATATATATATATATATATATATATGTATGTATATCAGTCTCTGACGCCCATAGTACAAGCTCTGCTTAGTTTGGGGTCAGATGACCGTGTGTGGAAATGTCCCAGATATATTATAAATAAATAAATATTACACAACATCACATACATTGATCTGATCCCGTGGTAAGTAGCTTAAGCACTTGTGTTACAGATATCAGAATCAACAGTGGATATGCAAATATACTTAAATATACTTAATACATACCCAGACACATTTACATTTATTATTATTTATTTATTATAGCTTATACTGATGTAAAACTTCTCTCTTTCAGCGGTGTGCGTCCGTTCGGAGTGTCGCTGCTAATCTGCGGGTGGGAGGAGGGCCGCCCGTACCTATTCCAGTGCGACCCGTCGGGCGCGTATTTCGCTTGGAAGGCCACCGCCATGGGCAAGAACTTCAATAACGGGAAGACCTTCCTCGAGAAGAGGTGACAACCTTATTACATACATACATAAAATCACGCCTTTTTTCCCAAAGGGGTAGGCAGAGATCACTTCCAGCGATCCACTTTTCACCTCTGTGGGAAACGTGACGTGACGGGTCGTGGACCACGTCGCCGCCATTCTGCCTTGTGCATTGTTTTAACAAGGTCATTGCGTTCCCGCGAGTAGCAAGGATATATGACGGGGGAAGGAAAAGGGGAGGGAGGATACTATCGCCTCGGATGATTTGGACTGAGTCGATAGTAGCTCGAGGAGCCGGGGTCGCTTACCCGTATACCGTTCACCAACCACCGGACAGATAGTTGTAACTGGTATCCCCTAAACTAACCTTATTACACTATTCAATACTCAATAGTTTACTGCCTCGTTGGTCTATTGGTAGCAAGCGCTGCGTAAGGATCGAGAGGTCCCCGGTTCGAGTCCGGGGTCGGGCAAAATTTGTGTGAGTTTTTCTGTAATGAAATTACTCTGCCTGGAGTTAGGAAGTTGGCGGTTGAACGCCCGTGCCTCGAAAGCACGTTAAGCCGGCGGTCCTGCGCCCGATCTCTCATCGGTCGTGTCGGATTGCCGTCTCACCGAATTATGAGAGTAAGGGAATAGAGAGTGCACTTGTGTTTGCGCGTACACTTGTGCACTATAATATGTCCTGCGCACTTGGTTGATCTCAATTGAGATTGGCCGCCATGGTCGAAATCGGTCGGACGCCTTATTATTATTATATTAACTAGCTGTGCCCGCGACTTCGTTCGCGCGAGCTATAGGGACATACAAAAGTTTTTTTCTTGCTAACTCCTGTTCCCATGGGTATTTTCTAATATCCTGTTGCAACTAAGCTTTAAGTTTACTAAGGTACCTGCATGTCAAATTTTAAGCGTCTATCTTAAGCGGTTTAGATTTTACATACAAAAGGATTTTCCAGCTAATTCCCGTTCCCGGGGAAATACGGGAATTCCTTTCTTAGCGGAGGCCTCTGTCGTAACATCTACCTGCATGCCAAATTTCAGAGGGGTAGGTAGAGCTCATTTTGAAGAAGGGTCAAATCACAAGTACCCGTAATCGACGAGCGTGCATGAAGAGGTTGATGAATGTGGATGAAGCGAAAGTGGTGTGCCAGGACCGTAGCACATGGCAGGAGGTGATCTCTGCCTACCCCTCACATATTTTTAGTCACACCAAAACTGTCTTGTTCACCAAAAGCTAACCAAGACCCATCACCATTCCAGGTACACAGAAGAGCTAGAGCTGGATGATGCGGTGCACACAGCTATCCTGACGCTGAAGGAAGGTTTCGAAGGTCAGATGAGCTGCGACAACATAGAGCTGGGCATCTGTGACGCGTCCGGCTTCCGGCGGCTGGACCCCGCCCACGTGCGGGACTACCTCGCCAACATCCCCTAAGGACCCCGTAGGACCCCACGGGTGTACCCCCCTCTTACATATTATTTACGATTAATAAACTGGTTTTTGTAAACTGTGGTTTGTTTTTTGAAATTACCCATTTACTACTTACTAAATAAACGTTTTACAGCGACCCATGGAATAGTGTCTCCTTTTGTATAAAAAAATTAAGGTAAAAAAATCTTTAAAAACAAGCTTTTATTTAAATGCGCTAAAAAGAAAAAAATAAACTTTTACACTATAACTTTACTGTCAACTTATAACATTTCAAATTCAACATATTTGACACAATTTATATGTTTTAAAAGCTTGTCGCGAGATTTAAGTACCTACTCGTAATTTTAAAAGCAAGTTTTAAAATACCTGCCTATTAAAAATTTTAAACTAAGAAAGTAAATACGAGTACTTAAATCTCGCGACAAGCTTTTAAAACATATAAATTGTGTCAAATATGTTGAATTTGAAATGTTATAAGTTGACAGTAAAGTTATAGTGTAAAAGTTTATTTTTTTCTTTTTAGCGCATTTAAATAAAGCTTGTTTTTAAAGATTTTTTACCTTAATTTATTTTATACTTTTTAGTTTTCACCTTGTAAGTTCCTGTCTTCCGGCTCCATCATCAGACCCTGGTTACCATCTAGATCCAAAGTACTCATCTAGGCGAATCAAACGAGCCCAAACTCGATGGGGTTGTGTCGTTTAAGTACTGAGTTCGTTTGGCTATCTTCCGGCTCCACCATCGAACCCTGGTTACCATCTAGCTCCAAAGTACTCATCTAGGCGAATCAAACGAGCCCAAACTCGATGGGGTTGTGTCGTTTAAGTACTGAGTTCCTTTGGCTGTCTTCCGGCTCCATCATCAGACCCTGGTTACCATCTAGCATCTAAGTACTCATCTAGGCGAATCAAACGAGCCCAAACTCGATGGGGTTGTGTCGTTTAAGTACTGAGTTCCTTTGGCTGTCTTCCGGCTCCATCATCAGACCCTGGTTACCATCTAGCATCTAAGTACTCATCTAGGCGAATCAAACGAGCCCAAACTCGATTTGGTTGTGTCGTTTAAGTACTGAGTTCCTTTGGCTGTCTTCCGGCTCCATCATCAGACCTTGGTTACTATCTAGCACCAAAGTACTCATCTAGTCGAATGAAATGAGCCCAAACTCGATGTGGTTATGTTATTTAATTACTGAGTTGCTATGGCTATCTTCCGACTTCATCATCAGATCAGCTCCATGTCATAATAATATTGCATTGTCATCGGATATACACGTGCATGCAAAATTTCAGCTCAATCGGTTGAGGGCAAGTGCCTTAAAATTGAGTTATAAAATTCCACCCGAACACACAAACATACATACATACATACATACATACATTGCAAGTTAAATAAAAGCTTGTAAAAAGACTTGATTGTGTAATAATAGTCAACGTGCCAAATATTTGTGTTAATTTTTTAATTGTCCCATATTCCTCTACTTAAGACTAGGTACACGACTTCATGAGGTTCCAAGTGTAATTTTTAAGAAAAACCCAGTGATCTCAATGGGGTCAAATGGGAATAACCCCTTCCGGCGGCTGAACCCCGCCCACGTGCGGGACTACCTCGCCAACATCCCCTAAGGACCCCATAGGACCCCTCGGGTGGGGGTCCACCCAACTTACATATTATTTACGATTAATAAACTGGATTTATTATTTTTTGTGGTTTTATTTTTTTGCGTTACCTACACAAGTAATTGTGTCTCTTTTTATATAAAAAGTAAGTATTACACAACATCACATACATTGATCTGATCCCGTGGTAAGTAGCTTAAGCACTTGTGTTACAGATATCAGAATCAACAGTGGATACACAAATATACATAAATATACTTAATACTCACCCAGACACGGAACAAACACCGATGTTCGTCACACAAATATTTGTCCCGAGTGGGAATCGAACCCACTACTCTTGGAACCGTAGGTAGTGATCCTGGGTCACTGACCACTGTTCCACCGAGCCAGTCAAAACGAACTATTATATAAAAAAACTAACTTGTGAAAAATATGATTTTAAGCTTTCGCGTTTCATTACACTAAATATTAACCTTGCATGATTGTTGTAACCCAGTCGAAACGACGGGCAGTAAGTTGCTTCTCCTAATATCGTGTGTAGACTCATAAAGACCATTATTTTGTGTAAAAATAGTCGAAATATTTGTGTACATATATTTTTTGACTGTCCATATTCCTCTACTTAAGACTAGGTTCACGACTTCATGAGGTTCCAAGTGTCATTTAAAAAAAACAGTGATCTCAATGGGGACAAACGCGATTAACCCCTTCCGGCGGCTGGTCCCCGCCCACGTGCGGGACTACCTCGCCAACATCCCCTATGAACCCGGAAACGGGTACCTACAACCCCTCGGGTGGCCCCCTCCTACATATTATTTTACGATTAATATTTTTTTTTGCGTAACAAATCGAATGAATACCCCTAATCCTTTGGATGAAACCCTCCTTTTCGCCCATATATTCCTGGAAGGTACCACGGGAATTACCTAATTTACTTGTGGTTCCTGAATTTAGTCCTGAAGTAGAAATATCGATACTGATGCCAAGAATGCAATAAGTAAAATTTATGTCTGTCTGTATGTTCCTTATAGAAACAAAAACTACTCGACGGATTTTAACGAAACTTGGTGCGATTATTTTTCATACACCTGTGTGGCTACCATGAGTTTAAAACTTACGCACTCGATATCGCCTACGTAAATATGTCTATGAAATACTTGTACAGCGCCGCTGGTGGTTACGCGAAGAACTAAAATCGGTCGTATGAAAAAATCTCCTCGATAGGTTTTTAACGTAAGTTTTCGATAGCCAACTCATGGTAGGCCCTCTGGGCAGGTTATAGGATACTTTGTATCACGCTACAATCAATAGGAGCAGAGTAGCGAAGGGAAATGTTGAGAAAACTGGAGAAGTTACTCCATTTTTGTTCCGTCGCATGTACAGCCTTAATGGTTAAAGTTACATAGAAATCATGTATGACGGAAATGTTATACATAAAATTGTCTAAAAAAATATCCCGCAACAACATTTGTATATCTTTTATGTTTGACTCACAATAACACGTGTAGGTAACTGCTGAAAGCTTAGCAGTTCGGAGCATAGGAGCAAAAAAGACAGTAGGAAATGTGTAAAAAATGGGGGGAAACGCGGACGACCAGTGTTGCCAACTCTACGTATTTTTAACCTCGGAAATGTTTAAAATACGTAGATCTACGTAATTGTAAACTCACTTTTATCAAGTTAATTCGGTACAAATATGACTACAATTACGTCTTGAAAGTATTTTTCTCGAAAAGGTTACAAAATCTACGTATTTTTTAATACTGTTCAACGTTATTTTCAAAATGCGAGTTGGCAACACTGCAGACGACGTCCCTGGCACAGCTAGTTACTAAATAAAGTAAAGTGACGATTGATCGCAGTAGCAAAAGTGATGAAATTCACACGTTCCGCTGCGTCGGTCGGCGGCTGGGTCCATAACCCAGCATGCCGACGTATGTCGCTGCTTTTTTTTTTACACAACATCACATACATTTGATCCTTTTAGCCTTGTGTTACAGATGTCAAAATCAACAGTGGATACACAAATATACTTAATACACACCCAGACACGGAACACACACCGATGTTCGTCACACAAATATTTGTCCCGAGTGGGAATCGAACCCACGACTCTTGGAACCGTAGGTTATGAACCTGGGTCACTAACCACTGTTCCACCGAGCCAGTCAATCGCTGCTAGTTTTTTTTTTATAAATGCTAACAAGACGATCTCACTTCACCGACAATACGGATAGCACGTCGCTGCAACCTATCGAGGGCATCGAGCAAGTATTTTGCGGAGCCATCCCAGAAGTGAGGCAAATATTGATGATGATTTGGACGTTATAGCAAACTGGTCTGCAAACAACCCTGGGATGTGTTATATTTGTCGCAGTCATCTGGTTAAATCAGCGATTTGATTGGATCACTAGCGCGTTCATAGAATGACTAAAGGACAATTCGTGAAGTTGTTGAATATAACGTTCAACATCTTGACTGAACGTCATTTAGCGTAGTCGTTGAATGGGGTATAGCTGACTTTGTAATGTTTGATTAGGGTGACCATAAGTAAAGATAACTATCTTTAGATTAAAAAATGAGGACATGACATAACACACCTTATTAACCAACCAGTTTTGCCAGAATTTTTTCTTTTAAAGTAGCCGGCGACAGCGTATTAATCGGTACATCCATGCAGTCTAAATTTTTTTACGAATAAGTATCTTTAAATCTCAATTTCTCTGAAAAAATATCAACACAGTGCTATTCGATTAGATCTGTACAGTCAGCCAAAAATGTGGTCTACCACCCTACGGTTGAGATTTGCTTGAATGTCATAAAACAAAAAGGTCAAGTTTCCCTGGCAATAAGATTGTGTCAGCGACTATTGTCAACCTTAGCGATCGTTACATATAGCAGAAACTTTTGTCAAAAGTGGTAGACCACTTTCTTGGCTGACTGTACCAGCTGTTTGACGCCATCTTTGTTCTGATCAGCACTAATGCTGCAGTGGAAAAAAAATGAACTAAATTACAATCACCTGACTGATTTTACGTCCGCTATGTTCAAAGGGCTATGTTTCAATCCGCTAACTTGTTGGACGTTGAGTGAGGATTGTTCATTCACCGTTTGACCTAGTCATTCAATCGAACGTCGTCATTTAATGAACGCGCTAGTGATACAATCAAATCGCTGATTCAACCAGATGATTGCGACATATATAATAGGAAGTAGGTACCGGACAAGTTTTCAGCTTGCCTCCAATACCTACCTAATCAATATTTCCTTCCAGCTCTCCTACTAATTAGATTAAACGGAATGAAGTCCTACCAACTCTCAAAAATATTTGAATAGTGTTCTCGCAAATATAGACAATAATTATTTTATATAAGTATGTATGTTTCATCTGAATCAAAACAACCTAAGGTAAATGCACCTATTATGGACGCGGACCCCATTATGGACAGTTTTCAAAAATGCCTCCAATAATAAGAAACCGGTAGGTATTTTTTTTCCAACAGCAACATTAATCGGTTGCACCAAAATTCTAGATTTGATGTAAAAAACATTTGACAGCTATCCGCTATATTATTTTCGACTATAACGATTCTTACTAGTGCGGTGCGATTTGGTGTCGAGATTTGAAATTTCTTATAAGGAGCGCAATGCATGTAAGTAAATTTATTAGCTTTTTTTATGACAAGTGTAATATTGTTGTTAAAAATGATATTATTTATTGAATTACTGATAATAAAAGGTTAATTATATATTCTAATCTAAAACCTCATAGTAATTTTAGCCTCGGAATTTATCGATGTTCATAATTGGATATTTTTGTAAGCCTGTACCCAAATATGGACATTTTGTCCATGAAGGATATTTTACAAATACACGTTTTTCATACATCTTATAGTTGTACAATCGTTTACCTTTATCTTTATTTTTAAATCGGTCGCAAAATAAGACTTTAAATTTAATAATTAATTATGAACATTGTGTCCATAAATGGGTGTCCAAAATTGGTTCAAATTTTTTAAATAAATAAATTTTGTTTCAATTTACATATGGCGACTAGAAAAGCTTATACTAAAGAACAAATGGCAAATGCAATTAAAGAAGTGAGAAATAGACAGAAAATATCCACTATTTAGAAAATAATAACTAGGATAACTTTTCTAAAAAAGTTTGTTTAATGAGTTGTTTGTGTTTTTTATGTATGTTATGTTACATTTATAATTTAAGACAGGGTAATATACATAATAATTATATTACAGTCAGGGGATACCAGTCACAACTATCTGTCCGGTGGGTGGCGAACGGTATACGGGTAAGCGACCCCGGCTCCTCGAGCTACTATCGACTCAGTCCAACTCATCCGAGGCGATACTAGCCTTCCTCCCCTTTTCCTTCCCCCGTCATATATCCTAACTACTCGTGGGAACGCAATGACCTTGTTAAAACAATACACAAGGCAGAATGGCGGCGACGTGGTCCACAACCCGTCACGTCACGTTTCCCACAGAGGTGAAAAGTGGATCGCTGGAAGTGATCTCTGCCTACCCCTCTGGGAAAAAGGCGTGATTTTATGTATGTAATTATTGAGACTGATTATAGCTGTATTTTGATAGGTATGAAACTAGTAAGAAGACATATGATTTTTGATTATTGTTGGCAAAGTTAAGACCTCAACAAATTATTAGGTTTTTAAAATTTTAAAATTTTTATTTAACCTCTAAACCAATTTTCTTAAAGATCTCGTAAGTTATAATGGAAATTAAGGTGATTGAGAAGTGAAAGAGATGATAATATTGAAATGTTATTTAAATAATACTAGCTAGTTAAGATACATACATACATACATAAAATCACGCCTTTTTCCCAGAGGGGTAGGCAGAGATCACTTCCAGCGATCCACTTTTCACCTCTGTGGGAAACGTGACGTGACGGGTTGTGGACCACGTCGCCGCCATTCTGTCTATAATACGCAAGGAAATATGACGGGGAAAGGAAAAGGGGAGGAAGGATACTATCGCCTCGGATGATTTGGACTGAGTCGATAGTAGCTCGAGGAGCCGGGGTCGCTTACCCGTATACCGTTCACCAACCACCGGACAGATAGTTGTGACTGGTATCCCCTGACTTAGCTAGTTAAGATGACATTTCTATTTGGTTTTTCTTGGCTTAAAGGCTTTGGCCTTTGCCGTTACTTTCGTAAATGATTACTTTTGATAACTGTTTGTTGATTGATTATTTGAGTTACCTATTACATTATTTTATTTCAATGGTTTTATTTCATTGTACTAACTTACTCAACCCTAATACTCTTGAGTTATAGATTTAAGCATTCAATTGAAGAATGTCCATAAATGGGTGTCCATAATTGGATAACGTCCATAATTGGGTGTTCATAACTGGATCTTCCCTGTCCATAAATGGAGTTTGGCAAAGGTTATTTTTCCTAAATTATATTTTATTGAATCTAGTTTAAAACTGATTTTAAACATCGAATGCTTATTAAGAAAAGGACTTTTTATTAACCTCCAAATCCTTGCGAACGTATATTGCAAAGCATACAAACTATGAAGAAAAAACGAAAAACAAATCCTTAAACCGTCCATAATTGGTGCATTTACTTTATTTCTCAAGAAATAATTTAAAAATACCTGAAAATACCCCTAAACATTTACCCCCCTATTTTGTCCCCTAATTCTGAGGGAAAATCCCTAAGTTGGTAATCGTGATTAGGGACTTGCCCTTACGCACATCAACATGTTAGGGTTGTATAACACTAGCAGAATGTTAACGGTTGTTTGTTGTCGACTATAGTAAGAATCCTTACAAGGATTTGTGATTTGGTGGTAGGTAGGTACATATATGGCTCATAAGTCCATCATCGGAAAATAAAACACATTTGTACAAAGTAAGTTCTTTATATCTTGATAGGGTTTAACAATAATTTACTTTTTAATCCATATAGACAAAAATTAACATTAAAAATGTGTATGGCTATCGAATTTATTACCTAAAATATAACAAAATACTGCGGTAATTAATCTCATTACAAAAATAATGTAAAAAAAAATGCACTAAGTAGAAAATATTATATTTTAAGTTATTATATACAAATATCTTTAAAAAAAGATCAATAATAATCATTCATTGACTCCTACACAACAACAGATGCTAAAACTTTCTAAACACATTAAAAGTGGAACTTTTGTCTTATTTTATAAATTGATAAAAAAAAATTGACGGGACGGTTTTAAAATATAAAATTTGTCCAAAAAATATCAATTGCAATGTATAGAAGAGTCAAGATCATTGCGAGACTGCAGTTCTGTTTAGAAATATTAGCACTACTTATTTTTGGCATAAAATCCCGCCATGCTCTATTCATAAATATCTACTTAAAAACGAACGATTTATTGTTTAATATCTTCCATAGTGTAAGTAGTTTTTGTAGTATAGGCGGCCAGTGTTACATAAATAATACGGAAATTTAATATGAAAATACTTTATGGTAAAAATACGTTCAAAGTGTAAGATTGAACGAAAAACTATTTCCGTTTACATAAAAAAGAAACGCAATGACCGCCGAATATTATCAAATGTATTAAGTAAAATAATAATGTATCATAATTAAAAAATAACAAAACTTACGTATAGTTACTTGATTGTGTCTTAATTAATGAATTAAAAGAAGAGGTTACATTTATATCTATTTTTACTTTAAAAAATCAGCCCGATAATAGACTAGTGATTTTTGATTGAAAAAAAAAAACAAAATTAAAAAATAACGTCGGGTTTTACATCGCTCTTTGGTTTACCATGCAGAGTAAGTTTATGGCAGGGGATAAAAGAATGTGTGTACTTAAAATGAACTGATACATAACTTAAGTAGGCACAATACTTATACATGTAACTTATTACATGTACTTATCAAAATTAACCGTTCTGTACATGACAAAATACCGTTTTTCATCTATATCTACACATCAGTCAGCTATAAATCGATTAGTTGACTAAGTTTCGGGTTTTTCCCATTTGTCCCCTCTTAACTTTCTTTCCTGGGGTCAGACAGGAGGGTTTTTTTTAATGTCACTTGGAACCTCAAGTAGGAATATGGGACAGTTAAAAGTTAACATAAATTTTGGCTATTATTAGACAAGAGTCGTAGTGGACATCAAAGGAGTTTGGAAGGGACAAATGGGAAAAACCCTAAGTTTCATATAATAATATGCGGAATGCGCGGCAGCTCTGAGAAATATTAAGGAATGTTAATTATGAAGATAATTTTTCGATCTTTTTTACTAATACACTTTTGAATTGAAAAGGTTCAATAAAAAGGCCCGAGTGGTCTCTAAATTAAGACAAACATTGGACTCAAAGAACCCCATATTAGTTTTTCACTTTGAATATTTCGAATTTATTTATTCCTTTACATTAAAATCTTCTCGCATTATATCCCTTCAGAGCTACGCGCATCTCGCACCCTTATGTACATAATTTACATTACTTTTGCATTAAACTCTCTCAAAGGCCGTTGCTACTTCAACTTGCTACAGTCATCATCATCATCATCATCAGCCTATAAGTTTTATCCACAGCTGAACTTGCTTCAGTAAAGAACTATATATCATTCCACGTATTGTAGTGACACGAATATTCTCAATAAGCCTGCTAATGTAGTGACGTCACTATATCTGAGTAAACGCATACTCAACATTACAAAATAGAGAGTGCGATTTACGTTAACAAAACCGACTCTACTTACAATACTATTATTATTTAACTGGTGCTTTAACATTTTAGTTAGGTTTTCTTTTTAAATAAAACTAATTTGACGGATTTAACTCGCGTGGTTTGTTATTCTAAACAAATTATTTAGGGACCCGACGTTTCGAGCTCTTTACAGCGCTCGTGGTCACTGGCAAGACAAAATTAGTTTTTAATTCAAATGAGTAGTGTTCGCGCAAGTAATAGACAATATGATGGTTTTTTTTTGTTTAAAATCCTTTCCTACTATTTGTAGACTTGGTTCACCAAAACCAATCAGATTTTATCAACTTTCAGATTTAATTTGAGCGATAATATGTCTTTTATTTAAATAACTTGTAACATCTTCAAATAGAATTGATACAAGTATGTTTAAAAACATTTACAATTAATCAGAAGGAAACATTGAATTTCCTTTTCACGTCAACCAAATCGAAATTTACCTAAAACCAAATTGTATCGACCGAATCCTTGACTAGCAAACGATGACGTCATATCTTGCTACAAATCAAAACTTTTTAGGGGATTTATTTTCAAAGATCATCTATCCATATTTATACTTGATAACCCTACACGTTATAAGACAAGGCAATTTAGGCGCCTACTTATATAAATTCCGACATTTATCTACCTAACCACATTACTATCGTCCGCCAAAACCACATAGCTACATTCCATTCCACGCGTCAAGCAACTCCTTATCGTGACATACGTTCCGTTCTGCGCATACTAAGCTAGGCACCGAAGTATATTTTTTTTTCTAATCACCTTATTGGTGTTAAATTGACCAGTCTCGCAGGGCCGAGCGAAAAACGCCGAAAATTGCTTAAATTTCACTCTACGAAGCACCTTTCAATATTACTCAATCAATTCCTTTACACTTTTATTAGATTTTTAATTTAATGAACACCGCGATTTAAAAAAAAAACTCTGTGACGTCAAGTCTGGCTCAAAAACGCGAGCCCACGTTGGTTAAAAAAAAAACTCCCGGCTCAATCTTATGGTTGCTTATCGAAGAAGTTCTTTATACAAATAGTTTTTGTAAAAAGTTCAAAATAACAAAAAGGTTCAATTTGTAATCGTCTTTCGAAGTAAGTAAAACCTTCATATTGGCTTACTCTTTGATAGTAAAACCTAATAGAATTGAGAACCATTTTTATTTGTAGATGGTTGACCTGACGTCTCAATTAATTATTAAATACGCCAAAGCACTTTACAATACGCATGCATTGCATTTTAGGCCATTGTAAGTAAATAAGCAATTATAAAAATTGTGATTCCATTTTTCAATTAGCACTTTTTTCACAATTAAATGCATTATTGCATTTTTTTATTTATTACAGTCTGTCCGGTTGTCACATCACAACCAATTTTAAATCGAAGCGAAGCCAATTTCATACCTATCTATCCTATCATTACAACTCTATTCTCTCTGACAAAGTCAAATTAGACCAGAACGAAGAGTCATTGTCTATGGGACAACTACTCTATTTCCGTTTCGTGTCGACACAAGAATTTGTATCATTACAACTCTATTCTCTCTGACAAAGTCAAATTAGACCAGTACGAAGAGTCATTGTCTATGGGACAACTACTCTATTTCCGTCACGTGTCGGCTCAAGAATTTGAAAGAGACAGTGACGAGACCTACAATAGTAGTGCAAGACTTTCTATCTACATACTTTGCAGTACTAAACCTAGTTATCACGAGATTCTAAATCTGTCACATAAACGAGAGACGATTTACTTTTGAAATCTGTATAGTACTAAAGCTAGTTTAAAATTGCAAGAAGACATCAGGGTCAAGGGCCTTTACAACGTACGCTCTGCATGCAATTAATTTCTATGCATTTTTTTACTGACAACGATTATATCTTCGAGTAGCCTTGTCATCATCACCGGACTCGCGGGATCTTACTTTTTAACAAATCCGTCACGAAGCAAAAAGTAAGTTTTTAACAAATCCGTCACGAAGCAAAAGCACTTATCGTAGTTTTTAAATGTGCCCGCGCAAAAATGATCCTAAGTACACACAGACAGACCAATCAATTTTGCGTGTACCATGTCGACCTATCTAAACGGCCAATCCGGCGCTAGCTTTGAGATTCACGCCCCCAAAACATTTACAAATACTCTAACCGACTCCGTACTCAATAAACATCTCAGTCCTCACAAACACCGATATTTGGCACTTCAATTTACCTACAAAAAAGACCGCGACAATTTTTTAAATTAAACTTTTAGATCAAAAGGTCTAAAAGTGCATTTTACGTAACACTCATCAGTTCGGTCCGACTAATCCCTAAAGATAACGACGACCTTCAAACAATATAATCTGTGGTCATTTCCCAATCGTCAAAATGGGCGGGAGTTAAAGTTTTTTTTTAAGTGCACCCTTCCCAAACGTCAAAATGGGCGGGAGTTAAAGTTTTTTTTTAAGTGCACACACAGCCTTGGCTTCTCGGCCGGCTTGGTTAATTTGACAGCTAAGGTTGAGGGTTAATTTTTTTTAGTCGTAATGGCTGGAAGCAAGACTAGTCCTGGAAGAATGGAGGGTGGAGCTGTGTTGGGGCATGTTTGTGGGGGGCGCGGGGGGGAGGCGCGCGTTGGCCGCGAGCCTCTCCTGTTCCTCGAGCTGGCCCATGAACTCTTCCTCCAGAGCCTGTGGGATATAAAAAAAATGGTATTATACTCTATGGGCACTGTACATATCTGATGATAGTAAAGAATACTTCCTAAGAGGTGTCACGTTTGCCAGTACCCGCTTATTGTTAATATTTGTGTATAAATATCTCGTGCGACATGCAAATAAATATACAAAAGTATCGCTTTCCCTATACTCCAAATAATCAACAGATCTATATATTGTATTCATGTCGATTATGTAAATATTTCGTTGGTGGTGTACCCCATCAATCTCAGCTTAGACAGCAGACACAATCTTAAATTTCTGGAAACTCTGTAATTCCTTAGAAGTGCATTTACATAACTGTAAAATATCATGCAAAGAGATGCGTTCCGCTTGTTTATATTTCAAACAAAATGGTAATCAAGTAGTTTTCAATGCTCAATACGTAAACTAAAAAGTTTTTTTTAAAGACTCTCAGAATTACCTCATTCTACCTGTGGTGTGCGGTATTGAGGTCCACATATGAGGTCGAGGATAGACCCTATTGAGCCTGTAGACCTCAGCCCCGTAAGTTTTTTTTTTTAATTTCAATTACATCAATCGAGCGGAACGCACCTAAAAACCATAGTGCATAGAATAGAGAATGTAAGACCACATACCATGCTGATCCGGCGTTACTCCCGTATCCTGTTAATGCCTCGGCGATTGTTAGAAGCTCATGCAATGAATCTTGAAACATGCCGCTATACTAGAACTTAAATCCTTAACCAGGCATAGCAAAGATATTAGTGTTTTTTTGAACTCTATTTCAGAGGAGTTAAAGTTGAAATTCTTTACTAATCCTAACAAAGAAGTTATAAGTACACATAATATTTTACCCTATAGGCGCCACGCTTTGTCTCAAATCCGTGTTTTTCACGCCACGGCCTTTTGATTCATTTTCAGACACTTAGTTAATTTTCTTACTGACAATTTTCCTAAAGAACATACGATGATGGTTTGGAGAAGCCTCGTCATCATCACTGGACTTTCGGGGGAGCGGATGGCTCTCACCCCTACGACGATGGCTTGGAGTAGCCTCGTCATCATCACCGGACTTGCGGGGGAGCGGATGGCTCTCACCCCTACGACGATGGCTTGGAGTAGCCTCGTCATCATCACTGGACTTGCGGGGGAGCGGATGGCTCTCACCCCTACGACGATGGCTTGGAGTAGCCTCGTCATCATCACCGGACTTGCGGGGGAGCGGATGGCTCTCACCCCTACGACGATGGCTTGGAGTAGCCTCGTCATCATCACCGGACTTGCGGGGGAGCGGATGGCTCTCACCCCTACGACGATGTCTTGGAGTGGCCTCGTCATCATCACTTTTATTGCCAAAATTTAAAAATTTAGACGTATCGAGAATCACCGGACTTGCGGGGGAACGGATAGCTCTCACAACTAAAACTGACTTATTAAAATCAAAGTCCAAACTTTGTATACTTGCAATGATATCTGAATTAATCATGAAGCATATAAATGAAGGAAAAAATCGCGAGGAAACCTGCACACTTACGAAGAAATACTATGGTCGTAAAGTCGACCAACCCGCACTTGGCCAGCGTGGTTGACTCGCGGCCTTATCGCCCTAGTTTAGAGTCCGTGCCTAAGCAGTGAGGACGTATATGATGATGATATAAATGAAGGAACTTATTCTACCACCACCAAAGAATACAACAAGCTTATAAACATAACATTTTTTATTTACACATTCAAATGTATTTTACATTTATAACGAGCACTTTAGTCTCAAGATGGGAATGAACATAATGTATTATTTTATTTACTTTTTACATGTCTAAAGGAAAAACAAAACATTTGGCCATAATTTAAGCGTGTTAGTTATTTTCAAGTAATATTATTCTATTAATCTACAGCTTGACGGAAGAAAATATCTCAATAATTTCGATGTCTAAAACATTGTTATACAATATCAAAGTTTTTTATAATTCTACTTAATCTTTTAAAAAGAATAGATAAATAATCTTACCTACCGAATATTTGTGACCAATTAAAATTTACAAAACCAATCATGGCATATAATCTTTTCTTCTATTGGCTAATTTGTATATTCAAGATGGCGTTTTGACATGTCACTATAAACCAATCACATCTTAGTACGACTATAAAGTAAGATATTATACAAAAAATTACATATTTTTAAAATTTTTACATACATATGTATCAAATGTGTATACGTATCATAAAAAAAATTATACACAGCGGAAGGAAGCATTAATTGACATTCAAATCTGATACAGTATAAAAATTTAATTATTATTATATTAACTTGTTATTCCCATCTGTCCCCTAAACATTGTCCCTTTTGAGGTCCATCACGACTCATGTTTAAAAATAGTCAATCTGCCTAATATATGTGGTATATTTTAATTGTCCCATATTCTTAGACTTTCGCGTGTCATTACACTAAAATTGGTCTTTATGGGTCTACACGCGATATTAGGAGTAGCAAATTACATAGCTCGCTCGCGACCACGATTGGTGTAACCCAGTCGAAACGTCGGGCAGTAAGTAGCTATGTAATTTGCCACTCCTAATATCGCGTGTAGACCCATAAAGACTAATTTTAGTGTCCCATATTCCTTAACTTGAGAATACTCATCTACTCGAAATTCCAAGTGTCATTTTTAAGAAAACTCTCAGTGTCCTCAAAGATGACAAAGTTTAGAGGATACCCATGGGAATAACCCTAACCTTTTTATTAATAGTACCAAATGCTTGAAAATCTAAGTCAGTGGGCCCTAATATACTAAACGTGTTATCGATGCTGCAAAATTAGCATACTCTGTGTGTCAAATAGGTGGAAGTCAATATTGAGCTCTGATAAGAATACAATTGCCCGTCATTATTAAGTCATCTGAGGGCCTACCATGAGTTGGCTATCGAAAACTTACGTACGTTAAAAACCTATCGAGTTGTTTTGTTCATATGGCCGATTTTAGTTCTTCGCGTAACCACCAGGGGCGCTGTACAAGTTTTTCATAGACATATTCACGTAGGCGATATCGAGTGCCTTTTATTATTAAACTATTAATTTATTTATTTCTAAATACTTTTCGTAACTTAGTGGAATATGTTTTATAAAGTGAAATAAAACAATTTCGATTGTGATATTTTGTCCTAATGAAATAAAACTAATTTTACGGATTAAACGCGCGTTTATTGTTATTTAAACATCTACATTATCTTCGTCATCATCTTGGTCATCTTTAGTCTTGCCCGTGACCAAGAGCGCTGTAAAGAGCTCGAAACGTCGGATCTCTAAATAATATGTTTAGAATAACAATATACGCGAGTTTAATCCTTAAAATAAGTTTTATTTCAATTGTGTAATGTTCGCACAAATAAAAGACAATACTGACTAATGCACATTTTCATAACTTATCGACTAACTAATTTTATATTCCTACCTACTGTTTGAAAAATATAAATATTAAATTGTTTTCTTTTTACCACTAATCAACGTTATAAGAATTTATGATGTCTTATCTAGTTGAAAAATAATGTTAAAACCGCTAGATAAGCGAGACACAATCCTGTCCTAATTAGGGTACTTTGTGTTATAGCTATCTCAATCATTGGCATGTTTTTACGCATCTTTTGTTTCATATGTCGTGAAAGTGTCAAAATCCGCATTGTGACACTTTTATTGCCAAAATTTAAAAATTTAGACGTATCGAGAATCTCCTGTTTTCTGTTATGTCGGTTAAAAATACAATGGAAGTTTCTTGCTATAGTTATTACTTTAAGGTATCATTAACTTAGCAACCATCCCTGGTGCCGTAGACAAAGTAACAATATCGAAACGGAAAACGAAGTTCGAAAATAATAAAATGTATGGGATTGACATTAGACGCGATAGATCACGTGGTCAATCCCACACATTACGTTCTTTTCGAACTTCGTTATCGTTTCGATATTGATACTTTGTCTAAGCCCCGTGGAGAGAGGAGATTAGATTGATTGAAAATACGATTCTTGTGAACAACGCTTAACATACTATATATCTATATATTAATTTATTAAAACGCTAAACTAACACATAAGGCTTTGGGTATAGGCACATTGAACGGAGCGACAACCAGGGGACATGTTTTAGAGTTTCTAATAATATCAAGTGTTTTATCGCTAGCATGTCGAGTAGCCGAGAGTAGGCTGGACTATGTCCAGCACTGGACAAACCTCAAGGCTGATTATCATGATGATGATGATGATGATGTGGTCCTAGACTTATAATGCTACATTTTGACTGGCTCGGTGGAACAATGGTTAGTGACCCAGGTTTACTACCTACGGTTCCAGGAGTCGTGGGTTCGATTCCCACTCGGGACAAATATTTGTGTGATGAACATCGGTGGTTGTTCCGTGTCTAGGTGTAAAAGTTGTCTGTATTAAATATATTCAAGTATATTTGTGTATCCACTGTTGGAATCAACATGATACCCGTAACACAAGTGCTTAAGCTATTTACCACGGGATCAGATCAATGTATGTGATGTTGTGAAATATTTATTTATTTATTTTAAGTAAATATTTAGCTCTACGACCATTTCGCTCGACATCTGTAATTCATGGCACCCAAATCACTACATAGTATAAAACTACAGTAGAACCCGTTTAAGACGATCACGCTTAATACGATTTCCCGCATAATACGCCACTTTATGCCAGTCCCAGCAACTTAAGATATATTTTCATACATTTTTTAACGCTTAATACGATTGTCATCCCGTTTAATACGCCCAAAAACCGACAGATCGAGCGCTCTAAAAGCGCATTTTTATTTTTGAAACGCATGCAACAGGGCCCGTGTCGTAGAAACTTTCTGTAACGCATGCCGTAGGGTCTAATGACTGAGGTGCTATGTATGGGAAGGAGTCCCCGAATGCCTTTCGACTGAGGGAAGTCCACTAATTCGGGCTTAGGTATGACTGATTTATCAACCAATGTGAATGTAGTGACAATAATGTGAACGATGGTAGTGGTGTCGTGCGTAATAAAAGACTGAGAAAGAGGGTAGACCGATATGTCTGCCCTTAGACCTACCGTGATTCTCGCAGTCCTACAGTTCACCTGTGATCATGGCGCTTGCAACAGTGCCGAAATATCGGGAGCTCATTAAAACAAAACAACATGGTAAATATCCCGGAAGGTTTCAGTTTTCTATTGTGTGTAACCATGACAGTTTAAAATTATATAATGTGAATGTAATTTTAATTACACTACGTATTGAATGTAATTTATACGTACAATTTAATGCCTATTATACCGAAATTTCATAATAATACATAATTATATATATAGTTCGTGTTATTTTCCCTTTCCCGCATAATACGCTTTCCCGCTTAAGACGCGTTTTTGATAGGGTCCCTGAGAAATCGTATTAAACGGGTTTTACTGTATGTAGCTTTCTCTGTCCCTATATCCCTATGCTTCAATCTTTAAAACTACGCAACGGATTTCGATGCGTTTTTTTAATAGATGGGGGGTTTCAAGAGGACGGTTTTTATGTAAAATTCACCAGAAGCGAAGCTAGGGCTGATCACTAGTTAAATATAATTATAATGTTTAATGTTTAAGCCAGCACATGTTATGGCCCCAATATCTGAGTGTATAATCAAATTTTTTTACCGTCCCTCTTTTACTGCATTGAGCAAAATGTCTAATTAGACTACCCTCTATCAAATACCCATACAACATGTGCCCTGGTAATCGCTCAAATACTATAAATTAAAGGTAATTAACCTAGGCTAAATCTAATTGTTTTGCTTAATAAGCGAAATAAGCACTTAAGTTGTCAACATAAAGACCATTTTGGTCCGAGGCACCCCCCATCGCCCCGAACAAACTCTTTTATCATATAAACCTGCTATGAAATTAAATAGCTAACTGATTTTATTGGAAGAATTCTATTATTTCAGTGTTATTTTATAGTGCAAATGAGTATAGATTTTAAGCTATTGCATAACTTTTATCGCGGGCTTTGAGCGCGGCGACCGAACCAAGAAATTCCGTAACGAAAAAAACCTCACAATCGTCTAACGTCGTTTCAGTTCGGTAGACTTCGGCACGGTGTTTGTGTGCGTGCGGTTAGACGTATTGTGCGACTCTACGAAACTCGCACGAATCGAGACGAGCTGCTCCGAAATCGGACGATGCTATGCAATAGCTATACCGCGGCAGTCCCCAAGTGCCACACGTCTTTTTTTGCTTTTTATTTATATTAAATTAACGTAACTTTTAATTCCATAACAGATTCATTACAATTGTAATTTACAAATCGTGGAAGACCTGCCTTTGCAAGCTCAGTACGAAACATACCGCTATTTAAAATCCTATATATTGGACAAATCCATCAGAACTCTTCTAACTACTGGTTTCACCAGCATTCTAAATTAACATAAGGCAAGTTTTGCATATTATAATACAAAATAGTACAGTCATTGCAAAATTTGCCAAGAAGAACTAAGGTGGAGCTGAGTAGTAGCATGCTGTCTCACTCACACGTTAACTTGGGCAACGCTATCTATCTCACTCGTATATCCACGGAAACGCCCATTGGCCGGATGACTAGTCAATCGGCGCTTTTGCCATTAACGAATGAGAATGAGACCAACTATTATATCTACTCAACCTTACCATTTAGTTACCTTTCTCGTTTACTAAGGATCCATCAACTGGCCGACCCTATAGATAGATTTTGCACGAACTTCATACATTTTTAATAATATTTGGAATGTATCATTACTTGTCTTTAATACTGCTCTAGGAAGCTAATCGTCGCCGCCGTTTTAGGCATCACATGAAATAATTTATGATAGATTATATTTAAATATATGTCGATGTTCATTTGTGACCAATAAACAATATAAAAGGTTGCTACTTTAAATAGTTTGGGTATTTAGGAAATAAACTATAATAACATCAGTAAATAACCACACATGTTTATAAAGACAGTCAGGGGATACCAGTCACAACTGTCTGTCCGGTGGTTGGTGAACGGTATACGGGTAAGCGACCCCGGCTCCTCGAGCTACTATCGACCCAGTCCAAATCATCCGAGGCGATAGTATCCTTCCTCCCCTTTTCCTTCCCCCGTCATACATCCTTGCTACTCGTGGGAACGCAATGACCTTGTTAAAACAATACACAAGGCAGAATGGCGGCGACGTGGTCCTCAACCCGTCACGTCACGTTTCCCACAGAGGTGAAAAGTGGATTGCTGGGAAAAAGGCGTGATTTTATGGATGTATATGATTCTCGAGGGGCTCGAGCCTACCCTAAACTAGGGCGATTAGGCCTTAACCAACCTCGCGGGCCAAATGTGTTTTTACAAGCTTTTATTTAACTTGCAATGTATGTATGTATGTATGTATGTTTGTGTGTTCGGGTGGAATTTTATAACTCAATTTTAAGGCACTTGCCCTCAACCGATTGAGCTGAAATTTTGCATGCACGTGTATATCCGATGACAATGCAATATTATTATGACATGGAGCTGATCTGATGATGAAGTCGGAAGATAGCCATAGCAACTCAGTAATTAAATAACATAACCACATCGAGTTTGGGCTCATTTCATTCGACTAGATGAGTACTTTGGTGCTAGATAGTAACCAAGGTCTGATGATGGAGCCGGAAGACAGCCAAAGGAACTCAGTACTTAAACGACACAACCAAATCGAGTTTGGGCTCGTTTGATTCGCCTAGATGAGTACTTAGATGCTAGATGGTAACCAGGGTCTGATGATGGAGCCGGAAGACAGCCAAAGGAACTCAGTACTTAAACGACACAACCCCATCGAGTTTGGGCTCGTTTGATTCGCCTAGATGAGTACTTAGATGCTAGATGGTAACCAGGGTCTAATTGAAGAGTTGGATTGTTCAAAATTAACTGGCAAACGACCTTGCAATAATGATGCGTTGAATGAGATGAACAGACTTAGGAACTTACAAGGTGAAAACTAAAAAGTATAAAATAAATTAAGGTAAAAAAATCTTTAAAAACAAGCTTTTTATTGAAATGCACTAAAAAGAAAAAAATAAACTTTTACAGTATAACTTTACTGTCAACTTATAACATTTCAAATTCAACATATTTGACACAATTTATATGTTTTAAAAGCTTGTCGCGAGATTTAAGTACCTACTCGTAATTTTAAAAGCAAGTTTTAAAATACCTGCCTATTAATAATTTTAAACTAAGAAAGTAAATACGAGTACTTAAATCTCGCGACAAGCTTTTAAAACATATAAATTGTGTCAAATATGTTGAATTTGAAATGTTATAAGTTGACAGTAAAGTTATAGTGTAAAAGTTTATTTTTTTCTTTTTAGCGCATTTAAATAAAAGCTTGTTTTTAAAGATTTTTTTACCTTAATTTTTAACCATATGCATACTACGTAATAGTATTTTGATTGAATAGTACGACATTTAAGTATAATTGCTGGACATCTTTTTAAAAAGCAAACCATTTAAAGCAGCAACCTTGTACAGAAATTTCTTAAATAACTTAACCAATACAATTTTAGTTAAAATATATTTTGACACATAATTTTATAGTATTCTGATACCATCTACATAATACAGAAATGCGAATTTAGTTAAGATATGAATATAAACCGCCATTTTGTCTCATCGTTTTTCACTATTTGTAAAGACTTTAAATACGTTTCGAAGTCACTTGACAATACTAAAAATGTAATGAAAATTGGAAAGACATATTAATGTGTATGAACGGGGAATCGAACCCACAATCTTTGGGCTACTTCGGTCATTGCTGTGATGTTTATTCTGTCTCCGAACCTATCCAAAGCTTACTTCACTCCAATCTTCCCTACAAGTATCTACACATCCGCAAACTAAACCTTATTTCGAAAGCCGTAAGACACAAAATCAGACGTTAGAATCATCCGGGTCCCTCTTACTCTTAAGGGTAGTCTTCAAATTCAAAGTAGACAGCTGACTAACAGGCACGCTTGTGTTATTCGAATAACTATTCGATCCACGTACCGGTCCCCATCTACTAAAATACTTCTCCGGGTCATCAGTTTCACTGCCATCTTGCGAGACGGTACCAAAGGTACTATTACTCTTCATAGTACTGTATCTGCTACTATCGAGCGATGGTAAGTCGATCATAACCGCTTCTAAGGCTATATCTTGCTTCAAACTCAGCTGAGATATACTCCTCTTCATGCCAGGTTCCGATTCTTCATTCAATTGCTTGAAAAGGTTTTCGGATAGACTCTGTCTGTTTAGTTTTCTATTAGCAGCGGCCACCTTATCAATCGGCTTCGACCTTTCAATACTTCGGCGGGGTTCCTCCTCAATTTCTTTGGGAACATCACCGTACGCCATAATCGGATTCCTCTTCATATCTTCAGCACTACTGAAGACTGAAAAACCGGATATCTTTTCGGAGACCAGCTTCAGATTGGAAGTAGATCCGTACTTTTGTAGTTTCGTCAGTTTGCCGCGTTTCTGTGTGTTGGTGGCGCTAGTGGCGGCCGATTTGGTCGGCCTATTAGGACTGATGCTTCTGCGTCGATTCAAATCTGGTGTATTAGCAGCTGAAAGGAAGTTTAGACTGGTCCTGGATCTAGATAGGGATCCTATGAAGGACGTTCGCTGGTGGTACGCGCTTAGAACGTGTTGTAGGACGTTTTGAGGCCATGGCGCGTCGAGGTATAGGCTCCTGTCTTGTATGGGCTGGCCGAATTTCTTCTCGTGGTCGTCCAGGTGTTTCGCAAAGAGAGCGATGAGGGTCTGCGCGATAAATGCCGTGTTAGTGCGTCGGGCGCGGGGACGGCACACACATAGACCTGTTTGGTACAAACTACAAACCCTCTTCCGATTGGTTGAAACGCGCCGATAATACTAATAGGTAAGGTTATCTAAGATAAACCTATTTGTAGCTAAACGACCCTAGTAAAACCGTATTTTTTACTAGAATTTGTAAACCTGCTATAAACCGAACATGAGTAGAAATTGAATGCTCAATCAAAAACCGTTTAAAATGTCTACTTCTACACACAACACCGAGAATATAAAAAAAAACAGCTAACACGTCAAGAGTTTCGTTTAATTAAAAAGAAACAACCTAACTAAATATATTAGTTAACGTTAAAAAAATCACGAGGTCAAAAAACAAAAAAAAAATTAAAAAAAAAACATTTCAACATTTTTATAAAAAAAAAAAAAAAAATCCGAAACGCTCCTCTAAATTCAAAAACATGCGTTCATGCTGTACAAATTTCGATTAGTAAGTAGTAAAAATAAAAACAAAATGGCAGATATTGCGTGTGCGGTGACGTCAGCGAACGTCGACCAATCAGAATGTAGAAGAAGCGATTGTGAGCCGCGGCATCCTCGCGTTTCAACCAATAGCGGCGGCTCGCTCGGGCGCATAGCGTGAAGCGTATTCGATAGATTCTTATTCAGTTAGTGATCTATTTAGAATTTAATATGAAAGCGATTTGTAAGAAAGAAAAAAACCGGCCAAGTGCGAGTCGGGCTCGCGCACAAAGGGTTCCGTAGCAGCAAATATAATAAAAATCAACCTATCTCAAAAACTATAAGAGATACTTTGATCAAACCAAAAATCGTTGAAAGAGTTAATTAGCATGCATCACCTCTATTTTTTTTAGAATTTTATACCCCGTAGTTATAAAAATAGAGGGGGGGGGACATACTTTTTACGACTTTGAGAGCTGATATCTCAAAAACCGTTCACTTTAAGAAAAATGTTTTTTAGAAAACTTTATATCATTTTAAAAGACCTTTCCATTGATACCCCACACGGGTATGTACATCAAAAAAAAAAAATTTCATCCCTCAGTTACATGTATGGGGGGCCCCACCCCCAATTCTTTTTTTTACTATTTAGTGTCATATTTTTGTAGCGGTTCATATAACACATATTCCCATCAAATTTCATCACTGTAGTACTTATAGTTTCCGAGTAAATCGGCTGTGACAGACGGACAGACGGACAGACGGACAGACGGACAGACGGACATGACGAAACTATAAGGGTTCCGTTTTTGCCATTTTGGCTACGGAACCCTAAAAATGGGGCAAAAACATCGGGACTAAATGTTACTTAAAGCTAACACGGCGTGAATGGAGTAGCTGGACTACCAAAAAAAAAAAGAAGGGGGGGGGGGGAGGTTTAGGATGATAAACTACACAGAAACAGTCACTGGTCTAATATTGTTACCAATTGTTTTTTTTTTATAAAAGGCTGGAGCAATGGATAGATTTGGAGGAGACCTTTGCCCAGCAGTGGGATGACATAGGTTAAATAAAAAAAAAAAAAAGGCTAACAAGATGTCCTCACTCTACCTGATGGTAAGAGGTAGTGAGATCCACATAAGAGGTCGTCAGGCACAATAGACCCGTATTAAATGCCGTTAGTCAATCATGGATATGCAAACCGACTCGACTCCTGTTCGAATACGCTTCACGCTACGCGCCCGGTTCGAGTCCCGGCCGCGGACCGCCACCTCCAGAACACAAGCACCGATAAGCGCTAGCCACCGTTAGTAGCGCTGACAGGCCACGCGTGCGCGACCAATGATGGAGAGTTGACAACAACATAATAATAACATAGAGTTACGTTATAATCAATATAAAAAATCATCAGCCCATAATATAGTACAGCCATTTGGTATTTTTACCTGGTAAGTTTTCCGGGAGTTTTGAAATTTGGCAATTTTATAGATTTTGGTATGCTCTTGCCAAATTTCAACTTTGCCGCCATTTTGAAAAAATGGCGCCCAAAAGCAGTTTTTTGATAATAACTCCTTTCTGGAGCATTATACAGGAAAACATTGATTATGTTTTTCATTATGTAAAAGCAACTCTCCATCATTTGTCGACATAATAGTAAATATATTACAGAAAGACACATACATGCATACATCACGCTTATAACTAAACATGAAAAGGTGTATATTATTATATATTTACATAATATATGTAGTTGTACTAATCAATTTGCTGAAGAAACCTATAGTAGTACTATGTACTGAAGTCATTTATTGAAAAACATATAATAATACACACCCTAATCTACGAGAGAACATCGATAGTCTGAATTAGCCTCAGACACAGAACATAGAACATTTATAACGAGAAATGAACTTATATTTCATAAATATTTGGATTTACGACTTTGCTGAAGCTATTGAAAGTGTCGACAAAGTAAAATCCATTATATCACAAACTGCAAAACTTAGCTCCTATCCTTCATAACATTAACTATAGTTCATTTCTCGCATAACAGACAGCCGCCCCTTAGAACGGGACTAGTCCACCATATAAAGGGTGTACTTCAGGGTAACACATAGGATGATACAGTCATCCAAAAAGGTGGTCTATCAGTTCTACCACCCTTCGGTTGAGATTAGTTTGAACGTTATGAAGCAACAAGGTCAAATTCCCCTGGCAATAAGATTGTGTCAGTGAAAAGTCAACCTTAGTGATCGTAACATCCAGTGATGTTCCGAATATCCGTAACCGTATCCGCGGATATCCGAGGGAAAAGAAAAATCCGTGTCCGTATCCGGGTCCGTTACTTTTTACGCGGATCTTTTACGGATCTTTTTCAGGTGATTATTAGAATTAAAAACTTTAAAAGTCCGTTTAGAGTATTTTTATTACTTGTAATCAAATATTGGACATCTTTATATTGCAAACATTAGATAGATAGAAAGATAGAACTTTATAATGAGAGAAAGTTGTAACTTACATTACTTTTAAGCCAGTAAAATAACTAAAACTTAAATCCTTTTTTATCTTGATTACAGGAATATTGTAGTAAGTTATAAAATCTTGATCACTTTTATGTCAATGAAAAAAAAAAACTCCTTTTTTGCAATTATGAGACTAATACAATAGAAAGTTATAAGATCCGTATCCGTATCCGTATCCGCGGATCTTGATAATAAATATCCGTATTCAGATCCGTATCCGCGGATATACATTTTTGATGATCCGGCACATCACTGGTAACATCTCGCAGAAACTTTTGTCAAAAGTGGTAGACCACTTTCTTGGCTAGTACAGTCACTAGAGGTCCATATATTATTGAGAGCGTACCACAAGGCGTCACGGCGGGTTCACTACTTTACAATATTATATATAGTCGTTCCTCAAGGTAGCACCGTGGGTTAATTACTTTACAATACTACAAAGAGCGTAACTCAAGGTGGCATCTTGAGCCCGCTACTTCACAATATCATAGCAGTCGTACCCCAAGGTATTACCGAGGGTTCCATATTATACTACATTGTGGAGTGTACCACATGGTGACACCTAAGGTTCACTAAGGGTGTACTTCAAGGTATTATCTTTGATGCGCTACTTCTAAATATTATAACGACCAACACAAAAACAAAGTATGTACCTCAAGGTAGCATCTTTGAACCGTTACATCTCAATATTGTAGCGTCCATCCAAAGGGTGTACCTCAGGGAAGCATCTTTGTACTTTTACATCTCAATAATATAGCGACCATCCATAGGGAGTACCTCAGGGTAGCATACTCGGTCCTATACTACATCGACCATCCCTCAAGTCTCCACAATCATCCCTTTCACAGACACTGACCTGCTTCCTATCGCCGAGGGTGGACCGCCACTCCTTCAGCTCGGCGGAGTAGCGCTCCTCGACCGCCTTCATCTTGTTGCTCTCGTGGTTCATCAGCGCCTTGCGCTTCTCGTTCTGGTACTGCTCCAGTTCGCGGAGTAACGCCTATAACGGGATCGAAGATTTTGTTTAATAATTTTCTAACATTTCATAACTTTTTCTCTAGTTACTCTCTAGTGTACTCTAAGAAACATTTGAGGAACAAGCCAGAAAAGACCATTTTTAAAAACAGCACATTTTTGAACAACGCTTTACTATGTTCTTTATGTTTACTCCAAGCAGTTTACGCTAAGTTTACGCTAAGCAATAAAACATAAAACTTGAACTTTTACATTTACAAATCCTTGCTAATATTATAAATCCGAAAGTAACACTGTCTGTCTGTCACGCTTTCACGCATAGAGTACTGGACCGATTTAAATGAAATTTGGTACAGTTGTAGTCCAGAGCCTAAAAAAAGGTTTTAGGCTACTTTTACGCTATAAGGAAGTTATGTTTAACCCGTTAAACGTCTCTACGCGGACAAAGTCGCGGGCGGAAAGCTAGTCTTCTATATGTCAGTCCCAAGAGTACCTGTTCTTAAAAAGTAGGTACTTTTAGGACTCACCTACATTTCGGGAAGTTAATACTTTTTTTTTCAACGTATGATACCATGGCAGTTTCAAGCTATTTGTAAAATTGATGTAGGTAAGTCAAGGAATACCAGTCACAACTATCTGTCCGGTGGTTGGTGAACGGTATACGGGTAAGCGACCCCGGCTCCTCGAGCTACTATCGACTCAGTCCAAATCATCCGAGGCGATAGTATCCTTCCTCCCCTTTTCCTTCCCCCGTCATATATCCTTGCAACTCGTGGGAACGCAATGACCTTGTTAAAACAATGCACAAGGCAGAATGGCGGCGACGTGGTCCACAACCCGTCACGTCACGTTTCCCACAGAGGTGAAAAGTGGATCGCTGGAAGTGATCTCTGCCTACCCCTCTGGGAAAAAGGCGTGATTTTATGTATGTAGGTAAGAGTCCTCACCTCTCCAGCGGCCTTGAGTTCCTCCCTCGCTTTGGTGTGCTTCGTCATCAGCCGCTGCTGCTCGGCCCTGTACCGCCTCTTCTCGTTCTCTTGGAACTGAAATGATATGGTTTATGTTTAACGCGTGGAACAATGAAGGTTAATCGGCTTCGGAGAGTTCTTATACTTAAACTAGCTGTGCCAGCGACTTCGTTCGCGTTTCCCCCGTTTTTTACACAATTTCCATTGTATGTTTGCTCCTATTGGTCGAAGCGTGATGTTATATAGCCTAAAGCCTTCCTCGATAAATGGTCTATACAACGCAAAAAGATTTTTTCAAATCAAACCAGTAGTTCCTGAGATTAGCGCGTTCAAACAAACAAACAAACCAACTCTTCAGCTTTATAATATTAGTATAGATACATAGTATAAAACAAAGTCGCTTTCGCTGTATGTCCGTATGTATGCTTAGATCTTTAGAACTACGCAACGGATTTTGATGCGGTTTTTTAATAGATAGAGTGATTCTTAAGGAAGGTTTGTATGTAAAATTTACCCGAAGCGAAGCGAGGGCGGGTCACTAGTAAATAAATAAATAAATATCTGGGACATTTCCACACACGGTCATCTGACCCCAAACTAAGCAGAGCTTGTACTATGGGCGTCAGAGACTGATAAATATACATGTAGGAAGCGGGGGTATGTAACTACATAATTAATAATGAATAAGACGTCAGGTCTATCAAAACCGAGCTAATACTTTATTAATTTCCATAATGAGAACCATATCCATCACTTATCACATTTATCAAAGTATAACCATAGCAATTGTAGCAAATGCCTAAGACATAAACTACAATTAGAGTTTGATTTATTAATTACAAATGCACAGTAGCACTTTTATAATTAACGATAATAATTAATTCGACAATCGAATTAATTATCCAAAGGTGTCTAGGATAAGCTATTGCAACGGTACAACGAGTGTTCCGTGCCACGCCAGAGCCAAGACTGCCTGCACTGTTCAAAGTGAGCGCCTTTTATAGTCGAGTCGAGCGGCGAGGGGGAGTGACTAACGACGCAGCTGGTCGGTGACGTGACCCGTGCACGTGCAGCTTGTTACTCATTCTATAATGAAGGCGAGCGATGACTCCTGCCGACATACATATATATTTTTAAATACATAATTACACCCAGACACGGAACAAACACCGATGTTCATCACACAAATATTTGTTCCGAGTGGGAATCGAACCCACGACTCTTGGAACCGCCAGCCAGGGTCACTAACCACTGTTCCACCGAGCCAGTCGATAGATAGATTAGTTTTTATCAACACGCGATATTAGGAGTAGCAAATACATAGCTACTTACTGCCCGACGTTTCGACTGGGTTACACCAATCATGGCCGCGAGCGATGGTAAGTAGCTATGTATTTGGTACTCTTAACGCGTGTAGACCCATAAAGACTGATATTTAGTGTAATGGAACGGGAAAGTTTAAAATCTTATGTAGGTCTAATCCTTACAAAGCGGTAGTGAGATCCACATATGAAGTCGACAGGCACAATAGACCATTATTGAGCCTGTCGCACTCACCCTAAAGGCCTTTCTATATTTGCTCTGTGGATAGAAGTCAAACATCGTGTTTATTTGTTTGTCGGTGTGTACGTATGTTTATCGGCGTGTCTGTCTGTCCGTCTGTTTTGAGCCGCTGGCGAGCCTACCGCTCCGGCAGCGAACGCTTATCTAAGCTCGACACTTCGCCGGCTCCTGTTCACACGTCTGTCTGTCTGTCTGTCCGTCCGTATGTCCATCCGTCCGTCCATCCGTCCATCCATCCACCCGTCCGTCCGTCCGTCCGTCTGTCTGTTTGTCTGTGTCTGTCAGTCTGTGTGTCTGTCTGTCTGTCTGTCAGCCTGTCTGTTTGTCTGTCTGTCTGTCTGTGTCTGTCAGTCTGTGTGTCTGTCTGTCTGTCTGTCAGTCAGTCTGTCTGCCTGTGTGTGTGTCTATCCGTCCCCCTGTGTGTCTGTGTGCGTACCTTCTTGAGCCGCTCGCGGTCGTCCTCGTGTGTAGGCGCGGCGGAGATCCGCAGCGACTCGCGGAACATCATCTCTCTTGCCTTCTGTCTGTCTGCCTGTGTGTCTGTCTGTCCGTCTGTCTGTGTGTCTGTGTGTCTGTGTGTGTACCTTCTTGAGCCGCTCGCGGTCGTCCTCGTGTGTGGGCGCGGCGGAGATCCGCAGCGACTCGCGGAACATCATCTCTCTTGCATTCTGTCTGTCTGCCTGTGTGTGTGTCTGTCCGTCCCTCTGTGTGTCTGTGTGTGTACCTTCTTGAGCCGCTCGCGGTCGTCCTCGTGTGTGGGCGCGGCGGAGATCCGCAGCGACTCGCGGAACATCATCTCTCTTGCCTTCTTAGAAAACTGAAACTGTCCGGGATATTTACCATGTTGTTGTGTTTTAATGAGCTCCCGATATTTCGGCACTGTTGCAAGCGCCATGATCACGGATGAACTGTAGGACTGCGAGAATGACAGTAGGACTAAGGGCAGACATATCGGTCTACCCTCTTTCTCAGTCTTTTATTACGCACGACACCACTACCCTCGTTCACATTATTGTCACTCAGAATTCGATCCAGACACACTACACTCACGGTATCACTTCTTTTTTCCTCGAAAACGGACACATTTTTATTTTTACATAAACGAATCACTGGATGCCATACTTTCGCTAGTTGAAACCCGTCTTCACGATTGAAGTTTTTGAATTTTTTAATTTCAATTGCTTCCCTGACCAGTCGTGGTATGTAATGGCGTTCTGTCGAAAGTATTTTGGTTTATGTAACTCAATCCAGTGGTTCGTTCCCGATTCTAAAAGATGTTGAGCGATTGCCGATTTTTGTGCTTCGTTGTTTTTGACTGCCCTGATATGCTCTTTCACCCGGCACGAAATAGTCCTTTTCGTTTGCCCTATGTACGAGCTTCCGCAGCTACAGTCAATTTTATAAACGCCTGGTTTTTCTAAAGGAAAGCTATCCTTCGGTGAGCGTAGAAATTGCGATACTTTTTTAAGAGGAGTGAAGATAGTTTTTACGGAGATTTTCCTAAGTATGTTTGAGATCTTATCTGTCACTCCTTTTACATACGGCAAATATGCTGGATGGCGGTCTACACTATAAACCAGGCGTTTATTACGTGTCGGTCTTGATATTCGCCCACTGTATCCATTCCACCGTAGGACGTCACTTACGTGTTTAAGTTCATCATTTATATGTTCCTCGTCACATAGATTATATGCGCGGTCTGTAAGCGACTTCACTACAGAGTTCAGTTGGCGTGGATGATGATGTGACTCTGCATGTAGGTAGCGATCAGTATGAGTAGGCTTCCTGTATACCGAATGGCTGAAAGAACCGTCCTCACGCACTTTGACCAACACATCTAAAAAGGCAATGCTCCTCTTATCTTCCATCTCGTACGTGAAATTCATCTTCCCGTGGATGCTATTTAAGTGAGCCAAGTAGTTTTGCACGGTACTTTCATCACCCTCTACTATACCAAAAATGTCATCAACGTACCTTTTCCAAATCCTAATACTATAGGGGGCAGTGGCAATGGCTCTGTTTTCAAAATGTTCCATCCATAAGTTTGCAACTACTGGGGCCACAGGACTGCCCATCGCCACACCGTCTATTTGGAGGTAGTATTCGCCTTGGTATATAAAGTAATTAGTAGAAAGGCAATGTTGCACCAATTTGGCATATTCCATAGGGATATCATTATCTTCCATTCTACGCTTAATGACTTCAATGCAGTCAGTAATGGGAACGTTCGTGAACAGTGATTCCACGTCAAAACTGACCATCACTTCGTTCTTATTAATCTTATTAAGTCGCAGAATGTCTATAAAATGCCTGGAATCACATTCTGCGACTTAATAAGATCAATAAGAACGAAGTGATGGTCAGTTTTGACGTGGAATCACTGTTCACGAACGTTCCCATTACTGACTGCATTGAAGTCATTAAGCGTAGAATGGAAGATAATGATATCCCTATGGAATATGCCAAATTGGTGCAACATTGCCTTTCTACTAATTACTTTATATACCAAGGCGAATACTACCTCCAAATAGACGGTGTGGCGATGGGCAGTCCTGTGGCCCCAGTAGTTGCAAACTTATGGATGGAACATTTTGAAAACAGAGCCATTGCCACTGCCCCCTATAGTATTAGGATTTGGAAAAGGTACGTTGATGACATTTTTGGTATAGTAGAGGGTGATGAAAGTACCGTGCAAAACTACTTGGCTCACTTAAATAGCATCCACGGGAAGATGAATTTCACGTACGAGATGGAAGATAAGAGGAGCATTGCCTTTATAGATGTGTTGGTCAAAGTGCGTGAGGACGGTTCTTTCAGCCATTCGGTATACAGGAAGCCTACTCATACTGATCGCTACCTACATGCAGAGTCACATCATCATCCACGCCAACTGAACTCTGTAGTGAAGTCGCTTACAGACCGCGCATATAATCTATGTGACGAGGAACATATAAATGATGAACTTAAACACGTAAGTGACGTCCTACGGTGGAATGGATACAGTGGGCGAATATCAAGACCGACACGTAATAAACGCCTGGTTTATAGTGTAGACCGCCATCCAGCATATTTGCCGTATGTAAAAGGAGTGACAGATAAGATCTCAAACATACTTAGGAAAATCTCCGTAAAAACTATCTTCACTCCTCTTAAAAAGTATCACAATTTCTACGCTCACCGAAGGATAGCTTTCCTTTAGAAAAACCAGGCGTTTATAAAATTGATCTGAAGCTGCGGAAGCTCGTACATAGGGCAAAACGAAAAGGACTATTTCGTGCCGGGTGAAAGAGCATATCAGGGCAGTCAAAAACAACGAAGCACAAAATCGGCAATCGCTCAACATCTTTTAGAATCGGGAACGAACCACTGGATTGAGTTACATAACCCAAAAATACTTTCGACAGAACGCCATTACATACCACGACTGGTCAGGGAAGCAATTGAAATTAAAAAATTCAAAAACTTCAATCGTGAAGACGGGTTTCAACTAGCGAAAGTATGGCATCCAGTGATTCGTTTATGTAAAAATAAAAATGTGTCCGTTTTCGAGGAAAAAAGAAGTGATACCGTGAGTGTAGTGTGTCTGGATCGAATTCTGAGTGACAATAATGTGAACGAGGGTAGTGGTGTCGTGCGTAATAAAAGACTGAGAAAGAGGGTAGACCGATATGTCTGCCCTTAGTCCTACTGTCATTCTCGCAGTCCTACAGTTCATCCGTGATCATGGCGCTTGCAACAGTGCCGAAATATCGGGAGCTCATTAAAACACAACAACATGGTAAATATCCCGGACAGTTTCAGTTTTCTAATGTGTGTGACCATGACAGTTTAAAATCTCTTGCCTTCTGTCTGTCTGTCTGTCTGTGTGTCTGTGTGTCTGTGTGCGTACCTTCTTGAGCCGCTCGCGGTCGTCCTCGTGTGTGGGCGCGGCGGAGATCCGCAGCGACTCGCGGAACATCATCTCTCTTGCCTTCTGTCTGTCTGTCAGTCTGTCTGTCTGCCTGTGTGTGTGTCTGTCCGTCTGCCTGTGTGTCTGTGTGCGTACCTTCTTGAGCCGCTCGCGGTCGTCCTCGTGTGTGGGCGCGGCGGAGATCCGCAGCGACTCGCGGAACATCATCTCTCTTGCCTTCTGTCTGTCTGTCAGTCTGTCTGTCTGCCTGTGTGTGTGTCTGTCCGTCTGCCTGTGTGTCTGTGTGCGTACCTTCTTGAGCCGCTCGCGGTCGTCCTCGTGTGTGGGCGCGGCGGAGATCCGCAGCGACTCGCGGAACATCATCTCTCTTGCCTTCTGTCTGTCTGTCAGTCTGTCTGTCTGCCTGTGTGTGTGTCTGTCCGTCTGCCTGTGTGTCTGTGTGCGTACCTTCTTGAGCCGCTCGCGGTCGTCCTCGTGTGTGGGCGCGGCGGAGATCCGCAGCGACTCGCGGAACATCATCTCTCTTGCCTTCTGTCTGTCTGTCAGTCTGTCTGTCTGCCTGTGTGTGTGTCTGTCCGTCTGCCTGTGTGTCTGTGTGCGTACCTTCTTGAGCCGCTCGCGGTCGTCCTCGTGTGTGGGCGCGGCGGAGATCCGCAGCGACTCGCGGAACATCATCTCTCTTGCCTTCTGTCTGTCTGTCAGTCTGTCTGTCTGCCTGTGTGTGTGTCTGTCCGTCTGCCTGTGTGTCTGTGTGCGTACCTTCTTGAGCCGCTCGCGGTCGTCCTCGTGTGTGGGCGCGGCGGAGATCCGCAGCGACTCGCGGAACATCATCTCTCTTGCCTTCTGTCTGTCCGTCTGTCTGTGTGTCTGTCTGTGTGTCTGTGTGTGTACCTTCTTGAGCCGCTCGCGGTCGTCCTCGTGTGTGGGCGCGGCGGAGATCCGCAGCGACTCGCGGAACATCATCTCTCTTGCCTTCTGTCTGTCTGTCAGTCTGTCTGTCTGCCTGTGTGTGTGTCTGTCCGTCTGCCTGTGTGTCTGTGTGCGTACCTTCTTGAGCCGCTCGCGGTCGTCCTCGTGTGTGGGCGCGGCGGAGATCCGCAGCGACTCGCGGAACATCATCTCTCTCGCCTTCTGCTCGGCGCGGATCCGCTTCGGCAGCGAGCGCTTCTCCAAAGCTTGACACTTCGCCAGCTCCTCCTCTTTGCGGGCGTTTTTCCTGTGAAATGTATGAAAATATGTTCAATACACATATTCTTCTTATAAATAACTAGCTGTGCCAGCGACTTCGTTCGCGTTTCCCCCGTTTTTTACACATTTTCCATTGTATCTTTGCTCCTATTGGACGCAGCGTGATGTTATATAGCCTAAAGCCTTCCTCGATAAATGGTCTATACAATGCAAAAAGATTTTTTCAAATCGAACCAGTAGTTCCTGAGATTAGCGCGTTCAAACAAACAAACAAACTCTTCAGCTTTATAATATTAGTATAGAAGTATAGATAATGAATTGCTGTTCGTTAGTCTGACTAAAACTTCGAGAACACCCGGACCGATTTAGGTAATTTTGGTTTTAAAATGTTCGTCGTAGTCCCGGGAAGGTTTCAATGAGAATATAATATAGAAAAAGAATCAGTATTGGCGTTATGAAATTCGCCGGGACCACTAGTTTGTAATAATAAATGGGGTTTGGACAATATTCTGCCTTTATTAATAAACTAGCGACCCGCCCTCGTTCGATTCGGGATTTTCCCACTAATTCACCGTAAAGGTGCACTAAGAAAGGAATTCCCGAAACACCCACAGGAACGGGAATTTGCGAGAAAATCCTTTTGAATAAAAATCTAAACCGCGTAAAAACTAACTAATTAACGTAAAGCTTACTTGCAACGCGATATTGCAAAATTCCCACGTGACTGGGATTTATTGGGAATTTAGGCTGTGCGTTCATATGACAGTCAGTCAGTCAGTTTCTCCTTTTTATACACCGTGAAATTTTAGTGGTTGTTTTCCTGCAGTAAAATGATTCTATCTTAGTAGCACAACAGATTTTTGCCGTTCTTTTTTATTGAAATCAATAAATGGCCGAAAAACCGAAACTCGAAAGCACGTTCGATCCGCTTTATTATTTAGGGCGTAGAGCTTCTTTAGCTTTAAGCATCGATTTCATGCGGCAAGCAGTACCCGATTACGTCACATCTTATATAAGTACGATAGCTTCTCTCGTATTAGAATTGGAAAATTATTATTTTCACAATTATAAAAAAAAAAAAATTGTATGCTTCGATAGTATTACTATAGGCAACTTGTTCTGCCACGGGAAAACAACCGCTTAAATTTCACGGTGTATATTTAGATTAGATAAAAAGCGTCGATGGCCGAGTGGTTATGGTCGTTGCTTGCCATGCGAGAGGTCGCCAGTTCAAACCCCGCCAGGTACCAATGTGTTTTTCAAATTTGAAATTCATATGTACCATCATTCGACGCTTTAACGGTGAAGGAAAACATCGTGAGGAAACCAGCACACCTGAGAGATTTTTCAACGGTGTGTGAAGCCATGTCAGAGGCCTACGGGCGGTTTTAAAACTCTGACACCAGGTTGTTCATCAACCACACGATAAGAAGAAGAAGATTTAGATTTACGTCACTCACCGTTTGATCTGCTCCAGCTCCTTATCGTGCCGCACCAGCATTTGATGCCGCCGCAACAGGAACTCGTCTTTGAGCTGTCTCTTGGCCAACTGATGCCGCTCGTGAATCTGTTTCTCTTCCAACTCCCAGAGGGCTGCTTCACGCGTTCTCATTATCTATTGGTAATACAATTCTTTAGTAGATCTATCTATACTTTAATATTAGAACACTGCAAATGTATGGGATATTAACCATGTTGTTTTGTTTTAATGAGCTCCCGACGTTTCGGCACTGTTACAAAAGTGAGTGAGAAACAATATGGTAAATATCCCGGACATTTTCAGTTTTCTAACGTGTGTAACCATGACAGTTTAAAAGTATTTAAACCTCTATATTTGACGAGATGAAAGGGCTATGCAGTAGGCATCTGGGTGCAAGCCAAGTAAATACTTGGATTTATAACGGACACTATTTACATTTTATATTACAGCTTGCCATGCGAGAAGTAGCCAGTTCAAACCCCGCGCCGTACCACAGTGTTTTCCAAATTTGAAATTCATATGAACGCTTATTCGACGCTTTAGCGGTGAAGGAAAACATCGTGATGAAACCTGCGTAGGTGTCTACAAATTCTAAGGTTGATACGTACCTCTCGCATGGCAAGCAACGACCTTAACTACTCGGCCATCGACGGTTTTCAAAACATTGTTTGTTTTTAATAAATTAATTCAATAAAAAAAATATATATCGCCATTACCTGATGCCGCTGCTGCAAGTACTGCCGGTCGGCCAGCGCTTGCCTCTCTCTGTGATGTTCGTGGATACGCCGTAACACTGCGTCCTGAACGAAAGCATAAAAATTGTTATAATAAAGGACTTTAGGTTAAAAATTAAAAAACGATCTAGTTTAAATAGAGATACCACCGAGAGGGATAAAATTTTTGGGTACAAGCTTGTTTTCCAGATTCAGGTCTACGATTTGGCAGAAACATGGTAAAGAAAAATCAATTTATTTCACTTGCTTTACTAGAGTCAATCAATTAATAACAATAAAGAAATTACATAAGTAAACTTTTTTATTCAAGAAATGCGAAAGAATCTAAACATACGGCCATCTCGTAAGTTTTAATAATTAACTAGTGGTCCCGGCGAATTTCATACCGCCAATAAGTACTGATTCGATTATTTTTCTATATTTTCTCATTGAAACCTTCCCTGGACTACGACGAACATTTTAAAACCAAAATTACCTAAATCGGTCCGGGCGTTCTCGTGTTTTAGTCAGACTAACGAACAGCAAATCATTTTTATTTATAAGAAGAAGAATAATAATGTAATTACTTGTAGATATTTTTATGGTTTGAACAAAAAAAAATCGAATTTCGATTATCAAGTGTTATTTTTTAAGGGTAGGAGCTGAAAACCAGCGCCGGGACGCGCGCCCGCGGCGGCATCAGCTGAGTCCCTTCCATTTGCCTCATCTGTTATTGTTAGCTATGTGTCCATTCTACCATGTTCTATTATTATTGACGTGACAACGTCTTAAATTAGGTTGCGGCTGGGAGTCACTTATGAAAAAGTGTAACGCTCGGTAACGTTACGATGAGTCACCGAACGAGAGAGAGGCCCGCCGAATGCCTTGCGTCTCTCTCCCACTCAACTATGATCGGTCTGCCGCGCGCGCAGCACTAGAGAATTAGACGTTGTCACGTAAAATCTTCGCCCGTAAAACCGACTTTACAGGCAACCATTTTTTTTCATTGGACAATACATATTTTTTCTTTCTTTCTTTCTTTCTTCCATAGACTACATACGTGAGCATCAGCCAGTCCCGCGACGAATCCCTTTTCCCGCTCGGCGTGCTCTAGGTCGAGCCGCGCGCGCCGCGACCGGTACGCCTCCTTGCGGCGCTCCTTGGAAACTAACTCCACCTCCTGGGGAACGATAATGTTAAGGTTATTGTAAGGTATATACTAGGGTGCGTAGGTATATACAGTTATACACCGTGAAATTTGAGTGGTTGTTTTCCCGTGGCAGAACGATTTGCCTGTAGTAATAAAAAAAAAATTATAAATATTACACAACATCACATACATTGATCTGATCTGAGCCCTTTAGCTTTAGTAATACTATCGAATTTTGCAAATTATTCCTTGATAATTTTTTTTTTATTTTTCAGAATAATAATTTTCCAACTCGAAAACGAGAGAAGTTATCGTTCTTTTATAAGATGTGATGTAATCAGGTACGGCTTGCCGCATGAAATCGATACTCAAAGCTAAAGAAGCTCTACGCCCTAAGTAATAAAGCGGTTCGAAAGTGCTTTCGAGTTTCGGTTAAACCTTTCGTAAAACCGGCATTTATTGATTTTACCAAAAAAGAACTGCACACATCTTTTGTACCAGTAAGATAGAATCATTTTACTGCGGGAAAACAACCACTAAAATTTCACGGTGTAGTTACAGTCAACGGAAAGAGTAGATGATCACAATTAGAAATTCTTTTCTCTCACTCAATTTCAAAGCTAAATACATAAAAGGAGAAACCGACTAACTGACACATATACGTTAGCTCTTGAAATTTGGATGGGAAGTAGCTAAGGTATCGTAAAGGTGCACTAAGAAACGTATTCCCGAAATTCCCACGGGGACGGGAATTAGCGGTAAAATCATGATATGACACTTTGTGGGGACATCAGACAAGCAAGTTCCAAACGCGAATAACAGATGGCGCTTTCCGAGAAACTATGGACTATTAGCATAAATAATATGGAAGTCTATATCACGCAGTCGAAGTAATGGTGTCAATTAGACTCATATACAATACGCAGGATAGCACAATGGAATATGGTCCTCAAGCTTAGATAGACCACCTAGCTCCAGGAACTTTCCTTCATTAAAGACATATCCTTAAACACGTAAAGTTGATTCAAGGCATCTCCAGCCATAGCTCGGTCTGCAGCTGTTGTTCAGACGCACACACACCTGCATTGTATGTGGAAGGCTGTCTGAGGACCCCAAGTTGGCCAGATCGCCAAGAGGCTGGGGAAGACCGCCGCGCAAGTGTTGATCAGGTGAGGATGCTGCTTCTAGAGCTTTTGAGCTAGGTAGTTCCGAAAGCTAGCAAGAGATGGCGCTGTTCCTGGTGCTATCGAGTGGGAAGGCAGTCCCTGTAGGTACCTGCTTGAGCAGCCGCAGCTCCTGCTTGAGCGTGTCCCGGAAGTGTCTCAGGTCCCTCTCGTGTTCGGCCCGCAGTCTCTTGGCAGCATGTCGTAGTTCCGTCTCTAGTTGTTGTTCGGCTCGTTCGGCGGCCGCTCGTTGGGCGCGCGCTAACGTATCCAGGTCTGCTTCGTGAGCGCGCGCAAGGGACGCTAGTTCCGCTTCGAACCTGCACGAGAAGGGAAACAGTTTATGATCACATACCTACTAAATATATAAGGCGTCCGACCGATTTCAGCCATGGCGGCCGATCTCAATTGAGATCAGCCAAGTGCGCAGGACATATTATAGTGCACAAGTGTGTGCGCAAACACAAGTGCACTCTCTATTCCCTTACTCTCATAATTCGGTGAGACGGCAATCCGACATGACCGATCAGAGATCGGGCGCAGGACCACCGGCTTAACGTGCTTTCCGAGGCACGGGCGTTCAACCGCCAACTTCCTAACTCCGGGCTGAGTAATTTCATTACAGAAAAACTCACACAAATTTTGCCCGACCCCGGACTCGAACCGGGGACCTCTCGGTCCTAACGCAGCACTTGCTACCAATAGACCAACGAGGCAGTTACATACTAAATACTGTAGCACGAATTAAGGAATCCGACCGATTTCGGTCATGGCAGCCGATCTCAATTGAGATCATCCAAGTGCGCAGGATATTTATGGTGTACAAGTGTACACGCAAACACGCAACGATTCTATTCTCGACTGTTGAGCAGTAACATTAACATAGTTTAGAAGTATCAGAGTATCCCACATCGAACAATACAAGTCATCCTTAGTACAAGGAATGATGACAAGTCATTAGGGGTGGTTCCATCCGCTCCCCCGCAAGTTCGGTGATGATGACGAGGCTACTCCAAGCCATCATCGTAGGGGTGAGAGCCATCCGCTCCCCCGTAAGTCCGGTGATGATGACGAGGCTACTCCAAGCCATCATCGTAGGGGTGAGAGCCATCCGCTCCCCCGCAAGTCCGGTGATGATGACGAGGCTACTCCAAGCCATCATCGTAGGGGTGAGAGCCATCCGCTCCCCCGCAAGTCCGGTGATGATGACGAGGCTACCCCAAGCCATCGTTCCCAGTTCCCTATGAGGTCCCACCTCTTGTCCTGCTGGTCGCGCAGCTGCAGCTCCTTCTGGTTCAGGTCCTGGAACTGCTTCTGCTCCTGCTTCTGCAGCATCTTGATCTCGCGCAGCTCCTGCTTGCGGAGCGCGTGGTCGTCCCACGTGCGGCCGCTCTCCTCGTCGCCCCATATCACCTGGAGGGAAATTGATAATTTATTTATTTACTAGCTTTCCGCCCGCGACTTCGTCCGCGTGGTAACCCTATTCCCGCGGGAACTCCGGGATAAGAAGTAGCCTATGCGTTATTCTGGGTATTCAGCTACCTGCATACCAAATTTCATCGTTATCGGTTCAGTAGTATTTGCTTGAAAGAGTAACAAACATCCATCCATACATACAAACTTTCACGTTTATAATATTAAGTAGGATTTATTTAAAACATACATACATAACCCTTACAGGCTAACCTAATACAATTATGTAGTTTTTGATGCTATATCAATAGCCAATCTTACGACCTCACTTGGCCACTCACAAAACAGGTCTAATTTCACCGCCATGGCATTGAGCAGTCGAAGCGCCCGCACAAGCGGCGCCCGCTAATGGCAGCGTTAACTCTGAGAACTTTAGGAAACTTTATAATGCTCGGGATATTTGCTGCCTTTCCTTTGTATTTTATTCTTTACTAGCTGTGCCGGAGACTTCGTTCGCGTGAGCCACAGGATTTTACATACAAAAGTTATTTCCCGCTAACTCCCGTTCCGTTCGTGGAAATTTCGGGCATTCCTTTCTTAGCGGGTGTCTCCGTCATAACATCTACCTGCATGCCAAATTTCAGCCCGATCCGTCCAGTGGTTAGGGCTGCGCGTTGATAGATCGCTATGTCAGTCAGTCACCTTTGAGTTATATGTACATATATAGATTAATGAAGTTTAATCTGCTTTTTATCTTAACCAGGCTATGCTACAATAGAGGTTACATTATTTTATACTTTAGTCACCTAATATAAGGTCCAAACCCAATAGAAAGTTATAGTACCCTGAGATTGGCGTTATATAATAAATGTAACAGAATATTAGCCATTTACCCTTTAACTAAACGCGAGTGCAAATCAAAAGTGACCGCTTGGCTTACGAAACTTTGGATTACGATGAAACTGAAATTCTATTGAAGCATCTTATTTAAATTGGATATTCGGATTGTACACACCCTCATGTAACGCACGCTCGCTCGCTCGCACGCACGCACGCACTCACACACACACACACACACACACACACACACACACATACATACATACTCCCACGCATGTATTTTTTCTGTCTTTAAATTTTAATTTAGTTTTCGTTCGTTTGTTTACTTGCCATAAAATGTCAAAGAGTGTTAAGGAAGAGTGACCTCTTCTGGCACAGGTGCTTCCGCACTTAAAAGAAGAGGTCAACCCTTGTCTATGTTAATGTAGAATATTGGTAATGAAATAAATATATTATATTATACTAGTTGACCCGACAGACTTCGTCCTGTCAAAAAAATAGGAAAAAGAAAAGGGCTGTTTTTAGGGGTTCCCGGCAATTAATTGATTTTTTTCCCGCCGCCGCCGCCATCTCTGCCCTCGGCATTGTAAATGCATCTTGTGTATTAATATTCACATAAAAGTGTTATGGTATGTATATATTCGGAATCATCATTTCATCAGCTTTAATTTGATATGCATTTTGTTTTATGTTTATTGGTCTATGTCGGTAGGAACATCGAGTAATTGAAAAATAAGATATTTCGTAAATTAAACTTGAACACCACTAAAATCATTATTGTGGCTAAACCTTAAAGGATAGACATATGCTATCGCAGACTTTTTTATAGAACTTTTTGAGAAGAATAATTCCCCCATACATTGTTATTCTGTATTTTGAGTTATTTCAGCAGCGCACGCAATGCAAGCCTCCAAAAAGCTCGTTTTTCTTCCGTCCGTCTGATAACTGTTACGATTACTCTAATAATTTCTTAAGTAGGTACACCAAAATTATACACCTATAGAATCCCGGGAATGTCTTCTTTCCATTATTGAAAACCGCATAGCTATTATTATAGTACTTTTTGAGATCCCAGGTAACAAACACATTTTGGGCGCCCTTCACAACTTCATTTTATACTATGTATAGATTATTAGCACAAGAAGTGCATGGCGTTCTACGTCCTATACCCTACAGAAGGATATAATGAAAGGCGAATGATGATGCTTGGCTAAGTGTTCTTGAGATCGGCAGCCGTGACGGAAATCGGTCGAACATCTTATTTATTTAAAGACTAGCTGTGCCTGCGACTTCGTTCGTGTGGAATGCTGGATTTTACATAAAAAAGTTTTTAGACTTTCGCGTTCCATTACACTAAAATTAGTCTTTATGGGTCTACACGCAATATTAGCAGTAGCAAGCTACATAGCTACTTACTGCCCGACGTTTCGACTGGGTTACACCAATCGTGGTCGCTCGCGCGAAGTTTTGTCCCAAAACTACCTTTCAAGTGGGAATTTGGCAATATCCTTTTGCTCCTAAGCTGAAAGTTTACTAAGGTACCTGCATACAAAATTCATTCATGCATTTCAAGCGTCTAACTCAAACGGTTTATATTTTTCATACAAAACTATTTTCCCGCTAATTCCCATTCCCGTAGGAATTTCTTGAATTCCTTTCCTTTCTTAGTGCACCTCTACGGTACCTAAGTTCCGCCAATTCCAAATTTCAAGTGCCTACGTTTAGCCTTGATATATCAGTCAGTCAGTCAGTTACTCCTTTTATATATTTAGCTCGCTCTCGACTGGCCCGGTGAAACAGTGGTTAGTGACTCAGGTTCAAAACCTACGGTTCCAAGAGTCGTGGGTTCGATTCCCACTCGGGACAAATATTTGTGTGACGAACATCGGTATTTGTTCCGTGTCTGAGTGTGTATTAAGTATATTTAAGTATATTTGTGTATCCACTGTTGATTCTGATACCCATAGCACAAGTGCTTAAGCTACTTACCACGGGTTCAGATCAATGTATGTGATGTTGTGTAATATTTATTTATTTATTTAGAATAGTCAGCTGTACCTTGGAGGTGGTGGTGGTGACGATGACTCCGTCGATCTCAAACTTGCGCGTGCGTTTGCGCGTCTTCTTCTTCAGATTCGCCATGTGGATGTCCTCCTTTGACCTGCGAGGAAGAACCATTGTTTATGAGAAACAGGGGTCAAATTTAACATAGATTCCAGGATTTCCAATCCTATACATTTTATTATTTTCGTACTTCGTTATCGTTTTCTTTTCTTGAACTTCGTTTCATTTTTTTTAATCCCTCGGGTACAAACTCAATAGGCATTTTAGAAAACTGTAACTGTCCGGGATATTTACCATGTTGTTTTGTTTTAATGAGCTCCCGATATCAATATGCATTAAAAATTAGACCTGTACTACAGTTAGATCGCAATAAAAACTAAGACTTAGGTATTGAGACGATTTGTACAAAAAAAAATTGTACCCACATCGTACATCTTTCAGGTAGCGCACTTACCTCATACAACATAACTTAAATTAAAAGAATGGGCTAACCAACAAAGATATTTTTTATGAAAGTCAAAACACATAGTGTATTTAGTTATGTAGTGTATTTAGTTATATAGTTTGCAAACTTACTCCATACTCCATAAAGAATTTGTGTTAACAACTATGTGACACACGCACCTTTGTATCCTATTGACGGGTTGGCCGTCTTGGTTCTTTCTCCTCAGCACCACCGGCTCACCATTCTCTTGGATGTCTGTGTTTACTCTGAAAAAAAAATACCACTATTAGGTGATCACTACATAGTATAAAACAAAGAAGCTTTCTCTGTACCTATATCCCTATGTATGCTTAAATCTTTAAAACTACGCAACGGATTTGATGCAGTTTTTTTAATAGATAGATTAAAGTGAAAGGTTTTTATGTAAAATTCACCCAAAGCGAAACGCGGGCATACATAAGACAAAGTATTTCTCTAGGTGTGTAAATAGTCCAAGAGCTGGTGAACCCTGGGAGTAACGGTCTTCCTGTAAGGTTAGAAATTTGTATACTGACGGTTTATGGCATGCTAAGAGCAATAGCCAAGACCTGGCAGGCGTCAGCCCTGCACGTCATCAGCCCCTTTATTTTTCAAACTGTTAAGTAAATGGGGTTTCAAAACTTGTTCCTGTAAGCTTGAAAATTTAATAGAATAAAGTTATTTTATTAGACATCTTAAAAATAAATTGACAGGCGATTACAATAAGCAGAAGTATACGACAGGTCAATTAGAAAACGCACAGTTGATGAGTTAAAAAAACTTTATTCTGTATACTTGAAATTTTTATATGTTTTTCAATAGACTTCTCAGAGTAAATATGTACAATGCCAGGCGGTTTTGAACAGCATAAGACCTTGCCAGGCGAGGCGACAGCTGCTAAAGGCGTGCGAGTGAGAAGTGTTACATGAACGCATACAGTAAATGTAATGTATTTTATTATGTTTTATACAATGTACAATAGATGAAATGCAAACTGACGAATAATAATACGTTAAATTGTAAGCAGTAGGTTATGGTTTACAAATTTTCGACGGTTCACAATCTTGCTAGGTAGATAGCAATCAAGCGTTATTTACATTTTACCGTGACATATACATGTGACACAGACATTTTAATATTACTGCTCGGAAACATGGACCATCTCCACAATAAGAATTTAAAAATCTATATGGAATATGGCACTAATAATTGTAAAAAATTGATAAATTTTTCTGAACTATATACAAAATTGGGACCTTCTATATGCCAAAGCTAACCTGGATTTCAAGCATTAACCGGTTGCGATTTCAATCCGTCTTTTTCAAGAAGAGATAAAGAAGAACCATTCCAAATATTGCAAAAATCGAGTATATATCAGAAAGCATTCAAAGAGTTAGGAAACGCAGAAATAGTACAGAAGAAAGAAAAAAAAATCCCGATACTAGAGAAATTTGTATGCCAAATGTATGGTTTGAAATCTTCAAAATTATAAATGCACGATATGAAAAGTTCGTTGCTACGTTCAACACAACTAATCCTAGTGTTTATGAAAAAATTAGTAAGCTATGATTCATCGAATTTACCACCCTACCAACGTGAACTACATCAACAATTGTTGAGAACTGCCTACATTACAAATATATGGCGAAATTGTCATTTAAAAGAACCAACAATTATTACACTTGAAAATAACGGTTGGAACTTAATTGATAATAATCGTTACCATTTAAATTGGTTTGAGGGGAATACAGTTCCATCGTTTAATACGACATACTTTTACAAGAACATGCTGATACTTCCACAGCACAATCGACTGAAACTGAGGAATGCATTTCAGGTAACATACAACTATTTTATTCTGTATCATTTAATATGCAGTCCTATGCGTTGAACTTGATATTTAATTCTCAACAACCATATTGATTCATAAAAAAATATTTTACTATTTTCAGATGAGGAAAACATTGTTGAAGAATTAGATGATGATGAAAACAGTGATAGCGAAATTTCGGATGATGCTGAAGAAAATGAGTGTTAAAAATAATGTACATTGTATAAAACATAATAAAATACATTACATTTACTGTATGCGTTCATGTAACACTTCTCACTCGCATGCCTTTAGCAGCTGTCCCCTCGCCTGGCAAGGTCCTATGCTGTTCAAAACCGCCTGGCATTGCACATATTTACTCTGAGAAGTCTATTGAAAAACATATAAAAATTTTAAGTATACAGAATAAAGTTTATTTTACCTCATCAACTGTGCGTTTTCTAATTGACCTGTCGTATACTTCTGCTTATTGTAATCGCCTGTCAATTTATTTTCAAGATGTATAATAAAATAACTTTATTCTATTAAATTTTCAAACTTACAGGAACAAGTTTTGAAACCCTATTTACTTAACAGTTTGAAAAATAAAGGGGCTGATGACGTGCAGGGCTGACGCCTGCCAGGTCTTGGCTATTGCTCTTAGCATGCCATAAACCGTCAGTATACAAATTTCTAACCTTACAGGAAGACCGTTACTCCCAGGGTTCACTAGCTCTCCAGCTAAAAGGTGTCATCATCATCAGCCCATATACGTTCCCACTGCTGGGGCACGGGCCTGCCCTAAAGTAAGGCGATAAGGCCGCGAGTCAACAACCCCGGTAGCCAAGTGCGGGTTGGTCGACTACCCAACCTAAGAATTTCTTCGTAGGTGTGCAGGATTTCTCACACCTGTGGTTTACATATGAGTTTAGGAGCGCCGGTGGTAAACCGCGCTCTTACTAGTGAGTAGAAGACAAAGTCAATACTTAGAGTACAGTCAGCCAAGAAAGTGGTCTACCACTTTTGACAAAAGTTTCTGCGAGATGTAACGATCGCTAAGGTTGACTTTTCACTGACACAATCTAATTGCCAAGGAGAATTGACTTTGTTGTTTCATGACGTACAAACGAATCTCAACCGTAGGGTGGTAGACCACATTTTTGGCTGACTGTACAACACAGGGTAAAACGGAGTTAATAAATTTAAAAAAAAATCTAGGTGTAAAAAAGTGTTTCTCCCTCACAACTAGGTGGTTTGTTCTCCATAACTATGGTTCTATTCAATGTCGTAATTTGTAGAAATGCATATTATATTGTGCTACTTGTAAATGAAAATTTGAAGAAATTGGCATTCATGACCCCGCCTGAACGGGGACTTGAACCACCGGACCTTCCGGTCACGCTGGTGTGTGTGTGTGTGTGTGTGTACGTCTGCGTGCGCGTGAGTCTGCTTGTGCGTGAGTGTGGGTTTGTCTGTCTGTATCTCACTGTGTGTGTGTCTCTCTCTCTCTCTGTGTGTGTGTCAGTCTGTCTGTCTGTGTGTGTACGCACCTGGCGCCCCCGTTGGGCGGGCGCGCGTGGTCTGTGTGTGTATGTCTGTCTCTCTGTGTGTGTGTGTCAGTCAGTCTGTCTGTGTGTACGCACCTGGCGCCCCCGTTGGGCGGGCGCGCGTGGTCTGTGTGTGTATGTCTGTCTCTCTGTGTGTGTGTGTCAGTCAGTCTGTCTGTGTGTACGCACCTGGCGCCCCCGTTGGGCGGGCGCGCGTGGTCGTCGGCGGCGGCGGCGAGCGAGTCGGCGTCGGGCGCGGCGCGGGACGACGACGACGCCACCGACCCGCTGTCCGACTGCGACCGCCTGGGGAACAATGGTATATAACACTTATTACCTTTAAAAATACGTTCAATTATTCGAATGTCTGCCCTTCACTCTTCAACTTTGCAATGCCTTTCAAGGTATATATGAATGTTAAGTGTCATTATTCGTTTAGGCGCGATTGGTCCAATCATAAAAAAATTACAAATTCGCGGAAAATAAAAATAGTGAATTGAACCAATCGCGAATTGGACTAATCGCAAATTGGATTAATCGCGAATTTGTAATTTTTTGACGATTGGACCAATCGCGCCTAAACGGTTATTATTATGTAGCATCTAAGTCAAATGTAATGCAAATATTTTAAATAAATAATGCCTAAGAAGACATGAATTCATTGCGTCAGAGATAATTTACGCGGTTTAACAATTTTTTTTTTTTAAGTTTTTACCGCTTATTCGTTTAGGTGTTGATGTTAAAACAGGATCTTAAACTAAACAAACCTAAAAAAATTTAAACTTTTACTAATTTTGTACTAGGTACATATGCATTACATAAAATCTATTAAGATACTAAAAAAAATCCTTTCTTAGTGCATCTCTATGGTACCTAAGCTACATTCTTTTCAAATTTCAAGTGCCTACGTTTAGCCCTTTAGGCTGGGCGTCGATATGTCAGTAAGTCAGTCAGTTTCTCCTTTTATATATTTAGATGTTATCTTATATACGTGTTTAGGTTAGCGATTCCTAATCGTGCCTAATCATCTTTATCAATCACGACAAGACTCACATACCATCACAGTGGAAATTTATGTAATTTTCTTACTAAAGAACTCTCCCATAATATCAACGATATAATATCATTTTAGCTAAAAGAGTTAAGGTATAAAGCCATGTACTCACCTCTCGAAACTGTCTGGACTCAGCCGCGTGACGGGCGGCTCGCCTACAGTCACCACCGATACGTGCGACGTATCCTGACAAACACACAGACACACTTAGTAATAAGGAATTTGAATACACATGCATAATTTACATGACAAACTAATCTCACTTGACTGTGTGAAAGGGAACAGAGAGCTCGGTATTGATTTGATATTGTTCTAAACCATGCTGGCATGGTTCGATTCAACTTCTTAAAAGTATTTTTTTCTATTTTTCAGAAAAATAATCTTCCCAAATCGAAAGCTTGCGAAGTGATAGTTCTTTTTAGTGATGTGACTTAATCAGGTTCTACAATAGGCGAGACGACTAAAAAAATATAATTAGTCCGTTATTTAGATTATTCAAAAATATTGTACTCGTATTTTTTATTTTGTTTCATAAACAAGCAATTATGAAGATATAGTGCTTAGAAGTTTCGTATGACGTCACGATTACGTACATTTTTTACCTAGCCGTGACGTCACAAGTCCCCAGTCCAGAACTTTGATAAGCTATAATTTTGTAATTTTTCAATCAATTGAAAAACAAAAAAAAAATGTGTCCCATATTTTTGTATAAACTAACTTACGGACTAAATAGATTAATCAGATTTTGACCCAGTCGTCACGCCTATTAACATGACAAACACATCTCACCGGACTGCGAAAGTGAACTTTGCACAATAGGGTATTTGACTATTTTTTTATTTTGATATAGTTGGATGGACCACTCGAACACAAACACATTGTTAAAAGTTTCACTTTGATATCTCGATAGCTCGACGAGATATTACAATTTTAATTGCACATTATTTGGGCGAGCTCAAAAACGCTCCATACAAACGGCCCCTGGCGTGTGACGTCACACGCAAGTTCTTTGTATGCAGCGCCTAGGAAGTTTGTTCGGCAGGGTCATCAAAGTTGCGTTTATGGATACGTTTCCATAATAAAAGATCTTAATAATTCTGTTATTTATGAGATGACAACGAAATTTTATATGATTTTTGCAATTTTGAAATGGACTTGCCCACCGAACTTTAAATGTCTTTTGCTGTCTCATTTCGCCAAAAATTTAAGTTTCGATTTCATTAATAATATTGTTTTACTTAAATTTTACTAATTATCATAAAAATAGCAAACATAACAACCATTGTCAAATACCCTATTCTACACTATGTTGAACTGATATTTTAATTAATCTTGTCATTTCACTCTGAATAAACTATTTTTCGTTCTTCACTTCTTTCTTACTTTCTTTCTGTCTGTCTGTCTTCCTTTCCATAGTAGCAAGGTTGATTTCGCGTGACAGGAAAATAAGAAAATATAATATAATATGGAGAAAATAGGTGCACGCACACCTGTGCTCTTTATAATTTGATTCTTTATTTTTCTTTAGTACTTTACACCATAATGGACTAAGTATGTAAATTTTTCTATAGTAGTTTATGTCATGCATTTGCCTTCCATCTTCCTGTCTACCGGTCGTTCTTTCCATTTTTTCTTTCTATACATACACGGAACACATAGTGCACCTCTGCTTGCGCACTCGCGTGCACTACTCACCAGGTTCAGCCCGTTGTTGGCGCTGTCGTCGAACACGCCCGAGTCGCCGGCAGCGGCCGGACTTAGGATCAACACTTCGCTGCTGTCTAGTCGGCGACCGCGGGTCTTTTCTGTATAAGAAACATAAATAATATTCATAAAATAGATGTCGATCAACATCACACACATTGGATTTTACACTTTCGCGTTCCATTACACAAATACGGTAAGGTACGGCCGGAATACCAGTGCTGCAGGAATTGATGACGAGCTGGTAAAGGCACAAATACGATTTCATACGAATATTGAATACTATTCACCTATTCACCTCGTCCTCAAAGTTGTTTCGACCCAACTGCATAGTCTGCCCGAGGTACACATATTTTTGAACAACTTCGAGGACGGTGCCGTGAATCGCAATCGGTTCCGGTAGTACATGTTCATTGAACATGACCTTGGTTTTATCCAAGTTCATCCGTAGGCCGATGCGCGCAGAAGAGTCAGTCAGGTCATTCAGCATCTGTTGTAGGTCCTGCAGCGTCTCTGCCAGAATGACGATGTCATCTGCAAATCGCAGGTGGGAGATGTATCCACCATTTATGTTAATGCCACGTCCTTTCCAGTTCAGCGTCTTGAACAAATCCTCCATTGCATTTGTGAACAACTTCGGGGAGATGACGTCCCCTTGTCTCACTCCTCTATGCAATGGTATGGGTTTTGTTTGCTGATTCTGTACTTGGACGGACATAGTTGCGGCTTGGTAAAGACATTTCATCACCTGGATGTACCGCCAATCTACTTGGCATCGCTGCAGGGACTCCAGAACTGACCAGATTTCAACCGAGTCAAAGGCTTTCTCATAGTCCACAAATGCTAGACACAGGGGCTGATTATACTCCTCAGTCTTCTGTATAATCTGCCGCACTGTGTGGATGTGGTCTATGGTGCCGTATCCGCTCCGAAATCCAGCCTGTTCCGGTGGTTGGAATTCGTCGAGTCTTCGTGCAAGACGGTTCGTGATTACTCTTGAGAAAAGCTTATAGACGTGGCTTAAAATTGGGAAATTACGCCGAGTCTTCTCATCGTCAATCCCACAAAGCCTAAAGACGAAAGTCTTTAATCAGTGCGTCCTACCCGTCATGACGTATGGAGCCGAAACGTGGACACTGACGGCACGGCTGGTCCACAAGTTTAAAAGTCGCTCAGCGGGCTATGGAAAGAGCTATGCTCGGTGTTTCTCTGCGAGATCGAATCAGAAATGAGGCGATCCGTCAGAGAACCAAAGTCATCGACATAGCTCATCGCATTAGTAAACTGAAGTGGCAGTGGGCTGGCCACATCAGCCGTAGAACCGACGACCGATGGGGTAGACGAGTTCTGGAGTGGATACCGCGTCTCGGCAAACGTAGTGTAGGACGCCCGCAGGCCAGGTGGTGTGACGATCTGCGCAGGACGGCTGGTAGGAGCTGGATGCGAGTGGCCGAGGAGAGAGAGAAGTGGCGTGCATTTGGGGAGGCCTATGTCCAGCAGTGGACTGTAATGGGCTGATGATGATGATGATGATGATGATTGAATACTAGTGTACACCACTACCAGTAATAATAAGGCGTCCGACCGATTTCAGCGATGGCGGCCGACATGACATGACCGATGAGAGATCGGGCGCAGGACCACCGGCTTAACGTGCTTTCCGAGGCACGAGCGTTCAACCGCCAACTTCCTAACTCCGGGCTGAGTAATTTCATTACAGAAAAACTCACACAAATTTTGCCCGACCCCGGACTCGAACCGGGGTCCTCTCGGTCCTAACGCAGCACTTGCTACCAATAGACCAACGAGGCAGTTAATACCAGTGCACTACCAGAGGGCCTACCGTGAGTTGGCTATCGAAAACTTACGTACGTTGAAAACCTATCGAGTTGTTTTTTTCATACGGCCGATTTTAGTTCTTCGCGTAACCACCAGTACAGCGGCGCTGTACAAGTTTTTCATAGACATATTTACGTAGGCGATATCGAGTTTTTTTTTTTATTATTATAATAAGCTAACAAGATGACCTCACTCCACCTGATGGTAAGCGGTAGTGAGATCCAAATATGAGGTCGACAGGCACAATAGACCATATTGAGCCTGTCGCACTCACCCTGAAAGCCCGCTTTAAGAGGAGACCACTGCTGCGGCAACAACGAGACAAGGCGTGGAGTCTCGCATTGGTATTGAGCTGTGCGGGTTCGAGTTGGCCAGTCCGCCGGACGGAAGGGCCCCCGTACCAACGAGACAAGGCGTGGAGTCTCGCATTGGTATTGAGCTGTGCGGGTTCGAGTTGGCCAGTCCGCCGGACGGAAGGGCCCCCGTACCAACGAGACAAGGCGTGGAGTCTCGCATTGGTATTGAGCTGTGCGGGTCCGAGTTGGCCAGTCCGCTGGGCGGAAGGCGGAGTGCGTAAGTTTTAAACTCACGGTAGCCCTACAGTAATACCGGTGGTGTGTCTCACCGCTGTAACAGTTGGTGCAGTCGAGCGAGTCGAGCGAGGAGGGCGCGAAGCAGTCGTCGTCGGAGGACGAGCCGGCGCCCACGATCACTACCGAGTCGGCGGCGGGCGGCGTTGTCGATATCGTCACGGCGGCCGGCTGCGAATCGAATACGGTAAGGTTAAGCTTTGAATCCTTAAGAGATTTTCTCTACTACCAATTTTAAATAAACGAAAAATTTGTAGAATATTGAGTAAAATTGGTGGTGGTTTGTGTCACACCACACACATGTGTCAATAATGTGACATGACACGTCTCAATCAGGGTTTTCGCGTATGAGAAATCCACTAGATGTCAAGACGTAGACCTAAGGTCTAACTGTTACGTGATTAGTGAATATCGACATGTCTGTCAATGTCACGTCAAAAATAGCCAATCATGCTGCAGTTGGACCTCACGCCTACGTATTGCCATCTAGTGAATTTCTCATTCGGGAAAACCCTCATTGTATGATAGCACAGGTGTCAAGCGTTGATATTACAAGTATTAAGAGTGTGATAACTACACGTGTCAAGTGTCTGATACCACACTTATCAACTGTGTCACTGTGTGTGTACCTAGTGTATTTAACAAGTGAGTGCTACCAATGTGTCGAGTGTGTGACACCACACGTGTCAGTTGTGTGATACCACATGTGCTTGATAAGTGAGTGATATCAATGTGTCAATTGTGTGTTACCACACGTATCAAGAATGTGTTACCGCACGTGTCAAGTGTGTGTACTTGACAAGTGAGTGCTACCAATGTAGCGAGTGTGTGACACCACATGTGTCAGTTGTGTGACACCACATGTTCTTGATAAGTGAGCGATATCAATGTGACAAGTGTGTGATATTATCTGTCCAGTGTGTGACACTAGAAGTGTCTAGAGTGTGATACCACATGATAGTGTCAAGTGTGTGATTTCGTGTCTAGTGTGTGACACCACAAGTGTACTTGACAAGTGTGCGATATCAATGGGTCAAGTATGTGACACCAAACGTATCAAGTGTGTGATATCACACTTGTCAATTATGTGATACCACAATTGTGTGACAAATGAGTGTTATTTTAAACTGTCATGGTTACACACATTAGAAAACTGAAACTGTCCGGGATATTTACCATGTTGTTCATCATGTGGTGTCATTAAAACAAAACAACATGGTAAATATCCCGGACAGTTTCAGTTTTCAAATGAGTGTTGCCAAGGTGTCGAGTGTGTGTACCTGGTGCGTAGCTAGCACGGGCGGGTGCGTGGTGGTGACGGTGACGAGGCCGGCGGGCGCGGCCGCCAGCGAGTTCGGCTCCACCACCACCACGGAACCTAGGGCTTCCACCACGGGGACCACCGGCACGACCACGTTGGTGGCCGCCACCGCTACCGCGGGCGGGGGCGGCGCTAGAGGCTTCACCTCGCGGCCCGGGTCCGGTTCTTTAGGTTGGGGCGGCTGGAAACAAAATTATCAATAACTAGCTGTGCCAGCGACTTCGTTCGCGTTTCCCCCGTTTTTTACACATTTTCCATTGTATCTTTGCTCCTATTGGTCGCAGCGTGATGTTATATAGCCTAAAGCCTTCCTCGATAAATGGTCTATACAGGGTGTCCCAAAAAGTAGTGTCAAGCGGAAGTCCTGAGATAGAACACCCCGTGGGGCATCCGAAACACCCCCATGTATGTTCCGCGATTTTTTATAGTTTTCGAGTTTTGATTAAGTTTCTAAAATTTTGAGAACAACTGACCTAACCGACTAAAAATATTGTAGAGAAAAAAGTATTTGAGTTTTTTGAGTAATTCTTTTTGCAAATCAATTTTCATGAGTTTTTCTTTAATGCCTAAAATATTTGTCTCCATAACTTATATGGAAAATATCAAAATTATGGTACAAACTGAAAAGTTACGTTCTGAAAATAATGTCCTACAATTTCAACGTTAAATTTAAAATATAAGGAGGTAGTTGCATGGCTCCTAAATAACTTTAAAAACTGCGCTAGACTCTCAGCTTTCATAATCATTAATAAAAACTGGTACTTAATGGGCTACGTTTGCTGAAATCGGACTTCAAAGACAGAGAGGTGGAAAAATCACTCATTCAGCCATTTGAATACGAAGTATTATTTGGACATTTTATTATTCCGAAAGTTAGTCAGTTTGTTAACAAACCTAAATTTAATACAGGAGCACTCAGATGCAAACATTTGGATGATTTTTTTTGTTTAATTTAAGTTTCATTGCGCTAACACTGTTTTCACATGTAATACCTTCGTTACGACGAACTTGACGAACTTTGCTTTCTTTACGGACTTTAATAAACTTTTACTTATAAACTTTTTACAATAAATAATCAAAAACAATAACTTTGTTTTTTAATAAAGTTCCCATTTTTAGACTTAATAAATTTTTTAAGTATCACAAATTAAACTTTCAAGTGGTTATTTCTTAGCATTTCTGGTATAATTTTGATTGTTAACAATCTTATTAACTTTAGAAATAATAAAATGTCCAAATAATACTTCGTATTCAAATGGCAAATTTTATGATTTTTCCACCTCTCTGTCTTTGAAGTCCGATTTCAGCAAAAGTAGCCCATTAAGTACCAGTTTTTATTAATGATTATAAAAGCTGAGAGTCTAGCTCAGTTTATAAAGTTACTTAGGAGCCATGCAGCTATCTCCTAATATTTTAAATTTAACGTTGAAATTGTAGGACATTATTTACAGAACGTAACTTTTCAGTTTGTACCATAATTTTGATATTTTCCATATAAGTTATGGAGACAAATATTTTAGGCATTAAAGAAAAACTCATGAAAATTGATTTGCAAAAAGAATTACACAAAAAAGTCAAATACTTTTTTCTCTACAATATTTTTAGTTGGTTAGGTCAGTTGTTCTCAAAATTTTAGAAAAATAATCATAACTCGAAAACTATGAAAAATCGCGGAACATACATGGGGGTGTTTCGGATGCCCCACAGGGTGTTCTATCTCAGGACTTCCGCTTGACACTACTTTTTGGGACACCCTGTATAACGCAAAAAGATTTTTTCAAATCGAACCAGTAGTTCCTGAGATTAGCGCGTTCAAACAAACAAACAAACAAACAAACTCTTCAGCTTTATAATATTAGTATAGATACGTTTATTTTACATCACAATATTTAGTACTAACTTAGGTCTAAGAACAATCTATCTAAGCCCAAGAGTGAAGGACTGGTGCCTGAAATAGATTTCGTAGTGAAACCTGTGCTACAGGTCACCAGGCCCCACTATCCGGCTGTACATAGGATCAGAAAACAAAATTATTAATGTGAAATAGTGTGTTCTATCGATTTGATGGAACATTCCGAGCTTTTGGTGGTCGTACTAGGTACCATCCGCCAAATAAATTTCAAAATTCTAGGAATATAAACTTCGATCCCTTTTTCACACTTTTTTGACTGGCTCGATGGAACAGTGATTAGTGACTCAGGTTCAAAACCTACGGTTCCAAGAGTCGTGGGTTTGATTCCCACTCGGGACAAATATTTGTGTGACGAACATCGGTGTCTCCCCTTTTCCTTCCCCCGTCATATATCCTTGCTACTCGTGGGAACGCAATGACCTTGTTAAAACAATGCACAAGGCAGAATGGCGGCGACGTGGTCCACAACCCGTCACGTCACGTTTCCCACAGAGGTGAAAAGTGGATCGCTGGAAGTGATCTCTGCCTACCCCTCTGGGAAAAAGGCGTGATTGTATGTATGTATGTATGTATGTAACATCGGTGTTTGTTATATATTTAAGTTTACTTGTGTATCCACTGTTGATCCTGATTTCCGTAACACAAGTGCTTAAGCTACTTACCACGGGATCAGATCAATGTATGTGATGTTATGTAATATTTATTTCACTAAAAAAATTGAGACTAATTTAGGCACTCATGAGTGTTTGTACAGACTGTACGATGACTACGACAATGCTCGTGCAACGTCTATTTGTGTGCATCTCTCAATAAATACACTGTGAAATTTTAGTGGTTGTTTTCCCGCAGCAAAATTATTCTATTTTAGTAGCACAATAGATTTGTTCAGTTCTTTTTTATTGAAAATAATAACAAAATAGGGAATAGGTATGCATAAATCTGCAATCTTGATTTTTTTGACAACTTATGAAAAAAGGCTTAAACATATATACTAAAATGTGAAATAAAAATGAAAATCGGTTCACAAACGAAGGATTTATAAGGAATTAACCCTTAATAAGACACGGGGAAAATAGTTCCCACCAGATTTTGAACCTTATGTAGTTGGAATACCGGCGAAAACAAATGAAAAAATTCTATATGCTGTATTTGATCAAGGGTTAATTTTCTATCTCTTTCTTACAAAACGGAGTTTTTGATGGATCGCGTATGGCCGTAGTGTAATTGTGACGTCATCTGCCATGTCGGATCTCTGTCCACCCGGGAACTTTAAACAGCTATATCTCGCTTGTCGTTAAAGTAAATTGAAAAATAGAATTTTACATTCATATTTCTTCGATATTAAAAGATTGATTTCTATAATAAAAAAAAATGTGTGCATATTCCATATAAACAATGTCTAATATCACTCTCAGTTTTTGGTCTAAATTGACCGGACTAAACAATGTTGTTCATTTTATGCTAAGGTGTAATAAATGTAATAATGTGTCAAGTACTCACCGTAACAGGCCTAATCTCCACCGCGTTCTGCTGCGTCCTCTCCTTATTCTCTCTACTCTTCTCCTCTACTCTCCTCTCCACTTCAATACTGATCCTCTCTTTAGCGTCAACAGAACTAGACCTGCCGAACTTCTCTATCCTATTAACTTCCGCGTTCACTCTCACACACTCCACCTGTTCAGTCGATGTAGACCTCTCTTTATCCAATCTACACTTCACATCTTTGTCTAACTCTAGCGAACTTCTTGAAGTTCTCTCTATCCTATTAACGTGCGCCAATACTGACTCCTCTCCCGAGTTCGACCTGGAGAATCTCTTATCTTCTGCCACTCCATTCTTCTCCGTTTCGACTCTAACTTCTTCTACTTTGACGACGTCTTTCTCTATCCTAACATTCTCTTTGTTATCATCGACCCTGTTCAGTTTAACAGGACTTGTATCTTTGCTCTCTACTCTAACAATCTCCGTCTCGCTCTGTGTAGGGTCGGTGCGTTTCGTATCCGGTTCCGGTGTCAGTCTGTCGTCCTCTTTGGGACTCTTTGTTTTGTCTATGTCCGATTCTTGCTTGTCTGTCTTTTTGTCTTCCACCGCTTTCTCCGCTTCTCTGCATACCTGTGAATAAAGTGGATACTTTATCTCTTTTGTAGGGTAAATACGCAGGACTTCCTTTTACTGTAACTTAGATGTTAAATGATTTAACTTAAATCTGTACACAATAGATGTTAAGATTTACAGCTAACACTTTACAGATGGTAACACCGGGCTATGAGCATAATTGGTCACCAAGTGGCAAAAAAGTACGGCCAGCTCTTGCTTCCGATCGACAAAAATGGTGCGAATTGGGGGAGGCTTTTGCCCAGCTGTGGGACAAGGGCTAGATAAAAAAAAAGGTATTATTCTTAAAGGATTCATACGATTCAACGTCCGGCGGCAAACGTACGTCTCTCTCACATCTACGATTTGTTCACATACTTACATACATATATAAAATCACACCATTTCCCAGAGGGGTAGGCAGAGATCACTTCCTGCCATGTGCTACGGTCCTGGCACACCACTTTCGCTTCATCCACATCCATCAACCTCTTTATGCATGCTCGTCGATTACGGGTGCTTTTGATTTGACCTCCCTTTACCTATTTGGTTGACCAAAATTTACAGACGGTTGTATTCTTCTTAAAGGATTCATACGATTCAACGTCCGGCGGCAAACGTACGTCTCTCTCACGTTTTCGATGCGTTTGTTTGATCGAAACAGGCCATACGCACTCTGATTGGCTGCCAGCAGAAAAACATAGCAGCCTATCTTAATTTTGTTACTACATACTTGTCATGTTTAGATATAAATCTGTCAGTGTACCTAATTTTAAATAAATAAATAAATTAAACATAGATTTAAAGAACATTTTCTAGCCATACCTGGTCTACAATGAGTTTCCCTTGCGTGTGTGCAGGCGCGGGAGCGGTTGCGGGCGGCGGCGGCGCGGGTGGCTTCTTGGCGGCGGGGGCGGCGGGGGTAGGCACAGGGGTAGGCGCAGGGGTGGGCGGGGTGGGCGCAGGGGTGGGCGCAGGGGCGGGCGCGGCGGGGGCGCGCGGGGAGGCGGGCGGCGTGGCGGACGGGGGTGGGGGCGCTGGACCCTTCTCTTTTTTTGGTGCCTGTGGGAAGAAACAGATCACAATCATTATATATTCCAAGATGGCTGAGCTATCTTAGCTTATATTAGCTCAGATATTAGAAAAATGATATAGTTCAATATTGTGTTGTTGTTGTGTTGGGGATATTTACCATGTTGTTTTGTTTTGATGAGCTCCCCATATTTCGCCACTGTTGCAAGCGACATGATCACGGGTGAACAGTTCAGTTGGTTTCTAATGTGTGTAACCATGATAGTTTAAAATTATATATAGAATTGTCTATTATTTGCGCGAACACATACACAAGACCACTTTGCGAAGTCTTGTCCTTGAAGTGATGTAAATAAATTGAAATATGCTTGTCGAAAAATCTTCGTATGAATTTTAGTTTCTAGTATATTTTTCTGACTATTATACAATTAATTTAGGTACATTTTTTTTTTCATAATATAAGTACACTTCAGAGACCTTTTGCCCAGCAGTGGGTTGATACGGGTTAGTTTAAAGGTATACTCACAGGCGCCTTCCTGTCAGCGGGCACGGCGTCGTCGTCCCGGGGCCGCTTGGCGGGCGCGGCGGCGGGGGCGGCGGTAGCGGTTCGCGGGGATGGGGGGGCGCGCGACGCTGTGACTGCGGCGGCGGCGGCCGGCTCGGACTCCGCCACTGAGAGAGGAAATTACTTGTAGACTATTGTAAGGCCTTTGAAAATCTATACTTATACTAGCTGTGCCCGCGACTTGTTGAGGGTCACTCAGGCAAGTGTATGAAAAATATATAAAAATAATTTATTCGAGAGACACGGCTCTGGGGTAATATCAAATGCTGTAGACTTTGCTTAAGCGTTTGATTATGTCTCCGTCGTCATTGTGATAAGTAAATTTGAAGAATTTACATTGGAAGGCACGCCAACCACATTATATTCTACAATCAACGATCAGAATGCACACAATTTTTAACTCTTGGCAAACTTACAGTAGAATTAACGAGTATGTCTTACGGTGTACCTCAAGGCAGTGTACTGGGACCCACTCTTTTCTTAATATATGTCAACGAAACATAATTCTTCTGCATATAATACAAAATTAAGGATATTTTATTCCATCTTGTCTATGGTGAATCCTCCTTTAGTTGGGCAAAATGCACTTACTCTTGACGTCGGGGGTGTCGGCCGACCGGACGGACGTCGAGTCATCTTCCATCTCCATATGCATCTGTGAGCTGCGATGTTCCTGTAACGAAAACGGAGAATGTTAATATTTACAAAACCTTATTAATTAATGTCAATCACTAATTGTAGGAAACACAAAAACAAATGTAATAAAAAAGCATGTGCCCTTTCCATAGTGTCATTAATACTTTGCAAAGGACTAAGTTATGGTTAGAATCCAAGATAATGAGTTTCGATCTTCCTGCAACTTTAGTGAGGGGAAAACTTAAGCTAGCATAAAGTATTTGTAGTTTTCTAATGAAAAAACCCAATAGGTATAACAATGTGAATGGCAGCAACTTTTAGTTGCCTGAAGATACCCCATTTTCTGTATGTAACAGACAATTCTGTTGTAGCAAATCTTATGCTTCACAAAGACAGTACTAAAGTATGTAATAATAATCTAATACTACGTTCAATTCGCATGCTACTTCCGGTACCTTCGACGCAGGCGGAGGTCCTCGCGGCTGCAGTTCCGTTTCGGAAGCAATGTAAACCAACCACAATATACCACATTAACGTAAATCAACACATATACAATTTTCAATTCACTTTTATTTATTTTTTTAATAAGGATAAATATATTTTTTTATTAATATTTTAAATAGAGTTTATTATTGTCTTTCAAAGCATTCCTAATTCATACATATCTTAAGATAAACACGTACCTCTACTAGAAATGTAACATTTGTTTTGTTTTCCTTTTTTTTTCATACCTATCCTATTATTATTCGTAAATTAATTACTTATAATTATTTTTTATTTCAGTGTCAATATTTTTCTATTTTTTTAACAAATGTAAGTTGGTTACTTTAATTCTATTTAATAATAAAAATATAATTCTGTAACTTATGTTGATAATCCAATAACTAAATTAATAAGTACATTTTGCCCTACATACTATCAAAGTAACCTGACATTTGCTAATGTCAAACTGAAATAACTGTCATATTCGATGTGATTGTGACGATAGTGTTGACCAATATTTATAAACCTTGATAAATTTTCGATTGAATTAATTTTCGTTTAAACACATCAAATCAAAAAAATATTAGTGTCTTATTTTGTATAGAAAAAAATATTTTAATGATCTCACCAACACCTTTATGAACTGTACAGCGTACATTTTTTTTTTTTATAAGAGGCTAACAAGATGACCTCACTCCACCTGATGGTAAGCGGTAGTGAGATCCAAATATGAGGTCGACAGGCACAATAGACCATATTGAGCCTGTCGCACTCACCCTGAAAGCCGTGAAAAAGGAGACCACTGCTGCGGCAACAACGAGACAAGGCGTGGAGTCTCGCATTGGTATTGAGCTGTGCGGGTCGGAGTTGGCCAGTCCGCCGGACGGAAGGGCCCCCGCACCACCGTTTCTACGGGTCTCCTAGGCCGGCGGGCTGACCCGCTCCGCCCGCACAATACCGCCGCTAAGACTCCACTGGTCCAAAACATTAATCTATCAGTACAGTACAGTTCTCATTAAATACTAACCAATTCTCTGGTATTGCTCCTTGTTGGCCCTGAGACGACCTTTTCGCGACTTCGTCTGAAGGGTCCGGGTTAGTAAGCGTGCGTAAGCAGATAACGTGGTTTTTGTTAGTTACAAACTACATATATTATACATAATGTAATAAAAACATACATAAATATATTAAAGTTAGAAATATCAATTCATATTTGTCTACTTATTAAATCTTGGTGATTAAGTTATTCGAATAGATATTTGAAATCTTTTCTCAATGAATAATTAATTGAAAATAAATTATTCATTGAGTAAAGATGGTAAACAACCGTTTTCACTAGTTGATGTAGAATGGGAATCGAACCCACATTCTGTAAAAGATGCAATCAGTCATATTAAATAAATAAATATAAATAAATATTTCACAACATCACATACATTGATCTGATCCCATGGTAAGTAGCTTAAGCACTTGTTTTACGGGTATCAGAATCAACAGTGAATAAACAAATATACTTAAATATATTTAATAATACACCCAGACACGGAACAAACACCGATGTTCGTCACACAAATATTTGTCCCGAGTGGGAATCGAACCCACAACTCTTGGAACCATAGGTAGTGAACCTGGGTCACTAACCACTGTTCCACCGAGCCAGTCCATATTAACCAGATGTAAAAGTCAGTCTTAACCCTTAGCGGGAAAAAATATCTCATCAGATGTCAAACCTTATGCAGTTTTAATACCGACGAAAACCTATGAAATAATTGTGTATGCTGCGCTCTATTAAGGGGTTAATTTTGTTTTGCATTATCCGATAGAAACAAATGTTCACACGGAGACTGTTCTCGGGACCATTCATTCTACCTGCTTCAAGTTGGTGGACTTAAAGCTGCTTCTAAACTGGCGATGAGCAACCAAAGTGTTCTTGGAAGAGCTGTTGGTTGGTTCACTGCTTGTCATTCCTCACTTACCATAAAAGATCACCAATCAAAGTCTATTGAAAGGGGGAAATGTAAAAAAAAAAGCCACCATAGAGCACCTTTTTATAAGCCTTACGCAACTTCACTGGGAGAAGGATTCTCTTCTCCCAATGAGTAACATCTGTAGCTAGATAATAAACTGCCAGTTTTGGCTTCTGGGCACAATACAATGCCTATAAGGCCCACCGTCTCAAGTAAGTACTATGCCGTAGGGGGGTAGGCGTAATACCGGAGATCCACCAATCCAGAGCAATGTGAGCCAACTCCCTGTAAGTATGTCCCCTCATCATCATCACCGTACCTCCGAGTCGTCGTCGAGCAGCTCCTCCTCGACCACCTCGGCGCGGTACTCCAGCAGCAGGTCCCGCAGCGGCTTCGCGTCCAGCTCCTTCATCATCATCATCATCACCGTACCTCCGAGTCGTCGTCGAGCAGCTCCTCCTCGACCACCTCGGCGCGGTACTCCAGCAGCAGGTCCCGCAGCGGCTTCGCGTCCAGCTCCTTCATCATCATCATCATCACCGTACCTCCGAGTCGTCGTCGAGCAGCTCCTCCTCGACCACCTCGGCGCGGTACTCCAGCAGCAGGTCCCGCAGCGGCTTCGCGTCCAGCTCCTTCATCATCATCATCATCACCGTACCTCCGAGTCGTCGTCGAGCAGCTCCTCCTCGACCACCTCGGCGCGGTACTCCAGCAGCAGGTCCCGCAGCGGCTTCGCGTCCAGCTCCTTCATCATCATCATCATCACCGTACCTCCGAGTCGTCGTCGAGCAGCTCCTCCTCGACCACCTCGGCGCGGTACTCCAGCAGCAGGTCCCGCAGCGGCTTCGCGTCCAGCTCCTTCATCATCATCATCATCACCGTACCTCCGAGTCGTCGTCGAGCAGCTCCTCCTCGACCACCTCGGCGCGGTACTCCAGCAGCAGGTCCCGCAGCGGCTTCGCGTCCAGCTCCTTCATCATCATCATCATCACCGTACCTCCGAGTCGTCGTCGAGCAGCTCCTCCTCGACCACCTCGGCGCGGTACTCCAGCAGCAGGTCCCGCAGCGGCTTCGCGTCCAGCTCCTTCATCATCATCATCATCACCGTACCTCCGAGTCGTCGTCGAGCAGCTCCTCCTCGACCACCTCGGCGCGGTACTCCAGCAGCAGGTCCCGCAGCGGCTTCGCGTCCAGCTCCTTCATCATCATCATCATCACCGTACCTCCGAGTCGTCGTCGAGCAGCTCCTCCTCGACCACCTCGGCGCGGTACTCCAGCAGCAGGTCCCGCAGCGGCTTCGCGTCCAGCTCCTTCATCATCATCATCATCACCGTACCTCCGAGTCGTCGTCGAGCAGCTCCTCCTCGACCACCTCGGCGCGGTACTCCAGCAGCAGGTCCCGCAGCGGCTTCGCGTCCAGCTCCTTCATCATCATCATCATCACCGTACCTCCGAGTCGTCGTCGAGCAGCTCCTCCTCGACCACCTCGGCGCGGTACTCCAGCAGCAGGTCCCGCAGCGGCTTGGCGTCCAGCGCGCCCGTCACCCACTCGTGCTGCAGGAGCGCGCCGGCGGTCGGACGCTTCTCCGGGTCCTGGGGAGGAAAGGAAATATCAATCAATATCAAGACTACTAAGGACACAGACAAGTCTCCTTTAGCGGTACCATGAGTCGGCTATCGAAAACTTACGTACGTTAATAACCTATCGAATTGTTTTATTTTTCACTAGCTGTGCCCGCGACTTCGTTCGCGTGAACTACAGGATTTTGAATTTTTTTTAACTTAAAAGTAGTCGTAGTCCCGTCAAAATCTTTTCTGCCACTTAAGAAGTTAGTCAACCGGAAGAAACATTTAAAACAAAATCATTTTGGTTTATATCATCATCATCATCTGTTGTTTATCGTGTAATAAATAAGTATATTACACAACATCACATTAATTGATCTGATCCTGTGGTAAGAAGCTTTAGCACTTATTTTTATCAGAACAGTGGTATACATTTAAATATTTAAATAGCATAACCAGACACGGTACAAACATCGATATATATCACAGAAATATTTGTGCTGAGTGGGAATAGAACCCACAGCTCTTAATGTGGTCTGTGAATTGGCATAATAAGGCCAAGTGCAGGACGGACTCGCACAATGCAATTATTTATTTTTAAAGTTTACGCAATTCTCTGTACTTGACGTTGCTTTATTCTAAATTTTGAGAATCTGAGTTCTTCGCAGACAAAAATTGGCAGCATAAATGAATGTTTCTTTTGATTGTGTTGGCTCAGATGAAGGGACAGTAGACCTGAGTATTTGATGTAACTTTCAGTTTGATATTTTCTCCTTGACAAAAATTGATGATAAACGGTTCCTATATAGGGGTTCGGTTATTCTTTTCGACGTACGAAATCCTAAAATCTATGTTTATAGTAAACAGCTTCCTCATATTGAATAGATCATCTTCAAGTAATCCTAATTGTTCATCGATCAAAGTGAAATAAAGGACGTCCTATTCCAAAGCCAGGTAGCAGTTTATAGTTAGAGAGGAAAAAAGCGTCCATGGCCGAGTGGTTTAGGTATTTGCTTGCTATGCAAGAGGTCGCCAGTTTAAACCCTGCCACGTACCACTGTGTTTTTCAAATTTTAAATTCATACCTATGTATGATTATTCGATGCTTTTACTGTGTGCTTGAATCATGTTCTTTCCCGGCAAACCCCTCATTTTCTCTTCTCGAATTTTATGCTTTACCAAATAAAATATGCTGATGCTATACTTTTATATTGATTTTCATATTATTTTTTGAACTCAATATTGAATTTGTTCAATTTGATTGAATATTTAATACCCGGTTGGTGTATACAATGTATTAATCGCATTGTGATCATCTCATCCTTTTTTCTGATACCAAACCCTTGAGTAGGTATTAATATCAATGAATTTTTTGACAACCAACCTTCTTCAATTCGGCAATTATGGAAATTTGAATGCTCTCGTTAATATTGACAGCTTAAAATATGTCAATTAGATGACAATATTTTGTTAAATTAAAATAGAAAAAAGGCAACAATTAGAATATTTTCGATACATGTTGTCGATTCAGAACCCTTCTGGTTATTTACGTAATTTAATGGCACTCGAAATTTATCAATTCCAAAAGACAAACTTCACATATTTGACGTATGGTATACCTACACATAAACTTTTCCACAATATAATATCGAAGTAATACGTAGAGCACAGTGCCATCTTTTGAACTACCAAAAAACTTATCACGTAGGTACTCATGTTATATCAAACTTGACAGCATTTATGGCATGCTATACAAAGCACGATGCCATCTATGAGTAATTTTATGAACAATAGCTGACCCAACAGACTTCGTCCTGTCAAAACAAATTGTAAAAATTTTTGACGTTAGGAACACCCAGATAAAAGTGAGTGCTTGTAATTTAATATGACCTTTATATAATAGCAATAAAGCTCAAATTGATTCTACGTTTTAGTTAGAAAACGTTTGTATGTGAAAAAGAAAAGGGCTGTTTTTAGGGTTTTCCCGGCAATTATTTGATTTTTTTCTCAACGTAAGAACCATCCTTGGACTTCAACGAAAATTTAAAAAAAAGAATTGGCCAAATTGGTTCAGGCGTTGTTGAGTTATGCGCTTACCAACACATTTTGCGATTCATTTTTATATTATAGATTAAAACACTTATTGTTACATATTTGAAAATGTAATATAGCCTATAACCTTCCTCGATAAATGGACTATCCAACAGTGAAATAATTTTTTAAATCGGATCAGCGGTTCCTGAGATTAGCGCGTTCAAACAAACAAACAAACAAACAAACAAACAAACAAACAAACTCTTCAGCTTTATAATATTAGTATAGATAGCTGTGCCAGCGACTTCGTTCGCGTTTCCCCCGTTTTTTACACATTTTCCATTGTATCTTTGCTCCTATTGGTCGCAGCGTGATGTTATATAGCCTAAAGCCTTCCTCGATAAATGGTCTATACAACGCAAAAAGATTTTTTCAAATCGAACCAGTAGTTCCTGAGATTAGCGCGTTCAAACAAACAAACAAACAAACTCTTCAGCTTTATAATCTATACTAATATTATAAAGCTGAAGAGTTTGTTTGTTTGTTTGTTTGTTTGTTTGTTTGTTTGTTTGTTTGAACGCGCTAATCTCAGGAACTACTGGTTCGATTTGAAAAAATCTTTTTGCGTTGTATAGACCATTTATCGAGGAAGGCTTTAGGCTATAAAACATCACGCTGCGACCAATAGGAGCAAAGATACAATGGAAAATATGTAAAAAACGGGGGAAACGCGAACGAAGTCGCTGGCACAGCTAGTATTAGTATAGATACGACCGATTTTAGTTCTTAGCGTAACCGCCAGTGGCGCTGTACATGTTTTTCACAGACATATTTAAGTAGGCGATATCGAGTCTGTCACTTTTAAACTCATTGTAGCGCTACTGGCAAGAGACAGGGGTCCTACCAATCCCCCCCACTGGCGGTGATTGGTGACGTCACTGAAAAGACGGTGCGGTTTCCAGATGGTTTGGAGAGACCCATGACAGGAACTGGCCAGCCTTGGTAGCTGATAGTTTTGGAGTGAATTTGGGGGAGCCCTTTGCCCAGCAGCTACTATAGTAAATAGCGCAAGCACTAGTGCTCCAGATGTCAGAATCACACAAATATATTTAATAACACACCCAGACACGGACCAAACACCGATTTTCGTCATACGAATATTTGTCCCAGGTGGGAATCGAACCCACGACTATTGAAACCGTAATAAACTTTCACATCTCGGCACGGGCACTACTACCAATCCTCGTCGGGTGTCACCTCGTGGTTCGGCGGCTCCATTTGATCAGCGCGATGCCTACTGACTGACTGACTAACAGACTGACTGGCTGACTGACTGACTGACTCACCTTGACCAACGCCTTCGCTATGAAGTCGTTGAACGCCTTGCTCCACCGCGACGGCTGGTCCAGCGTGGGCGGGTCGCTCTTCTGTATCTTGACTGACTGACTGACTCACCTTGACCAACGCCTTCGCTATGAAGTCGTTGAACGCCTTGCTCCACCGCGACGGCTGGTCCAGCGTGGGCGGGTCGCTCTTCTGTATCTTGAGCAGCACTCTCATCGGAGTCATCTCGTGGTTCGGCGGCTCCATTTGGGCGAACTCGATCAGCGTTATGCCTAACGACCAGATGTCGACCTGTTGACCAAAAAAATTGTATAAAGTTAAAAAACAAGTCGAAAATTCATATAAACAATACCCGACAGGGTATTGTAGAGACAGACAAGAGACATCTTTCTTACCCTAACTGAAAGATAGAGTGTAGTGCATACATTTTTTAATACGAACCATCAGAATTAGGTTGTTTAGTTGTCTTTCTTGGTCTTCCGCTGTCGACATTTCCATTCCTACTATTTTGTATATTCCTTTTGTAACACTTAATATGTCCTTTTGTTAATCGTCTTTCATTAATTCATCATCCAAGCATACCTTTCTCAACCTTAATCACTTCATCTTCTTTCACACCATTACCTTCTCTTATTATTTCGTTACAGGCGGAATAAAATAAGTGAAACTTGTGTTTTGAAAGGAAATTCGTATTTGTTTTTTGTGTGTCCTCCAGATATTTACTGTCTTGTATGTTTTAATAGGCTAACAAGATCACCTCACTGATGGTAAGCGGTAGTGAGATCCACATATGAGGTCGACAGGCACAATATGCCTTAAAAGAGGTACTAAACCTCTTGGTTCGTGCTACCAGCGCCTGTATCGTTTGTGGATGGCATTGCTGTTCAGCACGTGTCTGTCAAGAGTGGAAAGGAGAGGGAGGAACCTCATGGAAGTGCCTCATGCAAGCAATGCTACCTTTAAGTTAGCGAATCTCACCTTAAAGTCATACGGATGGTCTCTGAACGTCTCGCATAGCACCACTTCAGGTGCCATCCAGTACGGCGTGCCGATGAACGTGTCGTGTTTCTGAAGGGTGGATTTGTTCTTCGCCGAGACGCCGAAATCAGCTGCAATGTGGGAAAAATACTTTTATTCTTCTTATTCGGTTTGTTTGATGGACACTAGTTAGGTAAATACAAGGAGATGCAATAAAGGACCTTTAGTGAATAGAACAGTTGCATTGGGACATCCCGCTCGAAGGACCATGACGGACTTAGATTAGACTGACTTCTTTTTCAAATCAAAAACAAAATACAACCGGGCCACCTACCTAATGGATGAGTCATGTATGTTTGCCCATGTTTGGCCAATTTCATATCCCGCCCTTATTGTAACAACGATGCATCATACCCAACTATTTTTGCTAGATATTACTATAGAAAAGGCCGCCTGAAACCTTAGATTACACAAAAAAAACAATCGACTCGCAAGTTTAAGGACAATGACCCCAGTCAACTTCCCTTTCAAATCAAAAACAAAACACAACCGCGCGTTCATCTTCGAAGCGCGTTCCACGTTCAAACTAAAATCTTGTCCATCACATCTTTAACATTCGAAATAAATGCCAACACACCTTTATCGAGAGTAAATCAGCTGTTACTTGAAAGGCGACCTATTTGGAAAAGGTTTAAGGTCCATTTTGGCTTCTTCTGGCGTCCATATGATCGCACGTAGAATTGGGTACAATGAAAACCCGTCTATATTTGCTAGTGAATAAGCCTCAAAATCCACTGACCCAGCTTAACGCCGCCGCACATGGTGGCGAGCACGTTGCCCGCCTTCAGGTCGCGGTGTATGACGCGCCGCGAGTGCAGGTACTGGAGGCCGCGGCACATCTCAGAGGCGAAGCACTAGCCGTTGGATAATCGACCCAAACGACGTAGTAATACAGTCCGTTTCTCACTAATTGAAAGAGCTTATACTACGGACGCACCTATACTTCGAATGGACATAAGAAATTTCATAAAAGTTCATCCATTATTTATACCAATGACTCATCTATTTACACTTTTGCTACATAATGGTACAGAAGAAGTAACCTTAAGACTGTCGTAATGAAGAAATTGGAGAAATAAAACCTACAATTCACAAGTTGAAGGTCAACGACCCCAGTCAACTTCTCTTTCGAATCAGAAACAAAACACAACCGCGCGTTCATCTTCGATGCGCGTTCCAAATTCAAACGAAAAACTTGTCCACCTCGTCTTCATCAATCGAAACAAATGCCAACACACCTTAATCGAGAGTAAATCAGCTGTTAATTGAAAGGCGACCTATGATCCTTTGATTTAAGGTTCATTTTTGCTTCTTCCGCCGTCTGCATGCCTGTTTCGCTTTACTATCGCGTGTAGCTAGAATCAAATCTCGCCTCTGTTTACTTGACGATAAGGTACATTATCCACTGACCCAACTTAACGCCACCGCACATGGTGGCGAGCACGTTGCCCGCCTTCAGGTCGCGGTGTATGACGCGCCGCGAGTGCAGGTAGGTACTGGAGGCCGCGGCACATAAGCACTAGTAGTTCGATAAGCGACACAGAGATCGTAGTAATACAGTCCATTTCTCACTAATTGAAAGAGATTATACTACCGACGCACCTATACTTCGAATGGACATAAGAGATTTTATAAAAGCGACCTTAAACATATGGCAAGAAAGCTCATCCGTTTATACATACCAATGACGCATCTATAGACACTTTTGCTACATAATGGTACAGAAGAAGTAACCTTAGACAGTCGTAATGAAGAAATTAGAGGAATAAAACTTACAATTCACAAGTTGAAGGTCAATGACCCCAGTCAACTTCCCTTTCAAATCAAAAACAAAACACAACCGCGCGTTCATCTTCGACGCGCGTTCCAAATTCAAACTAAAATCTTGTCCATCACATCTTTATCATTCGAAACAAGTGCCAACACACCTTTTTTATGAACGAATCAGTTGTTACTTGAAAGGCGATCTATGACCTGTTGATTTAAGGTTCATATTCGTTTCTTCCGCCGTCTATACGCCTGCTTTGCTTTACTATAGCGTGTAGCTAGAATCAAATTACGTCTCTATTCACAGGACGATAAGGTACATATTCCACTGACCTAACTTAACGCCGCCGCACATGGTGGCGAGCACGTTGCCCGCCTTCAGGTCGCGGTGTATGACGCGCCGCGAGTGCAGGTAGGTACTGGAGGCCGCGACACATTTCAGAGACGAAGCACTAGCCGTTGGATAATCGACCCAAACGACGTAGGAATACAGTCCATTTCTCACTAATTGAAATAACTTATATCACGCACGCACCTATACTTCTAATGGACATAAGATTTTATAAAAACGACCCTAAACATATGGTAAGAAAGTTCATCCATTAATACATACCAATAACGTATCTATTGATACTTTTGCTACATAATGGTACTGAAGAAGTAACCTTAAGACTGTCGTAATGAAGAAATTAGAGAAATAAAACCTACAATTCACAAGTTGAAGGTCGATGACCCCAGTCAACTTCTCATTGAAATCAAAAACAAAACACAAACGCGCGTTCTTCGACGCGCGTTCTTCGACGCGCGTTCCAAATTCAAACTTAAAACTTGTCCATCTCGTCTTTATCATTCGAAACAAATGCCAACACACCTTAATCGAGAGTAAATCAGCTGTTAATTGAAAGGCGACCTATGATCCGTTGATTTAAGGTTCATATTCGTTTCTTCCGCCGTCTATACGCCTGCTTTGCTTTACTATCGCGTGTAGCTAGAATCAAATCTCGCCTCTGTATACTGGACGATATGGTACATATTCCACTGACCCAACTTAACGCCGCCGCACATGGTGGCTAGCACGTTGCCCGCCTTCAGGTCGCGGTGTATGACGCGCCGCGAGTGCAGGTACTGGAGGCCGCGGCACATCTCAGAGACCAAGCACTAGACGCTGAATAATCGACCCAAACGACGGAGTAATACAGTCCATTTCTCACTAATTGGGAAGTCATGCTCCCCTGCCTAGATGCTGTAGAGAATACAATGCAAATAGTGAATTTGCAGATATATTTTGTGATTCTCTGGCCAAGTTTAAACGTAATTTATCTGACTTATTGCCTAACTGAAAACAGTTGAATTATGTTTCTATATTTGTAAGATATTGTACCTGTTATTTTGTTTTTATTGTGTCACTTTTTTTATTTCCAATTTTGTAATTATGTGTTTAAATAATATGTTGTTTCTGTCAATGTTGTGTACGCCTATAATAGGCATATATATAAGAACTATACTTCTATACCTTACTTGTCACGTTTGTTTTATGTATATGCTGTTGGTGTACCTTTTGTAATAAATAAATAAAAAAAAATAATTGAAAGAGCTTGTACTACCAACGCACCTATACTTCTAATGGACATAAAAGATTTTAGAAAAGCGATCCTCTAAGCATATGGCAAGAAAGCTCATACATTCATACATTTACCAATGACAAATTTAAAGATACTTTTGCTACACATTGGTACAGAAGAAGCAGCCTTAAGACTGTCGCAATGAAGAAATTAGAGAAATAAAACCTAAAATTCACAAGTTGAAGGTCAACGACCCCAGTCAACTTCCCTTTCGAATCAAAAACAAAACACAACCACGCGTTCATCTTCGACACGCGTTCCAAATTCAAACTAAAAACTTGTCCATCTCGTCTTTATCAATCGAAACAAATGCCAACACACCTTAATCGAGAGTAAATCAGCTGTTATTTGAAAGGCGACCTATTTGGAAAAGATTTAAGGTCCATTTTGGCTTCTTCTGGCGTCCATATGATCGCACGTAGAAGTGGGTACAATGAAAACCCGTCTTTATTTGCTAGTAAATAAGCCTCAAAATCCACTGACCCAACTTAACGCCGCCGCACATCGTGGCGAGAACGTTGCCCGCCTTCAGGTCGCGGTGTATGACGCGCCGCGAGTGCAGGTACTGGAGGCCGCGGCACATCTCAGAGACCAAGCACTAGTCGTTGAATAATCGACCCAAACGACGGAGTAATACAGTCCATTTCTCACTAATTGAAATAACTTACATCACGCACGCACCTATACTTCTAATGGACATAAGAGATTTTATAAAAACGACCCTAAACATATGGCAAGAAACCTCATCCATTCATACATACTAATGACGCATCTATAGACACTTTTGCAACATAATAGTACAGAAGGAGTAACCTTAAGACTGTCGCAATGAAGAAATTAGAGAAATAAAATGTCATGTCAAATAAAATGTATGATATCTCTGTGTATTAGTTTTAAGGTTTTGAGAAATAAATAAATTAAAAAAAAAAAAAAAACCTACATTTCACAAGTTGAAGGTCAACAACCCCAGTCAACTTCTCTTTGAAATCAAAAACAAAACACAACCGCGCTTTCATCTTCGATGCGCGTTCCAAATTCAAACTAAAAACTTGTCCATCGCGTCTTTATCAATCGAAACAAATGCCAACACACCTTAATCGAGAGTAAATCAGCTGTTAATTGAAAGGTGACCTATGTGGAAAAGATTTAAGGTCCATTTTGGCTTCTTCTGGCCTCCATACGATCGCACGTACAAGTGGGTACAATGAAAACCCGACTCTATTTGCTAGTACATAAGCCTCAAAATCCACTGACCACACTTAATGCCGCCGCACATGGTGGCGAGCACGTTGCTCGCCTTCAGGTCGCGGTGTATGACGCGCCGCGAGTGCAGGTACTGGAGGCCGCGGCACATCTCAGAGACGAAGCACTAGCCGTTGGATAATCGACCCAAACGACGTAGGAATACATTCCATTTCTCACTAATTGAAAGAGATTATACGACCGACGCACCTATACTTCTAATGGATATAAGAGATTTTAGAAAAGAGACCTTAAAAATATGGCAAGAAAGTTCATCCATTAATACATACCAATAACGCATCTAGATACTTTTGCAACATAATGGTACAGAAGAAGTAACCTTAAGACTGTCGTAATGAAGAAATTAGAGAAATAAAACCTACAATTCACAAGTTGAAGGTCGATGACCCCAGTCAACTTCCATTTATATACGATACGATACGATACGACACACCACACCCAGCGATGGCATTACGCCACGAGTCCGGTCCAACCGGCAAACCAGGGGGCGCAAATTTTTGTAAGGAAAGATGCATGCTTTAGGATGAGAAAGGAAGATCGGCAAGCCGAAGCCGTCCGACCGTAACCAGGCCGGTATTCACCGTAGCAACCAGTATAGGTAATTGGATTAAGGAGGTTGTTAGCTTAATATATACGTATTTTTATAATAATGATAATTAGTCAGGTTGTATAAAATGGATAAATAATAATATTAAGATAGCGGGGGAATTATATAGTGTATGTAGAGTAGAATATATAGTTCATAGCAGTAGGATCTTTAAATTTCTGCTTGTTTAGTCGGGTTCCGTTGAAGAGCAGCTATCGGTCTCGTTGTCTGTTTCTTCGGCTTCGAAGATGCGTGCTTCGCTTTTTTGTAGGGCCTTCTCCCTAGCTAGTTCGCGCCATTTGTCGTGGGTTTTGTTGTAGTAGTCTAAGTCGTGTGAGATCGAATCGATCCATGTAAATATGGGGCAGACCCATATTTACTTCGTTTTTTTTGGCTCGGAATTTCATGGCTGCGTGTAGTAAATGTGGGGAGTTCTGTCTAAGTATGTGGCCATAGTAACATATTCGAAGAAATTTTATTTCTTTGGTTTAGTAGCTGGTTTATTTGTTGGCCTCTTATGTCCTGTGGAAGGTTGGTGGTGTTATGAATAATTTCTTCTTCGTATTTTTGCGCGGGGCTTCGCTTTTTAGTCTCTCGTAATCTAGGTAGTTGTCGGTTGAAGTTTCTCAGGTTCTCATTAGAGTCCTTGTTAGATCCACTTTGGTCTCTTATAGAATTCCGTCTCTTATTGGAATTGTTGTTCTTCGTGAGTTCTTTGAGTGATGCTATTATTAGTTCGTGGTCAGACGATATATTTTGAGAAATACCTGTGATTTTCTTGAACATATAAGTGTGAGATGTTGACGAGAGTATGAGGTCTATATGTGAAGTTTTATTGCCCGATCTCCAAGTGGTTCGACAGCTTGTTCTTCCAAATGAAGCGTCACGTCTGAGTTTTTCTCTTCTTATAATGTCGATTAGCATGTCTCCATTCTTATTGGATTGATCATGTGATAGTTGTTGACCCATTTGATTCGTTACTTGTAAGTCGTGAATGTCATGTAAACCCCATGTGCATTAAAGTCTCCAAGTATTGGAATTAAGTTCACGAAAGTGGTCGATGCTTGCGATGACGTGTGTATTGACTACATAAAAGATCCCTTGATCGCTTTTAAGGGTGGCGGTCATGACATTAGTGAGAATCGTTTTATTTTTCATGTTTATGTTCATCTCTTTCCTACACAAGATAGCAAGTCCGCGATGTTTATTGTTGCCAGCGAGATTTCATATATAGTTTTTGTATAAAGAGTCCCTGTTTTCATGTAAGTTTCCTGTAAACATGCTATGTGGATTCCATTTTCATTACAATTGAGTCGATGTTTTGTTACTTCTTGTGGTCCGCTGCTGCTCGCACGTTCCATGTCGCTATAAGAATGTTACTAGGTTCTGATCTTGTTACGTGGCATGTGAATGTGTTGATCTAGTGGTCTTATTGGACTTCCACATGTGTTTCTAAGAATGCTGTCGTAGTGGTAACCATAGTACTGTAGGTTGATATTTTCCACACTATCCTGTGGGTTTTTTGGTTTGAATGTTATACTACTGTACTGCTGATAAATCGCTGATGGACTATTACGTCGGTCAGGTAAAAGTTTGCTGCCGCTATTAGAATTTCCGTACCGCCCCATGTTCCTGTACGTTTAAGGTTGAATAAATAGTTTTTAATGGAATCTCCATCACCAGCTTCTTTGTACTCAGGGAAATTACTAGTTTGAGCCGCTATTATTTCTGGACAATCTAGTTTTCCTTCGATATAACCAACTAGATCGCGTCTGATTGCATGGTGATCGAATGTTAGGTAGAATACTTCATTGATTTGGTGTGATATAGCTCGGAATAGGCAGTTTCCATCGGCTTCAATTTGTATTATAGACTTCCTTAGTGGGATGTTTTAGCGATGTTCCTGTAAGAGAGCTTAGTCTAGATTAGTTACTATTCCGCTGCTGGTACGGAATGGCTAACTCAGTATTGTTATTATCAGGCAAATGTGTATTTTTTATGATACTACATGTGAACCTACTTTGAGCTTATTATCATAATTTTTTTTTTGTTTAAATTTTTTGGCACACCAATTCACAATTGAGTTATTTATTGTTTTTGGAATTGCGTGCTTGTGTTAGAACCAACAAAAAATAAAGGGACCTTTTACATCCACTTACGCTGCTTGCTTTAAGTGCGTTCTGGGAATGCGTTGCGCGATGGACTAGTTTTATGCATAGGTACCATAATGTGCCGAGTGACAAGGCGATGTTTTAAAGTGGTAATGTTTGTTTATGGGCTTTGGAGTTTTGTTTCAATTTTAGACCGATTAGTAAAAACTTGTTCTTTGGCGAGTGGATAAAAGATGTCAAAAGTGTTGATATTTATGGGTTTAAAGTGTCTGGGTTATGAAGACGTGTAAAAAATTTGAGATTGCAAGGCGAGACTTAGTGTTTTTTTTTAAACGTACCTACTTTGGAAATTTTGCGTGGGAACGTGGCAAAGTATGTGCGTGGATGTTTTGGGTTGATTTAATTTATGAAGAAGGAAAAGAAAATATCTGTGTAAAATTATATTTTAGGTATAAGAATTTGTTTGGATGTTGAGCACAATGGGTTTTGTATTACTTTGTATGTTTGTATGCGGTCTTCTGGTCTAGTCGGAAATGTAGTATTTTTGCGTTGTTTTTCGAGTTGGATGTTTTGTATATGTCACCGTAAAACTGCAAACAAGGATAGATTGCAATCCATCTCGCGAGACTGTGAACCGTCGAACAATTGTGAACTATAGTTCACGGTTGACTTTAAGGCCGACCAATCAGGGACAGGCTGTCCTAAGGCTGTCCCTGATTGGTCGGCTATAGGCTATGCCTATAACTGACCAATCAGGCATTGACATCATTGACAAGTGACATATTTTAAGATCGCAATTTATCAGTTTCACGTCGATAGATTGCAATCCGATGAATAATCACACGATAAATTGTAAGCATCATGTTATGGTTCACAATTATTGGACAGTTCACAATCTCGCGAGACAGACTGCAATCTAACCCTATTTGCAATTTTACGGTGACATATATATAACCCGAATATAAGGCATATGTGAGAATCTTTAAGAAATTCCATATATTTATTTACCGATAAAGTAATAGAGATTACTACATCCGGATGGCAGACGGATTTGTTGTGATTATTGGGTAATATTTTTGCGTTGTTTTTCGAGTTGGATGTTTTGTATATATAACCCGAATATAAGGCATATGTGAGAATCTTTAAGAAATTCCATATATTTATTTACCGATAAAGCAATAGAGATTACTACATCCGGATGGCAGACGGATTTGTTGTGATTATTGGGTAATATTTTTGGTGGGTCATTGCGACCCAGTTGTTGTTTGACCCATCTAGTTGGTTTTGAGAAGGATTGCGCCTTCCTCAATCTGTGTAATTGGAATTGTCTCATCGGGTTCCTTGTATTTCTTTGTATTTGACGCTTGTGAGTCCAGGCAGGGGTTGTATGTGTTCTGCTACTTAATGTTGGTGGTGTCTGTACGTGCACTTAGAAGTATTCACTTTGCTATATGACAATTTTGCAATTTCCCAAATACACTATTCATTAATATGATATTAAAATTTACAAAGCTTACTTAATAAGTATTTAGGGGAGAAATTTGGTTTTTACACTCAGTTGTACCACTTTCTATTAATGTGATATTTATAATTCCTATGTTTAATTGACCGGTATAAGCTAGATACTTTGGATTATTTCACTTAATTTCAACACAATTTGTAAATTATTTTAGGCACTACATTGGAATCTTGGTTAATCGCTATGATTTTAAAGAAATATCAGTTGTATATAGTAGCAAAATAAGCTGTCACATCTGCGCGCGGGCAGGGACGAGCCGGGTTTTTATTACAAGGACGATTATTTTTCATTACGTCGTATGGGTAAAAATGGTTGTTATATTTTTAATTTCTTTCGAAAATCAATGGCTGGAAAGAAAATACATAATATAAAAAAGAAATAAAAGAAATACCTGATTAGGATGAACCTAGAAATATTTAAGATCTACGTTCAATTAAGGAATCAAAAAACATGCTTACTCCCAGCAAATTACGAACCTGTACGTACAAGGACCTACAATTCATGCAAGTCGGGGTTAAGATTATACTAGGTTGTGTTAATGGTTTCACACTTGGTCATTTGTTGGTTTTCCTAAAAGACTAAGCGGGTAAATGGATAGATAGCTTCATGTTATTCCATATTTAATAGCTGATAATTTAAAACAAAAACAAAACACAACCGCGCGTTCATCTTCGACGCGCGTTCCAAATTCAAACTAAAAACTTGTCCATCTCGTCTTTATCAATCGAAACAAATGCCAACACACCTTAATCGAGAGTAAATCAGCTGTTATTCCGCCTTCAGGTCGCGGTGTATGACGCGCCGCGAGTGCAGGTACTGGAGGCCGCGACACATCTCAGAGACCAAGCACTAGTCGTTGAATAATCGACCCAAACGACGGAGAAATACAGTCCATTTCTCACTAATTGAAATAACTTATATCACGCACGCGCACCTATACTTCTATTGGACATAAGAGATTTTATAAAAACGACCCTAAACATATGGCAAGAAAGTTCATCCATTAATACATACCAATGACGCATCAATAGTCACTTTTGCTACATAATGGTACTGAAGAAGTAACCTTAAGACTGTCGTAATGAAGAAATTAGAGAAATAAAACCTACAATTCACAGATGAAGGTCACCAACCCCAGTCAACTTCCCTTTCGAATCAAAAACAAAACACAACCGCGCGTTCATCTTCGATGCGCGTTCCAAATTCAAACTAAAAACTTGTCCATCTCGTCTTTATCAATCGAAACAAATGCCAACACACCTTAATCGAGAGTAAATCAGCTGTCAATTGAAAGGCGACCTATTTAAAAAAGATTTAAGGTACATTTTGGCTTCTTCTGGCGTCCATATGATCACACAAAGAAGTGGGTACAATGAAAACCCGTCTATATTTGCTAGTAAATAAGCCTCAAAATCCACTGACCCAACTTAACGCCGCCGCACATGGTGGCGAGCACGTTGCCCGCCTTCAGGTCGCGGTGTATGACGCGCCGCGAGTGCAGGTACTGGAGGCCGCGACACATCTCAGAGACCAAGCACTAGTCGTTGAATAATCGACCCAAACGACGGAGTAATACAGTCCATTTCTCACTAATTGAAAGAGCTTATACTACCAACGCACCTATACTTCTAATGGACATAAGAGATTTTATAAAAACGACCCAAGAAAGTTCATCCATTAATACATACCAATGAGGCATCAATAGTCACTTTTGCTACATATTGGTACAGAAGAAGTAGCCTTCAGACTGTCGCAATGAAGAAATTAGAGAAATAAAACCTACAATTCACAAGTTGAAGGTCGATGACCCCAGTCAACTTCCCTTTCAAATCAAAAACAAAACACAACCGCGCGTTCATCTTCGAAGCGCGTTCCAAATTCAAACTAAAAACTTGTCCACCGCGTCTTCAATCAATCGAAACAAATGCCAACACACCTTAATCGAGAGTAAATCAGCTGTTAATTGAAAGGCGACCTATGATCCGTTGATTTAAGGTTCATTTTCGCTTCTTCCGCCGTCTATACGCCTGCTTTGCTTTACTATCGCGTGTAGCTAGAATCAAAACTCGCCTCTGTTTACTCGACGATAAGGTACATATTCCACTGACCCAACTTAACGCCGCCGCACATGGTGGCTAGCACGTTGCCCGCCTTCAGGTCGCGGTGTATGACGCGCCGCGAGTGCAGGTACTGGAGGCCGCGGCACATCTCCCGGCAGACGTACGCTATCTGCGGCTCGCTGAGACCCTTCTCCAGTTCGGACATGACCGAGTCGAGGGCGCCACCGTCGCAGTACTCTAGCAGCATCTGGAATCATTGGAAAGGTCAAAGGTTAGCTTCAAAAGGATACTTTGTGAAAATAATCTATTCTATTTTACATACATACATACATAAAATCACGCTTTTTTCCCAGAGCGGTAGGCAGCGAACACTATTCTATTTTCATTATTATAAATGACACACTCATCCTAAGAATGCTATAGTAAAAGATCTATGAATTTTTTAAAACGTGGAGTTCCGAATCTAACCACACTAAAACACTATATTCCTTCATTCTAACATTCACTCAAAACTTGTAACGAAGGCTTATGATAGATGCGGGCATTAAAGGTATAACTAGCATCGCACTGGAGGAACTCATCGTCAAATCTCTAGATATAGAGAAAGAGACGGAGCTCTAACCGTCGTTACATGAGATGCCGCCGATAACGACCACGTTTTGTGACTCCCAAAGGCAGTATGCCTCTGCCACTCGCCCACAACTTGTGTGAAGTCGGCGAAGTCGTCCTCATTGTCTAGGACGCACAACTTTTACAATGACCACGTTGGGGTATCGACACTAATAGAACGGCTGCGGTTTATCCTCGGCCGAGTTCTTTGTCACTTTTTGACCTCGATGAAGAACACCTTGTGCCGACCATTCGGTGCCAGAATCATTAGAATGACCACGATAGGTGGTGCTGGCCCCATTAGAATAACCACAGCTGAGGGGATGCACTATTAGAATGACCACGTAGGGGGGCCTCAGCACTAATAGAATAACCACCCTTTCACGGTAAAAGACTACTACTCTCAATCACTCACCCACAACTTGTTCTCGATGAAGTACGCCTCGTGCAGGCCGACCACGTTGGGGTGCCGGCACTCCGACAGGATGTCGATCTCGACCGTAAAGTCGGCGAGATCGTCCTCGTTGTCTAGGACGCACATCTTGGCCGCGGCTAGCTGGTTCGTCGTCTTGTGTTGTGCTTTGTACACCTGTAAGGGAATGGATTTGTTTTAAAGGTGAGTATAGACTACTACATTTACTTGTAACAGAACAAGGCCGCTCTATACTGCTCTATGATATGTTACAGTGTATCTTTTACGAATTTAAACAAACCAACGAGCATATCGGTGTAACATTTTGTCGAGGCACGAGTGACAAATCACTACGTAGTATAAATCAAAGTCCCTATATCCTTATGTAAGTTTGAATCTTTAAAACTATGCAATGAAATTTGACGCGTGACGTTGTGACGTTTTTTCTATAGATACAGGGATTCAAGAGAAAGGTTTTCATGTTAAATTTACCCAAAGCGAAGCGAGGGCGGGTAACTAGTTTAACATAAAATAAAATAAAAATGCTTAGTAGTTGATCCATTGATTTACAAGAAGCATTTCACTCCATCCCCATTCTTCTTCGCAAATTGAAGAAGAGCGGTATTAGAGGGTTAACTCTAAACCTTTTCAAGGACTATTTGTTCTTAAGGTCAGAGATTAAGCTAGATTCTTACACTAGTGAGACAGTTTCTTACACAAGATACTAGACGGCGTACCTCAAGGTTGTGTGTTAGGGCCTATACTGTGAAATGTATCATTACTTTTTACTTCTCAGAGACTTTTCACAATAAGTCAACGCCACTTTCTTGAGAAATACGATATTCCCATCAAGTGCGAGTTTATATCGAATCGAAACGTCGTCTACAGGATAAGTAGTTAATCTAAACAGCGCCATTTAGCGATGAACGTGTAAACTATGTTGTATGAATATTAGTCTTTATGGGTCTACACGCGAAATTAAATTACACAGCTAATTACTGCGAATAGCGAACAGTCGCCCGCGACCATTATTGGTGTAACCCAGTCGAAACGTCGGGCAGTAAGTAGCTATGTAATTGCTACTCCGAATATCGCGTGAAGACCTATAAAGACTAATATTTAGTGTAATGGAAAGCGAAAGTCTAAAATATTATGTTGTATGAGTAGAGAAGCAGTCTCACCTTGCCGAACGCTCCATCGCCGAGCTCGCCGATCATGTCCCAGTTCTCATTCGGGTCGCTGTTGTCCCGAATGTTGTTGAACACTTTCTTCTTTTTGGCGTCATTGCCGCCGCCGAGGTGCAGCACCTGTGAAGGACAGATGATAATGTAGAATTATATTATTTAGGAGAGAGAGCCACCCGCCCCCCCCCCCCCCCCGCAAGTCCGGTGATGATGATCATGAGGTTAGTCCATGCCATCATCGTATGTCAGTTAGGATCATTAGGTATACAGTCTATCTATGATATTCCTTCAAGTATAAATAGGTAAAGCTAGCAGCTAAAACTGAATTTATCGAAGAGAAGAAGGAATGTCCCACAATTTTCAGAAGGACGCCATATACGTTATTATTATGTGGCATGTAAGTCATATGTAATGCAAATATTTTAAATAAATAAATACGTGTCATTTACACACAGCAACGGCAGTCGACATGTCGTACTATTTAATATTTTCGACACGTCGTCTGCCACTGCTATACAGAGCCTGCTGCCGGTTTGTACAACACGTTTCTTTTCACCAGGAAAAATCATTTACTTGATAATTTCCCAGTTTTCTTTCTCTTATCAAGGTGAAGGAGGATTAGCATTTTCTTCTTTATGTTAACAACGACTTAGGACATTTTCTTATTTTTTCTTATGTGTGCATGAGGGAGGGGGAGGGGGGGGGAAGTACTAACGTGAATTAAAAAAAATCTATATTGATAGCCTGATGGCGTCAAAGCCATAGTACCCACCTTCTTGAGATTGTTAAAGAACGACATGTTGGTTGGGTGTTGTCGTGTCGCGCTCGCTCGCTCATCCCGCCGTGCTCATCCTGCCGCCGGGCCGGGCGCGTCGCTGGAACAAGAATAAATAAATAAATAAACATAAAAACGCAACTATACGGGCAACGACAGGAATCATAGATGTTACAACAAAGGCTACCAAATTAAAATGGAGCTGGGCGGGTCACGTCTGTGGGATGATTCCTGAAAGATGGACAAAACTGGTCACCCAATGGCAACCGGCAGATGGGCGTCGACAAAGAGGAAGGCCCAAAAAGAGGTGGCGAGATGATCTGGATGCCTATAATCGGAACTGGTCGGCCTTGACTAGAGATCGACAGCTTTGGAGTGAATTGGGGGAGGCCTTTGCCCAGCAGTGGGACAATATAGGCTAAGTAAAAAAAAAACATAAATAAATATTACACAACATCACATACACCAACCAACCACCAAATAGGCCAAATCTTGAAGAAGGGTCAAATCTAAAGTACCCGTAATCGACGAACATGCATGAAGAGAATTTAAGTTTTCGATAGCTAACTCATGGTAGCGCTACAGTAGGCTCATGGTGATGATGACAGTTCGCTTCCAGCTCGCCTCTATAACAGACGAATGGGCAAAGAGCACCAAAATTCAGTATTTAGTAGTAGTTCAGCTATTTGAACTTGACCACCATTCAAGCCATGGCCGAACATTCGGTTTCGGTTTCAGCCGGAAAACATAAAATTTTGGTAGTTTCGGTCGGACACTACTAAAATGTTAATTTTTATGCTAAATGTTATGAAGTTTCATCATTCAGTTAGTTTTAATGTGAAGATTATTAACAAACATGACAACACACCTTTCCACAAACATGCATATTGACCTAATCATTCTAGTAAGGATCAAATTAAATGATTTAATTTTGTTAATTTTAAACACAGCAGGTCGATCCGTGAAGTTTCGTTATCCTTACTCTGTCTGGCTGTCTGTTACGCTTTCACGCATAGAATACAGAACCGATTTAAATGAAATTTGGTACAGATATAGTCCAGAGCCTGAGAAAGGTCATACTTTTTACCCGACTACGCTATAAAGATGTAAATCCATTAAACGTTTACGCGGACGGAGTGGCGGGCGGAAAGCTAGTCGAATATACATACAGTCAATGTTCATGTTTAAACAAAACTATGAAGTTTCATAATTTTTTCATCACGTTTTAATGTGAAGATTATTAACAAACATATAAGCACTTTCGAACCGCGCGGAGCTTCTTTAGCTTTAAGCATCGATTTCATGCGCCAAGCAGTACCTGGTTACGTCACATCATATAAAAGAAGGATAGGTTCTCTCGTTTTCGAGTTGGAAAAATAATATGTTGAAAATTTGAAAAAAAAAAAGTTTTGACATATTACCTTTCCACAAACTTAGTAAGGATTAAATATAATGAGTTTTTTATTATTTTAAAGACAACTTGATGCGTTAAGTTACGCTATTCAATAAAAAAAAAATAGGTATACAAGCATAGACCAGGCCGAAAACCATCATATAGACACACCCATGTTACAAACCATTCACAGATCTCGCGACCTTGGCACTTACAGCGTGCACAATAAGGACTACATTCGTTTGCTCGCTCGCTTATCATAGCGAGGATTCCGGCAAGGCCGTTCAGGTTAGAATACGGGTGTGATTATTGAGACAACGAAAACGTTGTGTAAATTGTTACATTATGACAGCGTTTTGAAGAAAATAAATGCCATTTCAATCGAAAAAAAAAAGTTTTAGGAGGGAAAATAGTATTATTAAAGGAGTAACATATCAATTAACGCACTGCCTAAACGGCTAAATGTAGGTAAGTACTTGGAAGGGACGTAGCTTATAGTAGGGGAGCCCAAGCGGGGATTTTGGGATTTACTCGAGCGTGGCAGATTAACATACGGGGTGATACCTTGCACCTTGTTGAGTACCTCCAGCATATCTAAGCCCTCTATATAGGGCCGCGCGCGTAGGGCAGCCCATCAGAATAGTAAAAAAAAAACGATAGTTGGAAATTCTCGAGCGCGTCAGATTAAGGTATAGTAGGTTAATTACATGCTAAAAAGTATGCATTTTAATAATCTGACGATTTGCGCGTGACGTAAGAGTGTGGGAGGGTGACAAAGTTGAAAAAAAAAAACGACACCTGGACATTCTCGAGCGCGGTTGAATTTTTTTTTATTTTGAAGGAAATAATTCAAGGATAACGGCAAAAATATAATCTGACGATTACCATAAGCCGAAGTAACAAAAATCGTCAATAACGTGTAGCGCGTGCAGCTGTAGTAAAGCATGTATGCCCCCTCCGCGCCACTCGCTCTATCTCTCTCGCTCCATCACCAAACTACTTTCCGTCGGCCATCACGCCATTACAACTACAGGTCACAGCACGTGTAGTATTGCATAAACGACGCTCCGGCTTGTTTGTTTATGTTTGCAGTGTTCTGAATCAAATTTTGTGATTTTAATTTCGTGAGTTTTATATTTGCTAAGACAATGAGTGGCAATACTATGAAGTGTGTGTTTTGTGAAGAAACTACTCTTCAAAACGTTATTAAATTTTCTGCAGAAACTTTAAAAAAAGCCAAGATAGTTTTGGAGTATCGTCAGAGCAAACCAAGTAGCAGGAAATTACGTGTAACGTACGATAAAGTTACACTTCCAGCTGAAACATCCTTGAATGAAGGATATCATGCGCAGTGTTATAAGTTGTTCACAGCGATTAAAATACCTTCCGGTTTTGAAAAGCTGAAGCAACAGCTGGCAATCAATTACCAGAATCGTATGAAGAAATAGTCGTAACCCCAGATATACTAGGAGATACTTCAGATTCAGGTATATTTACTTTTCAGTACTTTATTACTATGCTTTTCATAAAATAAAAATATTGTGAAGCATTATAATAATTTCTTGTTACAGATATCCAAACTGTGGAAGAAATTGATGGCGAAATCGAACCAGACTTGTATGATGATAATTTGCTGTATGATGATAATTCCACGGATGAAGATGAAGATTGAAAATAAATTATTTGTAACATTTTTTTATGTACAAAATTTTTTTTTCTTAGTTTTAGTTTCGATAATAAAATTAATAGAGATTTTTAAAATATTTTTTTATAATGCTCGTTTTCACGATGGACTCTATAAAAAAAGAAATAAAAAAAAAATCATAAAAAAAACGTAAAAAAAAATTTATTTCAAGCCATCAGATTAAGAAAACCCCTTCAAATAATTGTCAGATTATGAATCAGCACATCAAGGACATCAAGCTGAATCGTCTGTATGAAAATCTGACGCGCTCGAGTATTTCAAAATGGCGATTTTTTTTTACATTTTCAAAAAACCGCCACGAGCTTGCGTCACATCCGAATCGTCAGTCTTTTGAATAGGAACTTCGTTGGGGCTCACTCAACATCCCCTCCAAATATCTGACGCGCTCGAGTAAATTTTTTTTTTTCCCATTTTTAACCCTTCTGTATGCCCGCCCCCACTATGCAAACTGGCAGATTAGCATACGCTCGTCATCAAAGATACGTAGGGAATATACACTATCGATATCTGACGCGCTCGAGTATTTCCATTTAACTGTTTTTTTTTACATTTTCGCGAGCCTGCAGAAGCTCACCCCACTGGTGAAAGGGTATACATCATATGAACTTTTTTTCTTTCTACCATCTAATAATCAAAATCAAATAGGTCCCGACGACGCTCGAGTAAATCCCAATTTAGCATCGTGGGCTCCCCTACTATTAGGTACCGTAGAGGTGCACTAAGAAAAGAATTCTTTTGTATGATAAAATCTGAACCGTGTAAATAAACTATTTGTCTAACCGCACGCACACAAACACCGTGCCGAAGTCTACCGAACTGAAACGACGTTAGACGATTGTGAGGTTTTTTTCGTTACGGAATTTCTTGGTTCGGTCGCCGCGCTCAAAGAGTGGTACAATACGTCTAACCGCACGCACACAAACAGCGTGCCGAAGTCTACCGAACTGAAACGACGTTAGACGATTGTGAGGTGTTTTCGTTACGGAATTTCTTGGTTCGGTCGCCGCGCTCAAAGCCCGCGATAAAAGCTATGCAATAGCTTAAAAATCGCATCAAAATCCGTTGCGTTGTTATAAAGATTTAAAGCATACATAGGGATATAAGGACAGAGAAAGCGATCTTGTTTTATAATATGTAGTGATTTTATGTGTTCTAGGTAACCTAACCATCACCAGAGTTCATTTGAGTGTCACAAGTGGGCGGATATATCGTTGGCGAAAATAGAAACACATCATCAAATTAAAGTTGATTTATAAATAATTGTGTCGTATTGCGTACGCGCACGCAAACTGACGGGATGAGAGATTCTAATACATCCGAGTAGGTATTGTGTGAATCTGTACACTTATTCAGTCGTTCTGACGTTCGGCTATTACAGTCACTCGGGGGTACGGCCAGAATACCAGCGATGCAGCGGCTCTCGGGCTGATGTGGCATATGCTGAGGCCCGTACCTCGTTGACCACTTTATAGTCCTTACCTATGTGTGTTATTTATTTGTTTGAGTTTTTGTGTTTTGTGTATTTATGTTTCATTGTAATTATAATTTCTATGTCGTGGTCAATAAATGTTTTTCTTTCTTTCTTCGTATAAATCATCATCATCCCATATGCGTCCCCACTGCTAACTGCGGCATGGGCCTGCCCCAAACTAGGGCGATCAGGCCTTAGTCAACCACGCTAGCCAAGTGCGGTTTAGTTGACTACACAACCTTAGACTTTCTCATAGGTGAGCAGGTTTCCTCACGATAGTATTGTCTATTTTTATTTGCGAGAGCACTACACATTTGAAATAAATTTTATTTCTTCACGATGTTTTTCCTTCACCGCTAAAGCATCCAATAATCGAACATCGGTGTTTGTTCCGTGTCTGGGTGTGATTATGTATTTAAGTATGTATTTAAAAATATCTATGTATGTATATCAGTCTTTGACGCCCATAGTACAAGCTCTGCTTAGTTTGGGGTCAGATGACTGTGTGTGGAAATGTCCCAGATATTTATTTAACTTTTTGTTACCGAATTCTCCTAATTTCCACCAGTTTATCTAATACAAAATTAGTCAGTACAGTACCCACAACGTACATAATATGTATGTAACACAAGCCCTTATCAACAGTTGCCTCTCCCACACTTCCGCTCGCTGATATCAAATCAACTAAAAATATATATAATTAAATCAATTACTAACACTGTGACTGTTTCGTTAATAACTACTACAGTTACTATGGATAACTGAATATTTCCGGGGTATCTATCATGTTCCCTTAGAGACACGAGTAGAATTTGATTTTAATTATACTTATTTTTCAAACTAGTAAATATATAGAACCATGAGTTGGCTAACGAAAACTTACGTACGTTAAAAACCTATCGAGTTGTTTTTTTCATACGGCCGATTTTAGTTCTTCGCGTAACCACCAGCGGCGCTGTACAAGTTTTTCATAGACATATTTACGTAGGCGATATCGAGTGCGTAAGTTTTAAACTCATGGTAGTAGTAGTATGACTTGTAACATGATTGTCGCTAAAAAAGAGCAACTATCGAGTTTCTTGCCGGAGTCTTCTCTTTTTTTTGATGACGGTGTTTCACTTTACATGTTTAATTGTTTAAAATAAAAATTGTATCTATTTTTTTTTTTATTTAGACGACAAATAAGTTGGGAGGGCGGATTTTGATGCATTTAAGAGGAAAGTTTTAATGTAAAATTGAACAGAAGCAAAGCGAGAGCATTCACTAGTTTAAATACGTATTAAACTCCAACTCGTCTAAACAAAATTATTTAGAGACCCGTAGTTTCGAAATGTTTCCAGGAGCTAAATAACGAGGAGGAGATAAAAAAATCAAAAAATTTAAGACCACATTTGCCAATTTTTTTATTTATTGTTTCCGAAATGTTATTCAAATCCAATAATAACCTACAAACATCATTCACATGACATCATCTGCTCGTGACGTCACATCATGGAAGGCGGTGACGTCATTATAGCTCGGTGCAATTACGGGGACCTTTGTAAAATGGCGTCGTGTCTCATCCTTTGTTGATGATGGTGATATCATTGCTGTGAGTGGCACAAGTTAATAGGGATGATAGTGTAACCACACTATTGATTCAAGTTTTTTTTTTATAAGTGGCTAACAAGATGACCTCACTCCACCTGATGGTAAGCGGTAGTGAGATCCACATATGAGGTCGGCAGGCAGCCTGTCGCACTCACCCTGAAGGCCTGATTAAATGGGGTTTCACGCCCCGCCTGAAGAGCCAAGGGCCAAGGATCATAGGAGGGAGGGAAAAATTTCAATTGCAAGAGGTAGCCAGTTCAAACACCGTCACGAACGAATGTGATCTTTGATTTGACATTCATGTTTATTCAACCCTTATGCTATGGAGGACCACCTTAGCCAGCGTGGTTCACTGAGGCCTGATCGCCGTACTTTAGGGTATACATACTTATATGTATGAGCTTAATTAAAAGTCTATTATTATTAACTCGTTATTGTACATTAAGTTAAAACGTAACAGTGAGGAACCTTCGGAACACGAATCCGACTCGCACTTGACCGGTTTCGAATCGCCACCTCCTATAACATACATCCACAGTAGCTCACTACGCCAAACCCAACACTCAATTGTGTCTCCCAGCCGCGATTAATTCGTCCAAAACCATTATTAACCTTATTACCATCGATATAAAGTCGAAATCGTCTCGTAAACGACTAATAGGATCCGATTAGTACTGAAGACTTGCAATACACCCCTTGACCTTTCGTCTGGTGGTGTGGTTTTAATGAGGGCATTTGGAGAACATACACTTGATTAAGGTCGTTGCTTGCCATGCGAGAAGGCGCCAGTTCGAACCCCGCCACGATTATTCGACGCTTTAACGGTGAAGGAAAACATCGTGAGAAGAATAGAATATAATTTATTGGTCACATGTTACAAGAAAAAATAAATTTAACATAAAATAACACAAATTAACAGAACATAATATATAAAACGAATATTTAGCATCAGTGACCAACAAGGTACGTGCCTCAGCATAGTCTGCAGAAGCTCAACAAGAGCTCCTGCAGCACTGGTATTCTGGCCGTACCTTTTTGGTTGAGTGACGACAGATATAATAGAACAAAACGAAAAAGAAAAAACAAAAACAAAAATAAAAATATGGAAACAAGAACATTAAACTAAATAATTACATAAATCTCATAAAAAGAATAAATTACTAAACGATCTAAGGAGAAGGCAAACGACACATACAATAAAAATACATAAATAAATAACTTTACAATTAAACAGAAGACAGACACACCTACGAAGAAATTCTAAGATCGTGTAGTCAACCAACCCGCACTTGGCCAGCGTGGTTGACTAAGGCTTGATTGCCCTAGTTTAGACGTTCTTCTACATAGGACGGATAGACGGATAGACCTACAAAAAGTTCCATCACTGGGTCAAACCTGCATTTACCGATTTAAATTTTTTTCCCATGCTGTATATTATAGATACCGTTGTATATTCACCGATGCACGTTATATGCAAACGAATACTACAAAGAACGTCGTCTAGAGTGTCGCTACGTCACAACCGGTCCGTGCGATACCGTGGTAGATGTGATGTAGTGCGGGAGACGCACGTAAACATTGATGTTTTAAAAAATAAGAAATAAAGGCTTGTACACACACGGCTTTTTTACGCGAGGATATACTTTAAACCGTAAATAGGGCAACGGGTAAATAGATCCTACCAGATTTTGAACCTCATGCAGTTGTAATACCGGCGAAAACTAAATAAAAAATTCTATACGTTGTGCCCTTTAATAGGGTTTATATTTCCTTACTAATATGATAAACGTCGTATGATCTGACAGTCACGCGTCACGGGACCCAGGAATAGTATAAACCAAGAACTACTCTTTCAAACTATCTACTGAGCTGCGTTACTACTTTACAAATCACACAAATTCTACTACTGCATTTTAACATTACAGGTTTTAGTTTGAGACTCCGTCCATGTGGTAGTAGGTCATCACTCAATACATAACTCCCTCATAGCGAGAGCGGTTAAAAAGTTAGCCATATTTTACCATATTTTGTACCATATTTTATTTAAATCAGTAGTTTTGATGATTTTGCAAAAGCGCGAAGAACTGACATAACGACGAGATTTATTATACTATTTATTTATTTAAAATTAGGTACACTGACAGATTTATATCAAAACATGACAAGTATGTAGTTACAAAATTAAAATGGGCTAGACAGAAATCCACAAATAGTGTACACAGCATGAATAATTTATTACTTATAATTAAATTAAATTAGTTTATACTTAATAATTAGTATTCGTTGTATCAGTATTAGTTGTATAACTAGCTCAGTAAGTTCCAATCCTTACAATAATAATAACATATACCTATCAAACACAATATTAAAAAAAACAAATGACTGAATGACACACATCCGCCATCTCTACCAAAACATTATCGCCCGCCTCCCGCATTATACCAAAGAAACGTGATATTTTTATGTCACACCCACGCAGCGGACGCTGGTAGCATGGGGGATACCAACACATGGTGTATTGAGAGACATAACTTAATTCACTTTCCATAGCTCAATGGTCCTTAACAACTTAAGTGTCATTATGAGTTAACAATAAAAATAAAATTAAGACGTCCGACCGATTTCGGCCATGGCGGTATATCTCAATGGAGATCAACCAACTGCGCAGGACATTATTATAGTGCACAAACACAAGTGCACTCTCTGTTCTCTTACCCTTATAGTTCGGTTAGACGTCAATCCGACATGGCCGATGAGAGATCGGGCGCAGGACCACCGGCTTAACGTGCTTTCCGAGGCACGGGCGTGCATCCGCCAACTTCCTGACTCCAGGCTGAGTAATTCCTTTACAGAAACACAACATTTTTTTCCCGACCCCAGACTCGAACCGGGGACTTCTCGATATTAAAGCAGCGCTTACTACCAATAGACCAACGATGCAGGTTAAGGTGGTCAGATTAGACACTACGAAGTACTAAACCAGGTATTTAGGTCTGACGTAATACAGAATGACTAATTTGACATTTAGCACTAGGCAATGGCTAGCACGGTCTAGGAAATGAAATACGTCGCAAATTCCTTAGATGTTGGCTGTGTATTGTGACGTTTAACTGCCTCGATGGTCTATTGGTAGCAAGTGCTGCGTTAGGAGGACCGAGAGGTCCCCGGTTCGAGTCCGGGGTCGGGCAAAATTTGTGTGAGTTTTCTGTAATGAAATTACTCAGCCCGGAGTTAGGAAGTTGGCGGTTGAACGCCCGTGCCTCGGAAAGCACGTTAAGCCGGTGGTCCTGCGCCCGATCTCTCATCGGTCATGTCGGATTGCCGTCTCACCGAATTATGAGAGTAAGGGAATAGAGAGTGCACTTGTGTTTGCGCGCACACTTGTGCACTATAATATGTCCTGCGCACTTGGCTGATCTCAATTGAGATCGGCCGCCATGGCTGAAATCGGTCGGACGCCTTTTAAAAAAATTGTGACGTCACACTAGCTTAGATATTATTAGATAACTTGGATATCTAAGTAAGCTAATGTTAACTAAGTAATGTAACGCTTGATTGCGTCTCGCCAAGAGTCGCGGGTACGATCTTATTTTTTACTAGCTTTCCGCCCGCGACTTCGTCCGCGTAGAGACGTTTAACGGGTAAAACATTACTTCCTTATAGCGCAGTCGGTTAAAAAGTAGCCTATAACCTTTCCTAGGCTCTGGACTATATCTGTACCAAATTTCATTTAAATCGGTCCAGTACTCTATGCGTGAAAGCGTAACAGACAGACAGAGTTACTTTCGGATTTATAATATTAGTAAGGATAAAAAGAGTATTAGGATGACTTCACTCCACCTGATGGTAAGCGGTAATGAGTTTTACATATCGACAGGCCCAATAGACCATATTGAGCCTGTCGCACTCACCCTGAAGGCCTGCTTAAATGCCGTTTCACGCTCCGCCTAAAGCCTCCGGGATTATATGAGGGAGGGAAAACATGAGCTGGAAGGGATTTCGATTCCCTACCGAGACAAATATTCAAGTGATGTGTCCAAAACTTGCAGGTCCCCATATGAGATCGACAGGCACAATAGACCATATTGAGCCTGTCGCACTCACCCAGAGGGCCTTCCATGAGTTGGCTATCGAAATCTTACGTACGTTAAAAACCTATCGAGTTGTTTTTTTCATACGGCCGATTTTAGTTCTTCGCGTAACCACCAGCGGCGCTGTACAAGTTTTTCATAGACATATTTACGTAGGCGATATCGAGTGCGTAAGTTTTAAACTCATGGTAGCCCTACTGAAGGCCTGCTTAAATGCCGTTTCACGCCTCGCCTGAAGAGCCCGGGATCATAGGAGGTAATTACTTAGAATAGGAACTATTATAAATAAATAAATATTACACAACATCACATACATTGATCTGATCCCGTGGTAAGTAGCTTAAGCACTTGTGTTACGGAAATCAGGATCAACAGTGGATACACAAATAAACTTAAATATATTTAATAATACACCCAGACACGGAACAAATATCGATGTTCGTCACACAAATATTTGTCCCGAGTGGGAATCGAATCCACGACTCTTGGAACCGTAGGTTTTGAACCTGAGTCACTAACCACTGTTCCACCGAGCCAGTCAATTGTGGGTAATTATTTATTTAAATAGGCATGGTTTGTGATTACATGATTTAATACCGGAATACCCCATGAATCGTGTTAACCGCTCAGTCCGCGGCCGTTACATATCAATATTCAATTGAGACAAACAAACACAACCACCGGGTATAATGGTGTTCGAGCTATTCAGACTCCGTTAGCCATCATGGCGAAGCGAAGTACAATACCTATGCAGCACAGATTATTTAAAAAAGCGTCGATGGCCGAGTGGTTAAGGTCGTTGCTTGCTATGCGAGAGGTCGCCAGTTCAAACCCCGCCAGGTACCAATGTTACATACGATTTTAGACTTTCGCGTTCCATTACACTAAATATTTGTCTTTATGGGTCTACACGCGTTAATAGGAGTAGCAAATTACATAGCTACTTACTGCCCGACGTTTCGACTGGGTTACACCAATCGTGGTCGCGAGCGAAGTAAGTAGCTATGTAATTTGCTACTCCTATTAACGCGTGTAGACCCATAAAGACAAATATTTAGGTACCAATGTGTTTTTCAAATTTGAAATTCATATGTACCATCATTCCACGCTTTAACGGTGAAGGAAAAAATCGTGAGGAAACCAGCACACCTGAGAAATTTTTCAACGGTGTGCGAAGCCATGTCAGAGGCCTACGGGCGGTTTAAACTCTGACACCAGGTTGTTCATCAACCATACGATAAGAAGAAGAAGACAGATTATTTTTTTTATTTAACCCATATACGTCCCGAAAGACGGGCACAGGCCTACCTTCAACTAGGGCGATAAGGCCTTATTCAATAACTAGCGGAAGCCCACGACTTCGTGGAAAATAAAATATCCTACACCTTGTAAAATTAGCTACGTATAGTCCCGGTCTTACTGTTTTGCTGAAAATTGCGAAAAACTGTTTTTTTTACCTTTGACCTTGAATATTTTTTTTTCCTTACAGGGGAATGATGGGGAACTTCTAGACATTGTTTATAATTCTATTTTGAACAATTTCACTGAAATTCAGCTTGTTGGGACTTTATGTAAATTCGAATGTCTAAATTGACCGGACTATTAGTGAAAGTCCCGTCTTAATTGATCCAGCCGTTTCGGAGGTTAGCGAGAACATACAGGCAGACAGACAGACAGACAGACAAAAATGTTTTAAATTGTATTTTTGTTATTTAGTTAATATTACAAACAGCCACTTCAATTTTATTTAGTTGTATAGATGAGGTAGGTTGTGTACGCTATGACCTTGTTAAAACAATGCACAAGGCAGAATGGCGGCGACGTGGTCCACAACCCGTCCCGTCACGTTTCCCACAGAGGTGAAAAGTGGATCGCTGGAAGTGATCTCTGCCTACCCCTCTGGGAAAAAGGCGTGATTTTATGTATGTATGTATAGAAGAGACCCGACGTGTTTTGAGCTCTTAAAGCCCTTAGTTTAATTTCAAATATAAACAATACTAAATATATAAAGATATAATATGCGTGATGTATGTCAACATTTATCGCAATCGCGTCCGAACATTTATGTTAGAACATGCGAAGATAAATCTTGAGTAGCCATTTAGGTACGTGGTTTATCTCAGCTTATCTATTGATAACCAGTGTGCCTAGATCTTATCTATTTCATTGGATAACACTTTCACATCTGAGTAAGAAGTTGATATAACTAAAAGACGATACAATTTGATGACCTGTTTCGCGGATACGATTCCCGTAACGTTACTGAGTCATTTATTTTATTCTAACTGACTACGATGTTGGCTTGAAGTAGCCTCGTCATCATCACCGGACTTGCGGGGGAGCGGATGGCTCTCACCCCTACGTTGATGGCTTGGAGTAGCCTCGTCATCATCACCGGACTTGCGGGGGAGCGGATGGCTCTCACCCCTACGTTGATGGCTTGGAGTAGCCTCGTCATCATCACCGGACTTGCGGGGGAGCGGATGGCTCTCACCCCTACATTGATGGCTTGAAGTACCCTTGTCATCATCACCGGACTTGCGGGGGAGCGGATGGCTCTCACCCCTACATGATGGCTTGAAGTACCCTTGTCATCATCACCGGACTTGCGGGGGAGCGGATGGCTCTCACCCCTACATTGATGGCTTGAAGTACCCTTGTCATCATCACCGGACTTGCGGGGGAGCGGATGGCTCTCACCCCTACATGATGGCTTGAAGTACCCTTGTCATCATCACCGGACTTGCGGGGGAGCGGATGGCTCTCACCCCTACATTGATGGCTTGGAGTAGCCTCGTCATCATCACCGGACTTGCGGGGGAGCGGATGGCTCTCACCCCTAAACATTAAGTCATGGCATGCCCTTCCAGCTCTGCATGTGTTCTTCCCACCTATAATCCCGGGCTATTCAGGCGAAACGGCATTTATGCAGGCCTTCAGGGTGAGGGCGACAGGCTCATTATGGGCTATTGTGCCTGTCGACCTCATACCTATGTGGAGCAGTTCCATCAGATGGAATGGGGCGCCGTGAACGCAGATCATACAAAAAAATCGCTTGAAAATTCACAACGTTAACCTCGGAGCCAACATTAAGCCTTTCGTCCATCACCTGACCTTTGTATGGTCAAGTGAGAGTGCACTTTTGTTCACGCACGCAATGAAAGGATAATTAGCATTTAGGCATTACTTACTGGTAAAAATATTTTTGAAATATGTGTAACTCAGGGGATAGTCACAACTATCTGTCCGGTGTGTGGTTGGTGAACGGTATACGGGTTCTCGAGATACTATCGACTCAGTCCAAATCATCCGAGGCGATAGTATCCTTCCTCCCCTTTTCCTTCCCCCGTCATACATCCTTGGTACTCGTGGGAACGCAATGATCTTGTTAAAACAATGCACAAGTCAGAATGGCGGCGACGTGGTCCACAACCCGTCATGTCACGTTTCCCACAGAGGTGAAAAATGGATCGCTGGAAGTGATCTCTACCTACCCCTCTGGGAAAAAGGCGTGATTTTATGTATGTATAAAATATGTAGGTTAAAAAATAAACGCTAGTGCAACCCATAGGTAAATAAATGGGCGATTTTTATTTATTTACCCAGATAGATGATAAAAGATAGATAATATAGATATTACGCCTTTTCCATGTATGTAAGAGGTCTAGTTTTTAATCCTACATACAGTTGTGTTCGCTCGCTACTACGATTGGTGTTACCCAGTCTGCATGTCGGGCAGTAAGTAGCTATGTAATTCGCTACTCCTAATATCGCGTGTAGACCCATAAAGACTAATTTTAGCCTACATACAGTTCACGAAAATTTTCAGTAAAATGTTAGTGCATTTTTCATATTACAAAAAAAGAATCTTTTCATAAGTGCAAATTTGTCAAACTATTTTTGTTTTCTGTAGAATACCTAGTTAGCGTATTCAGATCAATTATTTCTGAGTTCATTACAACTCATACCTAGTTATACAATACAAAACAAATAACCGCACATAATAATTATCTATTTATACAAAATAACAGACAAGTTACCGGTAACTAGCTCTACCGCAGTGAGTAATGAATGCAATTTGTATTTAGTGTCACTAATTAGACCTAATTTAGCTAGTGTTCTAAACTAGTATAATCACATTCCGTCATTTAGGTCACAGGTACAATGAATGGTGGTTGCCTTATTGGTCTATCGGTGATGAGAGTATTTAGGTTTGAATCCTCGTCCACTGTAAATTTTTTGCAATTTTTTTTCTTTAGCCAATAGAGGGTAGATGAGAATAAGTGACGAGCATTTGGGGAGGCCTATGTCCATTACTTCTTTATAGCGCAGTCGGTTAAAAAGTATCCTATGTCCTTTCTCAGGCTCTGGACTATTTGTACCAAATTTCATTTAAATTGATTCAGTACTCTATGTGTGAAAGCATAACAGACAGACAGACAGAGTTACTTTTGCATTTATAATATCAGTAAGGATATATGCCTCTCATTTATTATAACATCATTGAACATAACTAACATACAATTAGTCATACTTTCCGACTTGAACACTGAATTAAGGAAGTAAAGGATGTTCAATGCCAAATTTTTCATTAAAATCAAATCAAAAACATCTTGACCTACATTCTTGACCTTGATAGTGCAAAATATAAAAGTTTCGCCATTCATAATATTTTGTTGTCTGTAAAGTTTGACAATGAACATAATAAAGGAATGTTAGACCTTAAATATTAGACATTATGTGTCTACGTAAATGATATATGGTAGTTTACAACCATGATAGGTGTAACCCAGTCGAAATGTTGGGCAGTAAGTAGCTATGTATTTGCTACTCCTAATATTGCATTTAGACCCATAAAGACTAGTGTTTAGTGTAACGGAACAAGAAAATTTTGAATGTTAGGCTTAGTTTCATGGTTATGATGATTTTTACAGGCTGAAAATCTATGTGTGGGCCACAACATTATAGGGTAGACAGTAATGAGTCTTAACAATTACAAAGCACTGTCTACAGAAGCTCTATTAGTAGGAAAACTAGCTATTTATTTAAATAGCAATTCATATGACATAAATTGAATCACACAATAAAATATGATTCACTCTCATTTCATAGTTGCCTATCAAAGTTGCCTACTTTGAGATTAGTTGGTTTATTTATCTTTTTCCATGGTAGGTACCTTGACTAAATTTCAGTTAGTTTTTTTTTTACAATAATAGACATTTGAACTTGTATTATACATAAGTTATTCAGTCAAAACAAACGTAAAATTTCAAAACAGAATCAGAATTATGCAAAAACTCAAGAACACACATTGTTCACAAGAACTTTAGCATGAAATAATAGGGTAAAATATTGAATTTACATAGTTATGGTATGTTTGGTAATCCACGGAACGAAATATGCTAGGACATTATTAATTTGTTGACTTTTTTCCTCAGCCTGTCAACCTTGGCCTGCTAACCTTGCTGTGGCCAGGTAAACACAGAACAAACCTCAATATGCCAACATATTTATCTAAAGTAAGAACTACATGTCGTCGTATTGACATTCTGGGCACACACGCACTATCCCAAAGAGAAAACGGTTTCTACACGACATTACGCTCTTCAGTTAGATTGCCCACCGCTACTAATTAAATTACACGAGTAAAAGCAAATGTTTGTCCAACCAAACTGACGCGCGAGAGCCTACAAGTGTAGGCAAATGAGAAAAGGATGACCGGCCTCGCAAAATTGCGTATACCAATGAAAAAACCTGTCGCCCTATCTCACCTACTGAACTAGAGATCCAAGCTTCCGGCGAAATGAAAACAGACAACACGGGACGATGTTACGACAATATCACCGCCCGTAATCACGTTAGCGCTGACGAATATGATAACTAGATAATATTACTAAAATATTCGATAGGTGAAAGGAGACATACCTTTGCGAAAACTTGTATTTTGATTTCACACACAACTTGGTCAGTCCTTTGGTGTATAATTAACACAAAAACACGGATTGGAAAGTTCACAAAATGTCTGTATCACAAATAAATAAGCACACACGCGATTATTGTAAAACGGTACAGTATGCGGCGGATATGCGCTAACCCGTGAAAGACGCCATTTTGATTTCGTCAACTAACGGCTAAAGACAAGATAGAGTAATTGCATTCCAATGTACGCACGACGACATAACTTCATGTACAAATCTCAACATTTTCACCGTTTGATTTATTCAGATGAAACGGTTCTTGATGTGCGAAAAATTAAAGGAAAATTTTTGTTTCCATGAGAGCACTCAGATTGTTTTTACATATTATCAGAATTAAAAATACATTTCCTTGACTAAATTCTTTTGTTCTGAAATTTCAGTGCCTCGTCGTATATAAAATATATTTGTGCATATTTATTAAACTTCGTTAATCTTACTTCAGATGCAATTTTGATCAATTAATATTAAAATATAAAACAACCCCATCCCTGAAAAAATTAAGTGGTCTAATCATTGTTATCTTAGTTCATTAACTTATGAGTAAACATTGTTTGTCTATAGTGTATGTATTGCCATACTAAAAATACTACTGGCTTATTGGGAAGTAATTTGATTATTTTACCCACTTCGAAGTTTTGTCAGCTTAATTATATTTTAGTGAATTGGCTACTACTGTCTGATCTTAAGTAAAAAACGCTTATATACTAACATGGTAAATATCCCGGACATTTTCAGTTCTAATAAGCATACCAATCAGTACTGCTACTAAAGAATTTACCTCAAACATAAATATAGTATTTTTGAATTTTAAGTCCCAAAAGTGTATGTATTATTTGACTCTGCACGATGTGTCGCAATGCATAGTATGATCCATTTATGCCCAATAATACAATTCATTGTTTTATAAAATTTACCCTGGGTTAATGCAATGTTGACTTAAATGCAATGGGGAAAATTAATTATATTATGGCAAGAAAACAGTTGTCAAAAAATACGAAAGCAGCTGTGCATTATACGTGTTTTCATACAATAAATTATCGAAATAGTATGAATAGTATGCCACTAGATCACAATAAACAATCAGAATAAATGTGAAACGCGAACTAAACATGTCGAGCCGGCGTTCGATACTCGGTTCAGCCCTGGACTCGTTGCCAGCGCCCACTGATCCGCTCAGGGAACTATTTGAGGCCTGTAAGACGGGAGATGCAACTCGCGTTAAAAAGCTTATAACTCCTCAAACAGTCAACGCCAGGGACACAGCGGGAAGAAAATCGACTCCACTACACTTCGCTGCAGGTATTCAACACGATTCCAATAGAATATTTACAAAATGTCTATTCAAAGCAGGCGAGTGAAAGGTAGTCAGTCGTTTTAGTGAATCAGGAAGTATGATTTTCGGCTGAATTATGCAATTGGACACGGTGTTTGGGTCCACTTTGTTCGTGCTTTATCTATTTTTTGTCCTCTTTGTGAACTCATTGGTATAATTTCGATATTAATTGCAAATTTTTCATTGCTATTGTCTAATACTGTATTGTTAATGCATAGCAGTATATTAATTTTATTGTTTTTGTTGCAATCATGAAGTTTTTATTATAATATTTGGTCTAATTCCAACCTACTGAATCATTATTATATATATTTAATAGTCTTTTAATTGTCTAGATTACAATATTTATATTTTTTACTAATAATCAAATTGAGTAGCTATGGTACCAAGACTATACTAGTCAACAAATATGATGTCTTTGAGTTATATTATCAGCTGCAGAAGATTAGACACCTAAATTTTAATAAAATAATAAACCAAATCATTCCATTGTTTTTGTTCAGTGTATATAGAAATGATTGTAGAAATCCATATTCCTAAGATGGACTCCTGTTTGTTTTTGATTCAATGTTGTTCTAAAAATTTGGTTTGGTATCAACTTTAAAAAAAATGAATCAAAATCCTTCCCAGATAATTAATGTTCTTATAATCTTGGCTTGACTGGCTCGGTGGAGCAGTGGTTAGTGACCCAGGTTCATTACCTACAGTACCAAGAGATGTGGGTTTGATTCCCACTCGGGGCAATTATTTTTGTGTGACAAACATCTGTGTATCACTGAACAATGTCTGGGTGTGTATTAAGTATATTTAAGTATATTTGTGTATCCACTGTTGATTCTGATACCTGTAACACAAGTGCTAAAGCTACTTACCACGGGATCAGATCAATGTATGTGATGTTGTGTAATATTTATTATTTATTTATTATTTATAATGTTATTATTTTGTAGTTTTTAGTAGGTCAGGATTAGTTGAAAAAGGAATCATTGAATTCATTATTTATTGTATTCTTGTTTTATTTAGTGGTGAGAGCCATCCACTCCCGCGCAAGTCTGGTGATGATGACAAGGCTAGTCCAAGCCATCATTGTGTGTCAGTTAGGAATAAAAAATCTTCTTTTATTACTGACCCTTTGTGCTTTTCTTTTATTACTGACCCTTTGTTATTACTGACTTTTTATGTGTATTACCAGTATTTGTTCCATAGATATATGTATACAATTCCCAGTAGTGCCAGCAGTTAAAAGTAACTCTGTCTGTTACACAATCTAAGCTGATTTAAATGAAATTTCATCATCATCATCAGCCCATGATCATGCCCCACTGCTGGGGCACGGGCCTACCCTAAACTAAGGTGATAAGGCATTAGTCAACCACACTAGCCAAGTGCAGGTTGGTTGACTACACAACCTAAAAATTTCTTCATAGGTGTGTAGGTTTCCTCACAATGTTTTCCTTCACCGTTAAAGTGTCTAATAATTTTACATATGAATTTCAAATTTGAAAAACACTGTGTTACATGGAGGGGTTTGAAATGAAATTTGGTACAAATAACGTCCAGAGCTTGAAAAAGGACAAAGGTTACTATTTAACCAATTGCGCTATAAAAAGTAATGTTCTACCCTTTAAACATCTCTACACTGATGCAGTCAGCAATAATAAATAGATAAAATGGTTCTTATTGCCAAATTCACACTATAAAAGAAATAAAAATCAAAAATTAAAAATACAATCTACAAAAAAAAACAAAACATTGGAACACTTTGGCAAAATGACCAGTCTCAGCATATGCTTGGCTCGGCCAGCGCTGGTTTTCAGACTAGCCCTAGACTTACATACATACAAAAAATCACACCCTTTTCCCAGAGGGGTAGGCAGAGATCACTTTCTGCCATGTGCTACGATCCTGGCACACCTAGAGTTAGTAGACTTTAAAGCTAAGGCAACATTATAACAACAGCATCTGTTTCCAGGCTACGGCCGCCGCGAAGTGGTCGAGATCCTGATAGCTGGCGGGGCGGCGCTGCAGGCCCGCGACGACGGAGGCCTCCAGCCCCTGCACAATGCGTGCAGCTTCGGACACGCGGACGTAGTCCGGGCGCTCTTAGCGGCGGGGGCGGCGCCCGCGGCCCGAGACAACTGGGGGTATACGCCGCTGCACGAGGCGGCTGCTAAGGGGAAAGTGGATGTGTGTATAGGTGAGTTAATATTTTTTTATTTATTGTACATTATAAACTAAGTTAAATTAGGTTGTGCACTAGCAATTAAAGTTTCCAATGTTAAGTTTAACACAATACAATGCTGAGAAGACACTCACTCGACACAACAATAATACATTAATATTTAAACTATAATACTATAATGCACATCTGACATTACACTGACCTTAGAAGACGGCGATACTTCGTCAACTTCTCGTGGAATATGTCAAGATGCACAAAGGTTTTATTAATATGCACTGGCTGCTCTTACAACAAAACTATTCTTAACATAATTAGTTCGACACAGAGGAATATAAAATGTATTTTTCAGTCGAGCATTAAGTCTAGGGCACAAAATTTTAAATTTGTTTAATAGGTAGGGCGAATCAATAAGATTATTAATAATATCATCATCATCAGCCAATATATGTATAGAACACGGGGACATCCCCGTGTTCTACTGGAAGTGTGTGCTACTCATTGTGAACCCAAGAACAAAGTGTCTTCCCCTTAATAGAGATAATAAGAAAAGTGCTAATGGACACATTCTTAGACATACATTTATTTTAGCAGCTTAAGTTAAACATTACTTATTAGTCTTTTAAGACTGGATTGTAATTTTGATGGCGTATTTATCCATAAGGAAATACATCATAAAAACAAAAAATATATATGGCCTCACTGGGGCACGGGTCTATCCTAAACCAGTTTGATAAAGCCTTAATTAAAATAAATAAATAATAAATATCTGGGAAATTTACACACACGGTCATCTGACCCCAAACTAAGCAGAACTTGTACTATGGGCGTCAGAGACTGATATACATACATATATATTTATAAATACATACTTAAATACATAATCACACCCAGACACGGAACAAACACCGATGTTCATCACACAAATATTTTTCCCGAGTGGGAATCGAACCCACGACTCTTGGAACCAGGGTCACTAACCACTGTTCCACAGAGCCAGCCAGTTCCAATTAGCAAGTAATATAAGTTAACCCTTAATCAAATACAGCATATATAATTTTTTCATTGGTTTTCGCCGGTATTACAACTAGATAAGGTTCAAAATTTGGTGGGAACTATTTTCCCTGTGAGCTATTAAGGGTTCATATTATATGTCTCTATTATGAATGTCGACCTCATATGTTGACTTCACAGCCGCTTAATGTCAGATGGAGTGAGATCCTACTTCTTATCGAGTCTATGGCAAAATGTAAGATTTTAGACTTTCGCGTTCCATTACACTAAAATTAGTCTTTACGGGTCTACACAAATGAAATTCACAACCGCTATGGCAGACGAAGACGCGCGGCGCCAGTTCGCTCCCGACCACGATTGGTGTAACCCAGTCGAAACGTCGGGCAGTAAGTAGCTATGTAATTTGCTACTCCTAGTATCGCGTGTAGACCCATAAAGACTAATTTTTGTGTCTATGGCTAAATCAAAAGTAATCGGCTCAGTATTCGGCAAGCAGGTTTTTGGACAAGCGGGACATGATATTAGATGGATTGATCCTATCATGAAGACTACAATATCCCAAGACCGTCAAAAACAACATCATATTGTATATGTCACCGTAAAATTGTAAATAACGCTTACAATATAACGTGTTATTTTTCGTTAGATTACAATCTATCGAAGTGAAACTGTTAAATTGCAATCTTACAATTGTCATATTGTGAACTATGCCTATGGCCGACCAATCAGGAACAGCCATCGGACGGCTATCCCTGATTGGTCGACCTTACAGCGGACCTATGCGTTATTTACAATTTTACGGTGACATAAACAAGACCCAAGGATGATGTGAATTCTGGTTGCATGAACTGGAACACACAAAATAACTCACCAAATGGCGGTAGTAATTCAATTTTCTTATGCAGACAACTGTCAAGTTCAGGCTTGTCTTTCGCTGTAAAGAGCTCGAAACGTCGGATCTCTAAATAATATGTTTAGAATAACAATGCACACGAAATTGATTTTATTACAAATGATAATCCGTTTTTTTTGGTTCTTCAGCCCTCCTGCAGCATGGCGCGGATCCCAACATACGGAACACGGAGGGCAAGACGCCGCTGGACCTCGCCGACAGCGCCACCAGACCGGTGCTTACAGGTTCGTTGTTTATAAGATACTAGTGACCCGTCCTCGTTTCGCTTCCGGTAAATCTATACAACTAAATAGAATTGAAGTGTCTTGTTTGTAATATTAAAATAACCACTTTTTACTAAATGAGTATGAATATATGTCGGGTACCAATAACAAAAACACAACTAAAAACATGATTGTCTGTCTGTTTGTTTAATCCCGTTAATTTCCGAAACGGCTGGAACAATTTCAACGGGACTTGCATTAATACATGGCCAATTTTACAAGGTACATAGAAATATACATTGTACTACAATTTTGTAGAACACATTAATATCTACAAAAAATGTAACCTTCTTCTTGAATCCCTCTATCTATTAAGACACCATCAAAATCCGTTGCATAGTTTTAAAGACAGACGCGGGATTGACTTTGCTTTACACTGTGTAGTGATATTCAGCGGGCATGGAAAGAGTTATGCTTCTCGTTACTATGCGGGATCGAATTATAAAAGATGCAATAATCTGTAATCTGGTAGCAAACCAAAGTCATCGACATGGCGTACCTTGGGTCACAGTAGCCCAGTGCCATCCGTAGGTCCGACCACCGCTGGGATCACTAAGTGGTACGTGGCGGGGTATGAGCTGGCGACCTCTTGCATGGCAAGCAACAACCTTAGCAGTGGCGTAGCGTGTCTAGTCGGGGCCCCGTATAAAAAAAAAATTGTATGCCCTTATATGGGTAAAGATTGCTTTATAAAATTTTGTCACTTAAAAAAAAAAAAATTGGAAAGTTTTTTTTCTTTCTTTTATAATTGATACGTCAGATACGCCGGTAGCTACGTCCCTGAACCTTAGCCACTCGGCCATCGACGCTTTTTTTTGCGGTACGCCACTTAGGTTCTTACTTATCATTCGCACTTTTGTCTTAGGGGAGTACTGCGCAGCGGATGTTCTCGAAGCAGCGCGTTCAGGCGCAGACGATCGTCTAGCATCCTTACTCACGCCTCTAAACGTAAATGTTCACGCGCACGACGGCCGTCGCTCCACGCCATTGCACTTAGCCGCCGGGTACAACCGGGCGCGCGCCGTGCGATTGTTGCTACAGCGCGGCGCTGATGTGCACGCCAAGGATAAAGGGTGGGTTTGAAAAATATATCGACAAGTAGCAGGTATTTGGAGCAGTGACAAGTAGCAAGTATTTGGAGCAGTGACAGGTAGCTGGTATTTGGAACAGTGACAAGTAGCAGTGACGAGTAGCAGGTATTTGGAGCAGTGACAAATAGCAGGTATTTGTAGCAGTGACTAGTAGCAAGTATTCGGAGAAGTGACTAGTAGCAAGTATTTGGAGCAGTGACTAGTAGCAGGTATTTGGAGCAGTGACAAGTAGCAGGTATTTGGAGAAGTGACTAGTACGAAGTAGAAGCAGCGCGTTCAGGCGCAGACGATCGTCTAGCGTCCCTCCTAACGCCTCTCAACGTGCACGCGCACGACGGCCGTCGATCCACGCCATTGCACTTAGCCGCCGGGTACAACCGGGCGCGCGCCGTGCGATTGTTGCTGCAGCGAGGCGCTGATGTGCACGCCAAGGATAAGGGGTAGGTGTGATTATGTAATTAAAAAAAAATTAAGTGACGAGTAGCAGGTATTTGGAGCAGTGACAAGTAGCAGGTATTTGGAGCAGTGACAAGTAGCAGCGACAAATATTTGGATCAGTGACAAGTAGCAGGTATTTGGAGCAGTGACAAGTAGCAAGTATTTGGAGCAGTGACAAGTAGCACGTATTTGGAGCAGTGTCTCGTAGCAGTGACAAGTAGCAGGTATTTAGAGCAGTGCCGAGTAGCAAGTATTTGGAGAAGTGACTATGACGAAGTAGAAGCAGCGCGTTCAGGCGCAGACGATCGTCTAGCGTCCCTCCTAACTCCTCTCAACGTGAATGTGCACGCGCACGACGGCCGTCGCTCCACGCCATTGCACTTAGCCGCCGGGTACAACCGGGCGCGCGCCGTGCGATTGTTGCTGCAGCGAGGAGCCGACGTGCATGCGAAGGATAAGGGGTAGGTGTTCGATACGGTGTAATTGTGTGTTTAAAAAAAATAAAGTGACAAGTAGCAGGTATTTGGAGCAGTGACAAGTAGCAGTGAAAAGTAGCAGGTATTTGGAGCAGTGACGAGTAGCAAGTATTTGGACCTGGGACGAGTAGCAAGTATTTGGAGCAGTGTCTCGTAACAGTGACAAGTAGCAGGTATTTGGAGCAGTGTCTCGTAGCAGTGACAAGTAGCAGGTATTTGGAGCAGTGCCGAGTAGTAAGTATTTGGAGAAGTGACTAGTACGAGGTAGAAGCAGCGCGTTCGGGTGCAGACGATCGTCTAGCGTCCCTCCTAACTCCTCTCAACGTGAATGTGCACGCGCACGACGGCCGCCGATCCACGCCATTGCACTTAGCCGCCGGGTACAACCGGGCGCGCGCCGTGCGATTGTTGTTGCAGCGAGGAGCTGACGTGCACGCCAAGGATAAGGGGTAGGTGTTCGATACGGTGTGATTGTGTGTTTAAAAAAAATAAAGTGACAAGTAGCAGGTATATGGAGCAGTGAAAAGTAGCAGGTATTTGGACCAGTGACGAGTAGCAAGTATTTGGACCAGTGACAAGTAGCAGTAACTAGTAGCAAGTATTTGTAACAGTGACAGGTAGCAGGTATTTGGAGCAGTGACAAGTAGCAAGTATTTGGAGAAGTGACTAGTACAAAGTAGAAGCAGCGCGTTCAGGCGCAGACGATCGTCTAGCGTCCCTCCTAACGCCTCTCAACGTGAATGTGCACGCGCACGACGGCCGTCGATCCACGCCATTGCACTTAGCCGCCGGGTACAACCGGGCGCGTGCGGTGCGATTGTTGCTGCAGCGAGGCGCTGATGTGCACGCCAAGGATAAGGGGTAGGTGTTCGATACCGTGTGATTGTGTGTTTAATAAAAATAAAGTGACAAGTAGCAGGTATTTGGAGCAGTGACAAGTAGCAGTGAAAAGTAGCAGGTATTTGGAGCAGTGACATGTAGCTAGTATTTGGAGCAGTGACGAGTAGCAGGTATTATAGAGTATACACCGTGAAATTTTAGTGGTTGTTTTCCCGCAGCAAAATGATTCTGTCTTAGTAGTACAATAGATCGATGCAGTTTTTTTTAATTAAAATCAATAAATGTCAGTTTTACAAAAGTGATAAACGAAACATTCGAATTCGAGAACGCCAACTAACGCCAGTAGTACTAGCCGCGCTTCGTCCTGCTAGAATTGTTATTATTATTTAAATAATAAGGCTGTCTGTCCGGAGCAAGCGATGCAGCGGAGCGTCAAAAAAATCTCCACTTCTCTTCAGTACAAATAAGTTATTTCAAAAAGGATACTATTGGAATGGGAAAATAATTACCGTTGAATAAGTAGCGATACTTATTTTAACGTTAAATGGTAACGATACTTATTACGGTACGGCACTAATAATCATCGTAAAATACTAACTTTTATTGTAAAAGTGCACATGCCGAACTAATATGTCAAATTCGTTTCCAATTTATTACCGGTAATTTTTTTTACAGGTAACGTGTAAACTCGAACTGTAATAACAGTAGGTAACGTAAATAATAGTACTAAAATAACGTCCGGTGGAGGACAGGCCTAATGATTCGACAGGTTATTGACCGTCCGATCAGCTGATTGATACCGATTGCTGGTATCAATCAGCTGATTTTAACTTACTACCTATTTACTAACAAGTGATTTCCATATTTCCTTCATACTTTACCGGGCTTAGGACCATCGTAAATACTTTGCCTACTAAATTACGAACATAATGTTTTAATGGATAAACATCGGGTCATCAAAAAAAAGAGTTAAGATTGTCTGAAAGTAATAATTTGTTGCTGAATTAGGTAATAAAGTATTTAAAAAATGAAAATCAACGTATTTACACTGATTTGAATTTCCTACCTAACCTTAGAAATTTCACTATTCACAAATTATGTACAAGTACTTACTCTTCCTGGTACCGGAGCAATTATCAAAATGTAAGCCACTGCGTTCCACACACAAACGCGCACGTTTTATCTGGTTAGATTATGATTTTGATAGTGCCTCTGTCACGTCTAACTACATTGAAAGCGTCCACTATCCCAGTTTTCAACTCATCGCAAACTGCCCGTGATCGAGCAGCCGCTGGGTAGCGGTTACGATCGTCCGGTGCTGTGGCACCTGCGGGTTCACATCACCACATCTGCTAGACACATACTCCACATTCGAATAAACATAATGGCGATCCATTTTGACCTCACGGTATCGCGTCACGCTGCACGCATGCGTAGGCGGCGGGCGGCGAGCGGCGTGCGCGCGTGCTCAGCGGACGGCGCACGCAGCGGGACTGAGGAGTCCGTAGGTATCGGTAGTGCGCTCGCGCCCAGTGCGCGGCTCTATCAAAGAGTCGTCGCGGCGGCGGCTCCCTTTGTCGGGGCAGTCCGACAAAGGGCGCCGCCGCCGCGCCGCGCCGCCATTAGGGTAATAAATTACAATCTACGTAGGCATCTACCTACTATTACTACTACTATCATTTCTCACTGTTTCGAGTTAAATAATATTTTTTTTGAAAAGTTGAGATTTTTTTCTTACGTTTTCACGAAATAATTAGCATGGTTCGATAGTACTACGATGGGTAAATCGTTCTGCTTCGGGAAAACAACCACTAAAATTTCACGGTGTATAGAGCAGTGACATTTATTTGGATCAGTGACAAGTAGCAAGTATTTGGAGCAGTGACAAGTAGCAAGTATTTGGACCAGTGACGAGTAGCGAGTATTTGGATCAGTGACAAGTAGCAAGTATTTGAAGCAGTGACAAGTAGCAAGTATTTGTAACAGTGACGCGTAGCAGTGACTAGAAGCAGGTATTTGGAGCAGTGCCGAGTAGCAAGTATTTGGAGAAGTGACTAGTACGAAGTAGAAGTAGCGCGTTCGGGCGCAGACGATCGTCTAGCGTCTCTCCTAACTCCTCTCAACGTAAATGTGCACGCGCACGACGGCCGTCGCTCCACGCCATTGCACTTAGCCGCCGGGTACAACCGGGCGCGCGCCGTGCGATTGTTGCTGCAGCGGGGCGCTGATGTGCACGCTAAGGATAAGGGGTGGGTGTGATTATGTAATTTAAAAAAAATCAAGTGACAAGTAGCAGGTATTTGGAACAGTGACAAGTAGCAGTGACGAGTAGCAGGTATTTGGAGCAGTAACATGTAGCTGGTATTTGGAGCAGTGACTTGTATATGGATTAGTGACAAGTAGCAAGTATTTGTAACAGTGACGCATAGCAGTGACGAGTAGCAAGTTGGAGAAGTGACTAGTACAAAGTAGAAGCAGCGCGTTCAGGCGCAGACGATCGTCTAGCGTCCCTCCTAACTCCTCTCAACGTGAATGTTCACGCGCACGACGGCCGTCGCTCCACGCCATTGCACTTAGCCGCCGGGTACAACCGGGCGCGCGCCGTGCGATTGTTGCTGCAGCGAGGAGCCGATGTGCACGCCAAGGATAAGGGGTAGGTGTTCGATACCGTGTGATTGTGTGTTAAAAAAAATAAAGTGACAAGTAGCAGGTATATGGAGCAGTGACAAGTAGCAGTGAAAAGTAGCAGGTATTTGGATCAGTGACATGTAGCTGGTATTTGGAGCGGTGACAAGTAGCAGTAACTATTAGCAAGTATTTGGAGCAGTGACAAGTAGCAGTGACTAGTAGCAGGTATTTGGTGCAGTGACAAGTAGCAAGTATTTGGAGAAGTGACTAGTACGAAGTAGAAGCAGCGCGTTCAGGCGCAGACGATCGTCTAGCGTCCCTCCTAACTCCTCTCAACGTGAATGTTCACGCGCACGACGGCCGTCGCTCCACGCCATTGCACTTAGCCGCCGGGTACAACCGGGCGCGCGCCGTGCGATTGTTGCTGCAGCGAGGAGCCGACGTGCACGCCAAGGATAAGGGGTAGGTGTTCGATACCGTGTGATTGTGTGTTTTAAATAAAAATAAAGTGACAAGTAGCAGTGAAAAGTAGCAGGTGTTTGGAGCAGTGAAGAGTAGCAGGTATTTGGAGAAATGACATGTAGCAGATATTTGGAGCAGTGACAAGTATCAAGTATTTGGAGCAGTGACAAGTAGCAGGTATTTGGAGCAGTGAAAAGTAGCAGGTATTTGGAGCAGTGACAAGTAGCAAGTATTTGGAGCAGTGACAAGTAGCAGGTATTTGGAGCAGTGACAAGTAGCAGGTATTTGGAGCAGTGACAAGTAGCAAGTATTTGGAACAGTGACAAGTAGCAGGTATTTGGAGCAGTGATAAGTAGCAGGTATTTGGAGCAGTGACAAGTAGCAGTTATTTGGGCCAGTAACAAATAGCTGTGACGATTAGCAGGTATTTGGAACAGTGACAAGTAGCAGTAACGAGTAGCAAGTATTTGGCAGTGACTCACACCTCTCAACGTGAATGTTCACGTTCGTTCCGGGACCGGGTGTGTAGTTGGAGCAGTATAGCAGGTATTTGGAAAAAAATAAAAGTGACAAGTAGCAGGTATTTGGAGCAGTAACAAGTAGCAGATCTTTGGAGCAGTGACGAGTAGCAGTGACCAGTGACAAATATTTCGAGCAGTGTCGAGTAGCAAGTATTTGGAACAATGACAAGTAGCAGGTATTTGGAGCAGCATCACTGGGAGCAGTCACTAGGAGCAGATTTTAAATGTCAACATGTCAACTTTGATGTGTTTACATAATTTTCATCGATTTCTTAAAGTCATTCATAAATGCTCATGTTTTCCCTCCCTCCTATGATCCCGGGCTCTTCAGGCGGGGCGTGAAACGGCATTTAAGCAGGCCTTCAGGGTGAGTGCGACAGGCTCAATACGATCTATTGTGCCTGTCGACCTCATATTTGGATCTCATTACCGCTTACCATCAGGTGGAGTGAGGTCATCTTGTTAGCCTTTTATAAAAAAAAAAAATTGGGGTAAGAAAGTGCGACGTTGTCATATTTCATGTAAAGGTGTTTTACATGGATGGTAAAAATTTTGGCGAATTTTTTCGTATGAAATATCAAAAATTTAACATAATAATCACGCCATGAGGTCTTATTATGTGGTCTTATTTACATCCTAGGGTTTTAGGATATCAAAAGGAACACTATTTATATTCTGAAAAACATAAAAACACTACCATTGCTCCACCGCGATTCGTTGATCTCACTACAACCACTTTACTCCAGTATTCAACTCACTAAAACCCACATTAACCCCTATTTTACAAGCTTTTATTTAACTTGCAATGTATGTATGTATGTATGTATGTATGTATGTGTGTGTGTTCGGGTGGAATTTTATAACTCAATTTTAAGGCACTTGCCCTCAACCGATTGAGCTGAAATTTTGCATGCACGTGTATATCCGATGACAATGCAATATTATTATGACATGGAGCTGATCTGATGATGAAGTCGGAAGAAAGCCATAGCAACTCAGTAATTAAATAACATAACCACATCGAGTTTGGGCTCATTTCATTCGACTAGATGAGTACTTTGGTGCTAGATAGTAACCAAGGTCTGATGATGGAGCCGGAAGACAGCCAAAGGAACTCAGTACTTAAACGACACAACCAAATCGAGTTTGGGCTCGTTTGATTCGCCTAGATGAGTACTTAGATGCTAGATGGTAACCAGGGTCTGATGATGGAGCCGGAAGACAGCCAAAGGAACTCAGTACTTAAACGACACAACCCCATCGAGTTTGGGCTCGTTTGATTCGCCTAGATGAGTACTTAGATGCTAGATGGTAACCAGGGTCTAATTGAAGAGTTGGATTGTTCAAAATTAACTGGCAAACGACCTTGCAATAATGATGCGTTGAATGAGATGAACAGACTTAGGAACTTACAAGGTGAAAACTAAAAAAGTATAAAATAAATTAAGGTAAAAATCTTTAAAAACAAGCTTTTATTTAGATGCGGTAAAAAGCAAAAAATAAACTTTTACACTATAACTTTACTGTCAACTTATAACATTTCAAGTTCAACATATTTGACACAATTTATATGTTTTAAAAGCTTGTCGCGAGATTTAAGTACCTACTCGTAATTTTAAAAGCAAGTTTTAAAATACCTGCCTATTAAAAATTTTAAACTAAGAAAGTAAATACGAGTACTTAAATCTCGCGACAAGCTTTTAAAACATATAAATTGTGTCAAATATGTTGAATTTGAAATGTTATAAGTTGACAGTAAAGTTATAGTGTAAAAGTTTATTTTTTTCTTTTTAGCGCATTTAAATAAAAGCTTGTTTTTAAAGATTTTTTTACCTTATTTTACTTACAGAGGCCTAGTCCCCCTCCACAACGCGTGTTCTTACGGGCACTACGAGGTGACCGAGTTGCTGGTGCGCGCCGGAGCCGACGTCACCGCGACCGACCTGTGGGCGTTCACCCCGCTGCACGAGGCGGCCAGCAAGGCGAGGTTGGAGGTGAGTAACAAGTATTTGGAACTGTGTCGAGTAGAGTGATGAGTGGAATGTATTTTTTGAACAGTGAAAAGTAGCAAGTATTTGGAACAGTGACAAGTAGCAAGTATTTGGAACAGTGACAAGTAGCAGTGACTAGTAGCAGGTATTTGGAGCAGTGACAGAAATCTGTGACGAGTAGCAAATATTTGGAACAGTGACTAGTAACAGGTATTTAGAACAGTGACTAAAAACAGGTAATTAGCACAATGACGTATAGAATTTCTTCGTTGTTGCTATGTTATGGATCCGCTTCAAGGATATCTCTCCTCCTTCCCCCCACCACCTTTCCCTATTTATTAGACACGGCTACTTTTCCATTTTATTAGTCTTTATGGGTCTACACGCGTAATTAGGAGTAGCAAATTACATAGCTACTTACTGCCCGACGTGCAGACTGGGTTGCTCGACTGGGTTGTAATTTTTCAGGAATTTAAAGCGAATTCAAAATTCCTTCAAATTAAAATCAAAGTGGCAACCACGCGACTTTTTTCTAATACTTGCATTTTTAAATTCGTGATATCTTCCGAAAGAAATGTCCGAATTGAATAATTCAAAAAGTTATTAAAGGTACTGAAGCCGTCTTGAATATAAAGAAATTTATTTTGATAAGGATTAATACCAAGGTACAAATAAAGAGCCTTTTCAAGCGGCGACATATAAATTAAATGTTTAGAATAAAAAATCGCTTACTGTGACTAACTATAATATTTAGACATATGCTGTCGCGACACTTTTTGTAGATAATGGAGAGTTCTGCAAAGTCGTAGTAAATGATTTTATTCTATCAACTATAGTTTTCGCAGCGCACGCGACGTAAATAATTTTTCAGGTAATTTTTTTACACCTTGGGTTACATTAGTGGAGTTTTAGTGAGGATCCCTAATTTTAAAAAAAATATAATATAGCCTATGTTACTTCTGAATAATGCAGCTTTCTAATGGTGAAAAAATTATTGCAATCGGTCCAGTAGTTTTTGAGTTTATTCATTACAAACATACAAAAATACAAAAATACAAATCTTTCCTCTTTATAATATTAGTATCTAATATATTTAGACTGGCTTGGTGGAACAGTGTTTAGTGAACCAGGTTCACTACCTACGGTTGCAAGAGTCGTGGTTTCGATTCCCACTCGGGACAAATATTTGTGTGACGAACATCGGTGTTTGTTCCGTGTCTGGGTGTGTTATTAAATATATTTAAGTACATTTGTGTATCCACTGTCGTTTCTGATTTCCGTAACACAAGTGCTTAAGCTACTTACCACGGGATCAGATCGATGTACTATCGGAGAACTTGGCGGTCGACCACCTATAAGGTGAAAATCGCTTGGCGCTTACGCATCTGTCAGAGCAAGCCCCGCCCAAATTGTGGTCCGAGAGCCTGCAAGAATTTTTCGGTAGGTATATGAGGCAAGCTGAAAACTTGTCCTATACCTTTAATATTATAACCCAACACAAAACCGCAGACCTGGTTGAGTAGCGGGGCCAAACCAAACCCCCAATTTTGTTTATTTAAAAATATATTTTATAATCCAAAAAAATATAATTTGTCAGCTCACCTGACAGGTAGAAGTTCCATCGAAATGATTTGTCTTAGTGAGTCTTATTTTTTAGTTATAAATAAAAAGATGAAAATATTTTTGGGGGTTTGCTTTAGCCCCGCTACTCACCAGCCAGGTCTGCAGTTTCGTGCTGGGATATAATAGGAGTGGTACAGGATAAGTTTTCAGCTTGCCTCAAATACCTACCAAAAATTCTTGCTAGCTCTCCTACTATTGGAACATTTTTGCTTGGATTTTGACAGATTTTCTTTAAGTGCTCTTCTATTGGCCAGTGGGCGGGGCTAATGGCGTTTAAAGAAATCTGTTTGAAAAGTGTACTACCGCCAAAATTCCCGGACGTATGTGATGTTGTGAAATATTTATTTATTTATTATTAATACAAACTGCTTTATATTTCTAGGTGTGCTCTTTGCTGCTGAGTGAAGGTGCGGACCCAACCCTTCTGAACTGCCACGGCAAGTCGGCCTTAGACGTAGCGCCCACCAGGGAGTTGCAGGAGCGGTTGGCTTGTGAGTTATCATTGTTTTTTTATGGGAATGGTACATTTGTTATTCTTTTTGATCGAGTTGCTCCAGGAAGTATAAATGGAACACGGCAAGGCCAAGAAAGACCTTCCATGACCAAATAGGCCAAATTTTGAAGAAGGTGCAAACCAAAAGTACCCGTTATCGACGAGCGTGCATGAAGAGGTTGATGGATGTGGATGAAGCGAAAGTGGTGTGCCAGGACCGTAGCGCAAGGCAGGAAGTGATTTCTGCCTACCGCTCTGGGGAAAAGGCGTGATTTTATATATGTATGTATGAGTTTATGAATACTGATTACTCTGTTATTCTGTGCGAGCGCAATGGTAGTTATCGCGTGTGAATTGGCCGCCAGAGTTGTGTCGACTGAGGTCCTCTAAATATCGAATGCCATTGTTTGCGGGACTTTTTCTATTTGACAATTATCAAAGATTGTGAGTGTTTAAAAAGCGAAGCTAAGGAAAATAATATGATTTAAATGTACATTTCCGTTTTGGCTTACGTAGCAAGTTTTTACAGTCGTATTTTCAGACCTCGCTTAACAGTGGCGCCGCCTGGTGAGTGCAAATACGGTTGCCGGTAAGGCGCAGGACCACCGGCTTAACGTGCTTTCTAAGACACGGGCGTGCGACCGCCAACATCCTGAGTAATTTCTTTACAAAAAACTCACACAAATTTTGCCCAACCCCGGACTCGAACCGGGGCCGTCTCGGTCCTTACTTCTGATACTTGTATTGTTTCAGTCGAATACCGCGGGCACTGCCTCCTAGAAGCGTGTCGATTGGCCGAGCCTGCGCGCGTTAAGAAACAGCTGTCTTCCGTCACCGGGCCGCTGCAAATGGTAACATATATATATGTTTATAGTATTGTCTATTATTTTCGCGAACACTACACATCCATGCTATCCTTACTAATATCCTAACTGCCTTACTAATATTATAAATGCGAAAGTAACTCTGTCGTTCTGTCTGTTACGCTTTCACGCATAGAATACTGAACCGATTTAAATGAAATTTGGTACAGATATAGTCCAGAGCCTGAGAAAGGACATAGGTTACTTTTTACCCGACTACGCTATAAAGAAGTAATGTTTTACCCGTTATATGTCTCTACGCGGACGAAGTCGCGGGCGGAAAGCTAGTTTGAAATAAAAATAAAATCAGCAAAATTAGTTTTATTTCAAATAATATGTTTAGTTTTTTTTATTACATACTGTCTGAGCAGAATGCAGTTGAGAATTGTGGCGCAACTATTCGCTTCTCGCTCGCTAATCAGTCAAAATGACACTCAAAAATCTTTTATATTTATTTGTTTTTTTATGTCCGTCCGTAGCAACAGCCCCCACAAGCGTGCACCAGTTCCACCTCATCATCAGGCGACGCGGAGAGCGGAGTGGAGGCGCTGGTCAACTACCAGCACGTGGGCACCGGGGACCGGCCGCTCCACTGCGCCGCCGGCAGCCTCTACCCCAAAAGGAAGCAGGTACCAGACAAGATAGTTTCTGACACCACCAACAGATGGCGCTGTTAGAGAATTTTCATACTAATAAATAAATCCACATACAATGCAGGCGCTGGTGGCTCGGACTAAGAGGTTTAGCTCCTCATTTCTGCCCCGTGCTATTAAGGCATGTAATGCCCTTCCAGCTCATGTTTTCCCTCCCTCCTATGATCCCGGGCTCTTCAGGCGGGGCGTGAAACGGCATTTAAGCAGGCCTTCAGGGTGAGTGCGACAGGCTCAATACGATATATTGTGCCTGTCGACCTCATATTTGGATCTCACTACCGCTTACTATCAGGTGGAGTGAGGTCATCTTCTTAGCCTTTTATATAAAAAAAAAAAAAAAATATCTGGGACATTTCCACACACGGTCACCTGACCCCAAACTAAGCAGAGCTTGTACTATGGGCTTCAGAGACTGATATACATGCATATATATTTTTTAAATGCATACTTAAATACATAATCACACCCAGACACGGAACAAATACCGATGTTCATCACACAAATATTTGTCCCGAGTAGGAATCGAACCCACGCCTCTACAACGAAACTTTACCCCAAGCGGAAGCAGGTATTGTGATGAGGACCCATGACGATATAGTTCTAGCTACCACCAACAGATGGCGCTTTTAAAGAAACTCCATACTGATAACAAAACTTTACCCCAAGTGGAAGCAGGCATAGTGATGGTGATACACGACAACCAACAGATGGCGCTGTTAGAGAATCTTCATACTAATAAAGAAACTTTACCCCAAGCGGAAGCAGGTATTGTGATGGGGATACATGACGAGATAGTTCCAGCTACCACCAACAGATGGCACCAGTTCCACCTCATCATGAGCTGCCTCTACCCAAAACGGAAGCAGATATTGTGATTAGGTCACATGACGAGATAGTTCTTGCGACCAACAATAGATGGCGCGGTTAGAGAGTTTTCATACTAATAACGAAACTTTACGACAAGCGGAAGCAGCTGTTGTGATGGTGACACATGACAAGATAGTTCCTGCGACCAGCAACAGATGGCGCTGTTATAGAATCTCCATATTAATATTTCCAACTAGTGGTCCTGGCGAATTTCATACCGCCAATACTATAAACCTTCCCTGGACTATCACGAACGTTTTAAAACCAAAATTACCTAAATCGGTCCGGGCGTTCTCGAGTTTTAGTCCGACTAACGAACGGCAATTCATTTTTATATATAAGATCATCATCATCAGCCCATATACGTCCCCACTGCTGGGGCACGGACCGCACCTAGCCCAAACTAGAGCGTAATGCCCACCACGCTGGCCGAGTAGTTAAGGTCGTTGCTTGCCATGCGAGAGGTCGCCAGTACAAACCCCGCCACTTACCACTGTGTTTTCCAGTTTTAAATTTTATAGCTAGCACGCAATGACCTTGTTAGAACAATGCACAAGGCAGAATGGCGGCGACGTGGTCCACAACCCGTCACGTTTCCCACAGAGGTGAAAAGTGGATCGCTGGAAGTGATCTCTGCCTACCCCTCTGGGAAAAAGGCGTGATTTTATGTATGTATGTATGTAAATTTCATATGTGCGATTATTTGGTGACGGAAACATCGTGAAGAAACCTGCACACTTACGAAGAAATTCTAAGGTTGTGTAGTGGACCAACCCGTGCTTGGCCAGCGTGGTTGACTTAGGTCTTATCGCCCCAGTTTAGGGTAGGCCCGTGTCCCAGCAGTGGGGAGTTGGGGACGTATATAGGCTGATGATGATGAATATTTTCTTGAAATAGACAAATTTTTCATTTTAAATTTAAGCTTTAATTTCAATTATTTACATATAATAAACTCTTTCTCAGGTAATGGAGATGCTGATAAGGAAAGGTGCCCGGGTCAACGAGAAGAACAAGGACGGACAGACCCCTCTCCACGTAGCCACTGAGCATTCGCACCTAGACGCGATGGACTTGTTGCTGAGGCACGGTGAGTTGTAGTGAGATGGTATTGACCCACGTTTATAGATATAGTTAAGATTAAGTTTTTAAGCTATTGCATAGCTTTTATCGCGGGCTTTGAGCGCGGCGACCGAACCAAGAAATTCCGTAACGAAAAAAACCTCACCATCGTCTAACGTCGTTTCAGTTCGGTAGACTTCGGCACGGTGTTTGTGTGCGTGCGGTTAGACGTATTGTACGACTCTACGAAACTCGCACGAATCGAGACGAGCTGCTCCGAAATCGGACGAAAAAAAAATTTACAAAAAGAAAACTGCCTTCAAATAGGTACCCGACATAGAAAAATTACATAATATGTAATAGACTACAGGCCCGTGTTGAAAAAAATTTGGGTCATTTGAACCACCAGATGACCTATGTAGAACGATATAAGAGCATAAAATAATAAGATTCAGCATTATGCCGTCACTTGTAAGCTGTCCAACTGAGTGCAGGTGAGAAAAGAGGGGGTTGCAACCCTCTGTTTTTCCCCTTGTCGCATAATTTTTGTACGGCGTTGCGGAATAATGTATTAGAAGCAGTATTGAAATAGTATGAAACTAATGCCGTTCAAAAATGGTTCGCCAAAAAGTCGGAATTTATTTTTGATTTTCCGACAATTTTGATTTGATTTTCCGTGAATCTGGTCATTTAATTTTCCATAAACGCAACTTTTGATGAACCTGCCGAACAAACTTCTTAGGCGCCAGTGGACGTTTGTAAGGAGCGTTTTTAAGCTCGCCCAAATAATTTGCAATTAAAATTGTAAATCTCGTCGAGTTATCGAGATATCAAAGTGATACTTTCAACAGTGTCTTTGTGTTCGAGTAGTCCATCGAACTATATCAAAATAAAAAAATAGTCAAATACCCTATTGATCACAACCACTAAAGAAAACTCGCCTCCACATGACTTTCATGATAAGTCTCGCTCGCTTCCCCACCCGCTAGTTCAACACATAATGTTAACCCGTTCACCGCAGGGGCGAAAGTGAACGCGTGCGACGGGCGCGGGGAGAGCGCGCTATCGCTAGCGGCGCGCCGGGACTCCGCCGCCGCCTGCCGCCTGCTGCTGGCCTGCGGGGCCGACACGCGCCCCGAGCCGCACTACTCGCAGCCCGCAGGTGACATACATACATACATACACACATACATACATACATACATCGTGCGACTCCGCCGCCGCCTGCCGCCTGCTGCTGGCCTGCGGGGCCGACACGCGCCCCGAGCCGCACTACTCGCAGCCCGCAGGTGACATACATACATACATACACACATACATACATACATACATACATCGTGCGACTCCGCCGCCGCCTGCCGCCTGCTGCTGGCCTGCGGGGCCGACACGCGCCCCGAGCCGCACTACTCGCAGCCCGCAGGTGACATACATACATACATACACACATACATACATACATACATACATACATCGTGCGACTCCGCCGCCGCCTGCCGCCTGCTGCTGGCCTGCGGGGCCGACACGCGCCCCGAGCCGCACTACTCGCAGCCCGCAGGTGACATACATACATACATACACAATACATTGCCATGCATACGTAACATACGTCGTGCGACTCCGCCGCCGCCTGCCGCCTGCTGCTGGCCTGCGGGGCCGACACGCGCCCCGAGCCGCACTACTCGCAGCCCGCAGGTGACATACATACATACATACACACATACATACATACATACATACATACATCGTGCGACTCCGCCGCCGCCTGCCGCCTGCTGCCAATCCTGCGGGCCGACACGCGCCCCGAGCCGCACTACTCGCAGCCCGCAGGTGACATACATACATACATACACACATACATAAGCATACATACATACATACATACATCGTGCGACGTCGCGCCGCCTGCCGCCTGCTGCATATTCAGCGGGCCGACACGCGCCCCGAGCCGCACTACTCGCAGCCCGCAGGTGACATACATACATACATACACACATACATACATACATACATACATCGTGCGACTCCGCCGCCGCCTGCCGCCTGCTGCTGGCCTGCGGGGCCGACACGCGCCCCGAGCCGCACTACTCGCAGCCCGCAGGTAACATACATACAGGCACATACATTGCACATACATACATACATACATACATCGTGTGACTCCGCCGCCGCCTGCCGCCTGCTGCTGGCCTGCGGGGCCGACACGCGCCCCGAGCCGCACTACTCGCAGCCCGCAGGTGACATACATACATACACACACACATACATACATACATACATACATACATACATCGTGCGACTCCGCCGCCGCCTGCCGCCTGCTGCTGGCCTGCGGGGCCGACACGCGCCCCGAGCCGCACTACTCGCAGCCCGCAGGTGACATACATACATACATACACACATACATACATACATACATACATACATACATCGCGCGACTCCGCCGCCGCCTGCCGCCTGCTGCTGGCCTGCGGGGCCGACACGCGCCCCGAGCCGCACTACTCGCAGCCCGCAGGTGACATACATACATACATACACACATACATACATACATACATACATCGTGCGACTCCGCCGCCGCCTGCCGCCTGCTGCTGGCCTGCGGGGCCGACACGCGCCCCGAGCCGCACTACTCGCAGCCCGCAGGTGACATACATACATACATACACACATACATACATACATACATACATCGTGCGACTCCGCCGCCGCCTGCCGCCTGCTGCTGGCCTGCGGGGCCGACACGCGCCCCGAGCCGCACTACTCGCAGCCCGCAGGTGACATACATACATACATACACACATACATACATACATACATCGTGCGACTCCGCCGCCGCCTGCCGCCTGCTGCTGGCCTGCGGGGCCGACACGCGCCCCGAGCCGCACTACTCGCAGCCCGCAGGTGACATACATACATACATACACACATACATACATACATACATACATCGTGCGGCTCCGCCGCCGCCTGCCGCCTGCTGCTGGCCTGAGGGGCCGACACGCGACCAGAGCGTCACTAGCAACATCTACACTAACCAGCAGAAAAACCGGGCCTTCCGGGATTTTTCATACAAACATATCCAGTTCTGTGGCCTATAAATGTAAAAGTTTTAGTGCTATGGTAATAATTTAAATGTAAATAGATGTCAAAAATGATCAATTTATAAAAAAATATGTTAACCATCTCCAGAAATATGCTCATCAATACATAGTATAAAACAAAGTCGCTTTCGCTGTATGTCCGTATGTATGCTTAGATCTTTAAAAATACGCAACGGATTTTAATGCGGTTTTTTTTTAATAGATATTGCTTCGTAGGTGTGCAGGTTTCCTCACGATTTTTTTTCTTCACCGTTTAAGCGATAAATAATAACCGTACATATAAATTCAAAATTTGAAAAACACAGTGCTACGTGGCGGGGTTTGAACTGGCTGACCCTCGTTTCTGATATCCGTAACTGCAACTCTTATATTTCGGAATCGGAACGATTTGAGAGCGATTTTGTTTCTATGTGATGTTGAGAGTGATTCTTAAGGAAGGTTTGTATGTAAAATTTACCCGGGCGGGTCACTAGTTTCTTTATAAATAAGGATGTTACTCTCCCCAGACGCGTGCGCCAACGCGGCCGCCCTCCGGCTGCTAGAGGCGGCGCGCACGGGCGACGCGGAGACCGCTCGCGCTTTACTAGACGCGCGACCGCGCCTCGTGAACTGCCGAGACGTCGACGGGCGGCACTCCACGCCTCTGCACTTCGCTGCCGGGTGACTATAGCTACTTCTTCTTCTTCTTATCGTGTGGTTGATTAACAACCTGGTGTCAGAGTTTTTAAGCCGCCCGTAGGCCTCTGACATGCCTTCACACACCGTAGAAAAATCTCTCAGGTGTGCTGGTTTCCTCACGATGTTTTCCTTCAGCGTTAAAGCGTCGAATGATGGTACATATGAATTTCAACTTTAAAAAACACATTGGTACCTGGCGGGGTTTGAACTGGCGACCTCTCGCATGGCAAGCAACGACCTTAACCACTCGGCCATCGACGCTTTACTATAGCTACTAGTCTACTTTCAGACACTTCCCCCCATTTCCCACCACCGCTCCGCTCTATATCTCCATTTCTCACCCCCTATCTGTGTCTATATATTCATCTCCCTCCCCCCCATCTGACTATAGCTCCATCTATCTGTCTCTCTCTTTCTCTCACAAAGAAAAAAACACTTCTACACTTCGCCAGTGACTGACTATAGTTAACTGGACGAATATACTGTTCTAGCTACCAATCTTTTCTGGTTTCTTGTATTCCACTTCGCTGCCGGGTGACTATAGCTACTAGTCTATTCCGTCTTATCCAGGGACTTCCCCCCCATCACGCTATATCTCCATTTCTCCGTCCCTACTTTACTATCTTTATCAAACAAAGAAACAGCTGCATTCCGCCGCCGCCTCTAAAGCTTACTGTCTTCTACCTTCTACCATCTGTCTTTAGTTCCATCTCTCTCTCTCTCTCTCTCTCTCTCTCTCTCAAACAAAGATGCACTTCGATAACTAACTGGATGACGTCAAATTTCTGCGTTCTGGGTCTATTGTCTAATTTCTACTATTGTCTAGGTTTCCTATCTTTTCTAGTGTCTTCCCAGTTCTTCCTCTTCTCCTCTAGTTTCTTCTAGTTTCCTCTCTAGTGACGCGGCCGCCCTCCGGCTGCTAGAGGCGGCGCGCACGGGCGACGCGGAGACCGCTCGCGCTTTACTAGACGCGCGACCGCGCCTCGTGAACTGCCGGGACGTCGACGGGCGGCACTCGACGCCTCTCCACTTCGCTGCTGGGTGAATATCTCCCCCTTTCACCATCACTGTATCTCTTCATCTCCCACCCTCCATCCTTACTAATATTATAAATCCGAAAGTAACTCTGTCTGAATTTGGTACAGATATTGTCCAGAGCCTAGAAAAAGTTATAGGCTACCTTTTAACCGACTGCGCTATAAGGAAACACCCCCATTCTTCGTAAGTCAGTTAGGAAAAAAATCTAGCTCTCTCTCTCTCTCTCTCTCTCTCTCAAACTAACAAAGATGCACTTCGCCACTATGGCTGACAATAGGTCTTTTTTAGGTATTTTGTCTAGTTTTTCTGTCTTTTCTAGTGTTTTCCCCGTTCTACCTCCTCTCCTCTTGTTTCCTCTCTAGTAGTCTCGACGGGCGACACTCTACGCCGCTGCGCTTTGCTGCCGGGTGACTAGTCTACTTTCAGAGACTTCCACCTATCTCCCACCCCCCCTATCTGTTTATATTTCTATCCCTCTCTCTCTCTCTCTCTCTCTCTTTCTCTCTCTCTCTCTCTTTCTCTCTCTCTCTCTCTCTCAAAAAAAGAAACTGCTGTACTCCGCCGCCGGATGACTTACCCCCCTTCTTTGTTTGCCCCCTCCCCTCCTCTCTATTTCTCTACGCCTAGTCCCTTGACTAAATTCCTCTTTTGTAGGTTCTTCTCCATTCTATTTTGAGCTCTTTTTAGTTTCCTCTCTTTTCTAGGTTCGTCTCTTTATGGTATCCTGTCTTTTCTAGGTTCGTCTCTTTATAATATCCTGTCTTTTCTTGGTTCGGCTCTTTTTGATTTTCTTTTATATCTAGTTTCGCCTCTTTTTGTTTTCCTCTCTTTTCTGGGTTCGACGTTTTTTGGTTTCTTGGCACCTGGCGGGGAAAGCGCTAAAGTTAGAAAAGTTTTGACTAGCGAGTGTGGAACAGAATCAGTCTGTGCCATGGACAAAAAAGCTTTTTTTTTAATTGTATTTATTTAGATTACTAAATTATTAATTTTGTTGCAGGTACAACCGTCTTCCACTAGCACAGTTATTATTACAAAGGGGCGCCGATGTCCACGCAAAGGATAAAGGGTGTGTATTTTCATCGAATCTGGGACCTTATGTCAAGTAACTATAATTTTGGTGGGAATATCCATTAAAATCCCGTTGTTCAAATCTTATACGGCTAATCTTAACCGGTCAAATGCAAGTCAGACCAATTATGTAAAAAAAAACACGTTTATAGTATGGGGATCCCCCTTAATATTTTGTCTTTTACAATTTTTAAGTAGGTATATGTTGCTATTTCGCAACGGACATACATCATTTTTAAAAAAAATATTGCTTTCTACCTCTCACGGTTTATGAGGTACAACTTGGAGATAGACTGACGGACGGACGGACGGCGTAGGTTTAGTAATAGCGTTCCGTTTTTACATTTTTAGGAAAAAACGGGCAACCTAAAGCATTTCATTCTCCCATAATATTTTCCGATACAGGACCTTTCCTAGTGTGGGACCTACTGTAATGCTCAATATTTTACATGTTTTCCGGAAATAAACTATTTGTATTTGCATATTTATTAGAATCCTTGCTATATTTCTGCTTTCATATGCAACAACACTACACCATGAAATTTTAGTAATTGTTTTCCCGCAGTGAAATGATTATATCTTAGTAGTACAATAGATCTGTGCAGTTATTTTTTGTTAAAATCAATAAATGCCGGTTTTACGAAAGGTTTAACCGAAACTCGAAAGCACGTTTATGACTTTATGACTTAGGGTGTCGAGCATCTTCAGCTTTAAGCATCGATTTCATGCGGCAAGCAGTACCTGATTACGTCACATCTTATAAAAGAACGATAGCTTCTCTCGTTGTCGAGTTGGAAACGTATTATTTCGAAAATTTGAAAAAAAAAATTTTTTATTTTCGATGAATTATTTGCATGATTCGATAGTATTACTAAAGGCAAATCGTTCTGCCACGGGAAAACAACCACTCAAATTTCACGGTGTATTTGAATGGTATTTCTTCACGATCGCGTACAATTACTGCTCAATATTTTAATATTTTTTATTTTTTATATCCATTTTTGAAGTCATCTTTTAAAGCTTCTTAATTGGGTTTTCCTAGACGCTGGGATTAAATTTGGCGCTTAGGTTCGTGTCGCATTGGCGCTTTAAAACTGTTTTATTTATTTATTCTTTTTCATCTCCTTTCATCTCTTGAAGAGGAAAGCTACACGCTAGTATGCAATAAAATGTTCACAATATTTCTATTTATCTTTTTACTTGTCCCCAGCGGCCTAGTCCCCCTCCACAATGCGTGTTCATACGGGCACTACGAGGTGACGGAACTTCTTGTTTCCGCCGGAGCGGGGGTCAACGCGGCCGACCTGTGGCGGTTCACGCCGCTGCACGAGGCCGCCGCCAAGGGGAAGGCGGACATCGTGCGGCTGCTGCTCAAGGTACGGAGAGAGAGAGAGTAGAGAGTGGTTAACGGAGATAGAGAGTAGTAGGAAAGAGAAGGACGGAGATAGAGAGTAGTTGGAGAGAAGGACGGAGATAGAGATTAGTTGGAGATAAGGACGGAGATAGAGAGTAGAGAGAGTGAGAGTGAATAGAGACGGAAGGAAGGAGATAGAGACTAGAGAGACGGGTGGGGATAGAGAGTATAGAGACGGATGGAGATAGCGAGTAAAGGGAATGGGATATGGAAGCATATAGGAAGCAGTGATAGTAGAGTAAGGTTGCTGGCGACCTGTGGAGGTTCACGCATATCCACTACGAGGTGACCGAGCTGCTGGTCTCCGCCGGAGCGGGGGTCAACGCGGCCGACCTGTGGCGGTTCACGCCGCTGCACGAGGCCGCCGCCAAGGGGAAGGCGGACATCGTGCGGCTGCTGCTCAAGGTACGGAGAGAGAGAGAGAGTAGAGAGTGGTGGACGGAGATAGAGAGTAGTGTGACGGATGAAGATAGAGAGTAGAGGGAGACAGACGGAGATAGAGAGTAGAGAGAGTGAGAGTGAATAGAGACGGAAGGAAGGAGATAGAGACTAGAGAGACGGGTGGGGATAGAGAGTATAGAGACGGATGGAAATAGCGAGTAAAGGGAATGGGATATGGAAGCATATAGGAAGCAGTGATAGTATAGTAAGGTTGCTGGCGACCTGTGGAGGCTCACGCATATCCACTACGAGGTGACCGAGCTGCTGGTTTCCGCCGGAGCGGGGGTCAACGCGGCCGACCTGTGGCGGTTCACGCCGCTGCACGAGGCCGCCGCCAAGGGGAAGGCGGACATCGTGCGGCTGCTGCTCAAGGTACGGAGAGAGAGAGTAGAGAGTGGTGGACGGAGATAGAGAGTAGTGTGACGGATGAAGACAGAGAGTGAAGAGTGGTGGATGGAAATATAGGGTAGAGAGAGAGGAGATAGAGAGTAAAGAGACGGACGGAGATAGAGAGTAGTTGGAGAAAAGGACTGAGATAGAGAGTAGTTGGAGAAAAGGACTGAGATAGAGAGTAGAGAGAGTGAGAGTGAATAGAGACGGAAGGAAGGAGATAGAGACTAGAGAGACGGGTGGGGATAGAGAGTATAGAGACGGATGGAGATAGCGAGTAAAGGGAATGGGATATGGAAGCATATAGGAAGCAGTGATAGTAGAGTAAGGTTGCTGGCGACCTGTGGAGGTTCACGCATATCCACTACGAGGTGACCGAGCTGCTGGTCTCCGCCGGCGCGGGGGTCAACGCGGCCGACCTGTGGCGGTTCACGCCTCTACACGAAGCAGCCGCCAAGGGGAAGGCGGACATCGTGCGGCTGCTGCTCAAGGTACGGAGAGAGAGAGTAGTGTGACGGATGGAGATAGAGAGTAGAGGAAGTGAACTCATGGATTATCTTAACTAACCACTGTTCCACCTTCTATCGATTTTAGGTGGTTTGACTGACTTTAAAATAAATGATAATTAATATTTTTTAAGTGCTAATGCTTGATTCAGCTGTTCTAATATTTTGAAAAACGGAAAAAATTCAACTGCCTCACCTCACTGTGTATCACTGATAGTAGATGGCGCCGGCTTCTATTAATAGCTGCTGGTCTGGTGCGATGGTAATGCGCGTCTGGGCGCGATTCCTAGAAGGACGGGTGTACGAGTCCCCGGGCCGCGGTGAGGCAGTTAAATTTTTTACAAATTTTAAAATAAATGATGATTTTCTTTTGTCTCTATAGCACGGAGCCGACGGCAGCAGACGTAACCGCGACGGCCTCACGCCGCTGCAGCTCGTGCGCGCCGGGGACAGCGACACCGCCGACGCGCTACGAGGAGACGCGGCGCTGCTGGACGCGGCCAAGCGGGGGGACCTCGCGCGCGCCAGGTACCGGAGCCCTACGCGTCCAGCACGGAGCCCTAGCAGCGGCTCTACAGCACCGCCCGGGGACAGCGACACGGCAAGCGGGGGGACCTCGCGCGCGCCAGGTACCGGAGCCCTACGCGTCCAGCACGGAGCCCTAGCAGCGGCTCTACAGCACCGCCCGGGGACAGCGACACGGCAAGCGGGGGGACCTCGCGCGCGCCAGGTACCGGAGCCCTACGCGTCCAGCACGGAGCCCTAGCAGCGGCTCTACAGCACCGCCCGGGGACAGCGACACGGCAAGCGGGGGGACCTCGCGCGCGCCAGGTACCGGAGCCCTACGCGTCCAGCACGGAGCCCTAGCAGCGGCTCTACAGCACCGCCCGGGGACAGCGACACGGCAAGCGGGGGGACCTCGCGCGCGCCAGGTACCGGAGCCCTACGCGTCCAGCACGGAGCCCTAGCAGCGGCTCTACAGCACCGCCCGGGGACAGCGACACGGCAAGCGGGGGGACCTCGCGCGCGCCAGGTACCGGAGCCCTCGCCTCCAATGTGATCCACTCTATAAGGCATCCGACCGATTTCAGCCATGGCGGTCGATCTCAATCGAGATCAGCCAAGTGCAAGGATATATTATAGTGCACAAGTGCACTCTCTATTCCCTTACTCTAATAATTCGATAAGCCTGCAATCCGATGACCGATGAGAGATCGGTCGCAGGACCACCGGCTTAGCGTGCTTTGCGAGACACGGGCGTGCAACCGCCAACTTCCTAACTCCGGTCTGAGTAATTTTGTTTAAGAAAAACTCACACAAATTTTGCTCGACCCCGGACTCGAAGCGGGGACCTCTCGGTCCTTGCGCAGCGTTTGCTACCAATAAACCAACGAGGCAGTTATGCAGTCTATACCACTGCTAAAATCAGTCATTGTTGCAGGAAGCTGATCACGCCTCAAAACGTTAACTGCAGGGACGCTCACGGGAGGAACTCAACGCCTCTGCATTTAGCTGGTGAGTAAGACACATATTTGATATTAAAGATATACAGTAAATATAAATTATTAAATTTTTTGTTTCAAATTAATCAAGTAAATATATTATGTGATGGTAGTACTACGATACTAAGACGCGAAATTGACAGAAATGTCAATATTTCCCAATCATGCTGCTGATGGAACTCACACCTACGTATTGCTTCAGTGGATTACTTGGACTCAATAAAATATTATTTGTCATTTTTAATTACACATTTATTGAGTTTTTAAATCCAACGCGTTCTTTGACACTCACATAGAGATTTGTTCTTCAATGCAAGATTAAAGACTTTCGAAATTAGAATATAATAATCAATGGATTTTTGGATGTTATTTTTAAGCATGTATTGTTGGTGTGACATATATAAATATGAAATGAAATAATTTATTCTGCAAATAGATTTTCATGAAATTCTTTTGCACGTCAAGTTGTAAATAAATAATAAATAATAACATATTACATAAAAATTCACAAGTTACATAATTCATTGATGTCCAAGCGAGCTGCTCATCATGTCCATGGATTTTTATCATTTAAGCAGTCTTCCACTTTATAATATGCTTTTTTCATAAGACATTTAATAAAAATTTTGACTTAATGAATAAAGAAATAAATAAATGTGTTCTCCCCCATCCAGCCGGCTACAACAACCTGGAGGTAGCCGAGGCGCTCCTAGAGGCGGGCGCGAACGTGTCCGCCCGAGACAAGGGCGGCCTCGTGCCCCTCCACAACGCCGCCTCGTACGGACACCTCGAGCTGGCCGCGCTGCTGCTGCGCGCCGGCACGCCGCCCAACGCCGCCGACCGGTCAGTACCGCGCCCGTAGTGTGACAGAGAGAGAGAGAGAGAGCTGCACGCCGCCCAACGCCGCCGACCGGTCAGTACCGCGCCCGTAGTGTGACAGAGAGAGAGAGAGATGCACGCCGCCCAACGCCGCCGACCGGTCAGTACCGCGCCCGTAGTGTGACACAGAGAGAGAGAGAGAGAGCTGCACGCCGCCCAACGCCGCCGACCGGTCAGTACCGCGCCCGTAGTGTGACACAGAGAGAGAGAGAGCTGCACGCCGCCCAACGCCGCCGACCGGTCAGTACCGCGCCCGTAGTGTGACACAGAGAGAGAGAGAGAGAGAGCTGCACGCCGCCCAACGCCGCCGACCGGTCAGTACCGCGCCCGTAGTGTGACACAGAGAGAGAGAGAGAGCTGCACGCCGCCCAACGCCGCCGACCGGTCAGTACCGCGCCCGTAGTGTGACACAGAGAGAGAGAGAGAGAGAGCTGCACGCCGCCCAACGCCGCCGACCGGTCAGTACCGCGCCCGTAGTGTGACACAGAGAGAGCTGCACGCCGCCCAACGCCGCCGACCGGTCAGTACCGCGCCCGTAATGTGACACAGAGAGAGAGAGAGCTGCACGCCGCCCAACGCCGCCGACCGGTCAGTACCGCGCCCGTAGTGTGACACAGAGAGAGAGCTGCACGCCGCCCAACGCCGCCGACCGGTCAGTACCGCGCCCGTAGTGTGACACAGAGAGAGAGAGAGAGAGCTGCACGCCGCCCAACGCCGCCGACCGGTCAGTACCGCGCCCGTAGTGTGACACAGAGAGAGAGAGAGCTGCACGCCGCCCAACGCCGCCGACCGGTCAGTACCGCGCCCGTAGTGTGACACAGAGAGAGAGAGAGCTGCACGCCGCCCAACGCCGCCGACCGGTCAGTACCGCGCCCGTAGTGTGACACAGAGAGAGAGAGAGAGCTGCACGCCGCCCAACGCCGCCGACCGGTCAGTACCGCGCCCGTAGTGTGACACAGAGAGAGAGAGAGAGCTGCACGCCGCCCAACGCCGCCGACCGGTCAGTACCGCGCCCGTAGTGTGACACAGAGAGAGCTGCACGCCGCCCAACGCCGCCGACCGGTCAGTACCGCGCCCGTAGTGTGACACAGAGAGAGAGAGAGAGAGCTGCACGCCGCCCAACGCCGCCGACCGGTCAGTACCGCGCCCGTAGTGTGACACAGAGAGAGAGAGAGAGAGCTGCACGCCGCCCAACGCCGCCGACCGGTCAGTACCGCGCCCGTAGTGTGACACAGAGAGAGAGAGAGCTGCACGCCGCCCAACGCCGCCGACCGGTCAGTACCGCGCCCGTAGTGTGACACAGAGAGAGAGAGAGAGAGAGCTGCACGCCGCCCAACGCCGCCGACCGGTCAGTACCGCGCCCGTAGTGTGACACAGAGAGAGCTGCACGCCGCCCAACGCCGCCGACCGGTCAGTACCGCGCCCGTAGTGTGACACAGAGAGAGCTGCACGCCGCCCAACGCCGCCGACCGGTCAGTACCGCGCCCGTAATGTGACACAGAGAGAGAGAGAGCTGCACGCCGCCCAACGCCGCCGACCGGTCAGTACCGCGCCCGTAGTGTGACACAGAGAGAGAGAGAGCTGCACGCCGCCCAACGCCGCCGACCGGTCAGTACCGCGCCCGTAGTGTGACAGAGAGAGAGAGAGAGAGAGCTGCACGCCGCCCAACGCCGCCGACCGGTCAGTACCGCGCCCGTAGTGTGACACAGAGAGAGAGAGAGCCCAACGCCGCCGACCGGTCAGTACCGCGCCCGTAGTGTGACACAGAGAGAGAGAGAGAGAGCCCAACGCCGCCGACCGGTCAGTACCGCGCCCGTAGTGTGACACAGAGAGAGAGAGAGAGAGAGCTGCACGCCGCCCAACGCCGCCGACCGGTCAGTACCGCGCCCGTAGTGTGACACAGAGAGAGAGCTGCACGCCGCCCAACGCCGCCGACCGGTCAGTACCGCGCCCGTAGTGTGACACAGAGAGAGAGAGAGAGAGAGCTGCACGCCGCCCAACGCCGCCGACCGGTCAGTACCGCGCCCGTAGTATGACAGAGAGAGAGAGAGAGCCCAACGCCGCCGACCGGTCAGTACCGCGCCCGTAGTATGACAGAGAGAGAGAGAGAGCCCAACGCCGCCGACCGGTCAGTACCGCGCCCGTAGTGTGACACAGAGAGAGAGAGCTGCACGCCGCCCAACGCCGCCGACCGGTCAGTACCGCGCCCGTAGTGTGACACAGAGAGAGAGAGAGAGAGAGACCACTCCACAACCTCCTACCCACCGAAAGAGAATGACTGCACAAAAGAGAGAAATAGAGAGTTGATGAGTTTTGTCTTAACAATATTATTACAGTAGAACTCCAATTATCCGAATTAATGGGGATCGGCACCCATTCGGATAATCAAATATTCGGATAAACGGAGTTTTTTTTTAAAAATTGCCATGGGAGAGAAAAAAAGTTACGTTTTGATATTGCACTATTTTTTATTGAATTAAATGAAAGAAACATGATATTTCCAAATGTTTTAAATATAAAAAAACCGGAGAACAAACACTGGCTTCGCGGGGGGAAGAATAATAGCGCACTTAGACTTTTTCAGGACAATTTTTTTTCTGAAAGTGATTCGGATAATAATCGGCGATTCGGATAGTCGGAGTTCGGATAATTGGAGTTCTACTGTATTACGGAACAATGTTGTTAAGATGAAAGGAATACTACTAAAAAAGTTATCTAAATCTATACATATATTTGGTTTTGTTAATAGATGGGGATTCACGCCTCTTCACGAAGCAGCGCACAAAGCGCGGACGCAACTCTGCGCGTTATTGGTAAGTTTAATATTTTAAATTTAAAATTAAAAAATAAATTGAGCTTTAATAACATTAAAAACAATAAAAAAATTCTTATATGTATTTTGTTAAAGTTCCTACGCTAAATATTAGACTTTATGGGTCTACACGCGTTATTAGGAGTAGCAAATTACATAGCTACTTACTGCCCGACGTTTGTGTAATGGAACGCGATAGTCTAAAATCGTACAAAAGTTCCTACGCATTAAGAACTTTAGCACCAGCTGTTCAAACGTGAAGGGAGAGCTAGATCGCTTTGCTAATAAAAGCCACACATTTAATGTTGTTTATTGATGAATAGCCACACGCGACCTTACAAGTGTTTGCCTATATTTGAGGCCGGAGACATGTTGATACAGCGATTTAAATATGCACAGGGTCAATAGAAGCTTAACTTGAAATTTGTGGGGTCGCCACCATTGACCGTCCTGTAAAAGGGGTGAAATCACGTTTTTAGCGATATCTCGGAAACTATGCACCTTACAAAAGATTTGTTAAGATATAATTTTGTAGGAAATCGTCTTGCCTACAAATATGTTTCAATAACTTTTTGCCCTAAATTGAATATCAAAGTAGTTATAAGCGAAAAAGTAAGAACAATGGAGGCATACTGTAAAGCATGCATGTCAGTCCTGCTTTTCCACAGCCACACATGCTTCCACAGTTTGTCAGTTCACAGAAAATAGGGAATATGCATAAATCTGCAATCTTGAATTTTTCAACAACTTATGAAAAAAGACATAAACATATACTAAAATGTGAAATAAAAATGAAAATCGGTTCACAAACGAAGGATTTATAAGGAATTAAAGTTAATTTTCTATCTCTTTCTTACAAATCGAAGTTTTTTATGGATCGCGTATGGCCGTAGTGTAATTGTGACGTCATCTGCCATATCGGATCTCTCTGTCCACCCGGGAACGTTAAACAGCTATATCTCGCTTGTCGTTAAAGTAAATTGAAAAATAGAAATACATTAATATTTCTTCAATATTAAAGATTGATTTCTATAATAAAAAAAATGTGTGCATATTCCCCATTGCATGAGATCGGAGGCTTAGAAGCCACTATGAGTATGAAATGTTTCCATGCTTTTTCCGGCTCAAATCTTTGGGATATTGATATCTTCTGAGCCCACCAGGTTCAGTTGTGTCTGGGCTACTTGGGATAAAAAGAGTAGCAAATACCATAGCTACTAACTGATCAGCTTTTTGACAGTTCACAAGTTTACTAAATATTAGTCCTTATGGGTCTACACGCGTTATTAGGAGTAGCAAATACATAGGTACTTACTGCCCGACGTTTCGACTGGGATACACCAATCGTGGTCGCGAGCGAACTGGCGCCGCCCGTCTTCGTCTGCCACAGCGGTTGTGATTTTCTAAATCCAAACTCGAAACAGTAGCGGTACCATGAACGGCTATCGAAAACTTACGTACGTTAAAAACCTATCGAGTTGTTTTTTTCATACGACCGATTTTAGTTCTTAGCGTAAAAACCAGGGGCGCTGTACAAGTTTTTCATAGACATATTTACGTAGGCGATATCGAGTCCGTAACTTTTAAACTCATGGTAGCTACAGCACTAAACGAACGCGAATGTCTAAAATCATACATAACAAACCGTTGAAAATAAAAATGAAATATCTTTATTGCTTTCAAAATTAGGCTTAGCAAGTTGAGTTTGGAATCTCCTCATAAGTGTATAGACACTTGTGCCAGGAGAAGCCGCTCTCTAATATCAAAATGTGAATTACAATAGCAACTAAAGACATTTTACATAAAATTAATTCAAAATCAAAATTAAAAGATTAAAAATTAAAGTAAAAAAAAAAATTAAATGTAAAAATTAAAATTAAAAATAAAACTTGAAATTGAAAAATTAAAGTTAGAAATGAAAATTAAAAATCAAACTTATTAAGAATTAAAATTTTTTACTTAGCCTAGGTATGTTCGTATGTGTTTGAGTGTGTGTGTGTGCCCGTTATCGGTAATAAACTTGTATTGTTTTTTCAGCTGGCCCACGGAGCGGACCCGTACCTAAAGAACCAGGAAGGCCAGACCGCCCTCTCCCTATCCGGCGCGGAGGACGTGCGCTCGCTGCTGGCGGACGCGATGACCGGCGCCGCGGAGCAGCCCCCGCCGCCGCCGCCGCCGCCGCCGCTGCCCCCCCCCCACCACCCCGTGCTCATGCCCGGCGGGGACACCGTGCCGCTACCGCTGCCGGTGAGAGAAAAAGATAATGTGACATTTAATGATCCGTTGTTCCGAATGTGTAGATCGTATAATGTTAATAGTAGTAGTTTAGACATATTTTCGCAGAGTCTATACTCATTTGTTAAAATTGTGAAACAACAATTATGCATGCATGTTTAAGTACCATTCTTTTTATTTAGATTTATATAATAGTAAATGCTGTGCGCAACTTTTATTGGGATACAGTTTTAATATGAATATAAAAACCTGTAATTTATTGTAATGTACGAATTGTATTCTGTAGTTGTGCCTTTTAAAAATAAATAAATAAATAAATAAATAAAGTATAGGCTACGGAATCTAAAGAGGATTGGAGAGCGATAGTTAAAAGAACGAGACAGTGTATGAGGGAGAAAGTGGGTGTATGAAAGAGAGAACGAGAGTGCTGCCACACCCCATTATCATGCCCGGCGGGGACACCGTGCCGCTACCGGTCAGTTCTTCTTCTTCTTATCGTATGGTTGATGAACAACCTGGTGTCAGAGTTTAAACCGCCCGTAGGCCTCTGACATGGCTTCGCACACCGTTGAAAAATCTCTCAGGTGTGCTGGTTTCCTCACGATGTTTTCCTTCACCGTTAAAGCGTCGAATGATGGTACATATGAATTTCAAATTTGAAAAACACATTGGTACCTGGCGGGGTTTGAACTGGCGACCTCTCGCATGGCAAGCAACGACCTTAACCACTCGGCCATCGACGCTAACGTACCGGTCAGTAAAAGGGGGGCAGTGATAGAGAGACAGGGGGGGTGGGGAGAGTGAAAGAGAATTGGAGAAGGATAGGGAAAGGAAAGCGGGAGAGAAAGGACTATGTGGAGATGGAGTGTATGAGAGAGAACGAGAGAGTGTATGAACTAAGAAGGCCAGATCGCTCCAGACCCACGGGGCACGGTGCCGCTGCCGCTGCCCGTCAGTTCTGAAAAGAGAATAGGCAACGGAAGCTAAAGATAATTGGAGAGAGATAGGGCTGAGAGAGAACGAGAGAGTGTGTGAGAGAGAAAGAGATATGAGAGATGATAATGCGATGAGCTATGTCGATCAATTTGGTTCTCTGACGGATCGCCTCATTTCTGATTCGATCCCGCGGAGAAACACCGAGCATAGCTCTTTCCATAGCCCGCTGTGCGTTAATAATAAAACTAAACCTTAAAACTAACTGTGGTAATGTCTTGCGGTCTTAATTGACCTAAATAAGGCTTTTGATACAGTTTCTCTTTTATTGCTCTTGCTTAAAATCGAGAAAATTGGCATAAGCGGCGCTGATTTACAATTCTTTATAGACTATCTCCTTAATAGAAAACAACGTGTAAAAATTTACAATATAATTAGTGACAGTGATACCGTTTCCCATGGAGTACCACAAGGTAATATTTTGGGATCAAGTCTTTTCGTAATCTACGTAAACAATCTTTGCAACCTATGTAAAATGTTCAAGCAAGCAAACAATTTTTTATGCAAACAAGAACTTAACAATACGTAGTAAGTAGTAAATAAACTAAAAACTGAAATATAAATATAACTATTATATTGACTGGCTCGGTGGAACAGTGGTTAGTGGCCCAGGCTGACTCTTGGAACCGAGTCGTGGGTTCGATTCCCACTCGGGACAAATATTTATGTGATGAACATCGGTGTTTGTTCCGTGTCTGGGTGTGATTATATATTTAAGTATGTATTTAAAAATATCTATGTATGTATATCAGTCTCTGACGCCCATAGTACAAGCTCTGCTTAGTTTGGGGTCAGATGACCGTGTGTGGAAATGTCCCAGATATTTATTTATTTATTTATTTTACTAAATATTAAGCGGTAAATAAAACTAAATATGAAGCGTGTTAAAAGCACAGAGGAGACGCTTAGATTAATTTTACGAATTAAACTCGCGTGTATTGTTATTCTAAACATATTATTTCGAGAACTGACGTTTCGAGTTCTTTACATTGATTAAGCTTTCTTATAAAGACAATTGTCATCTTTAGTCTTGCCCGTGACTACGAGCGCTGTAAATATTTCTATACGTCTGGTCTCTAATATACGCGAGTATGTATCATTAATCTAAGCGTCTGCTTTGTGGTTTTAACACGCTTTCCCATTTTAGTTTTATTTATATTCATGTACTCTACTTCTCCATGGGAAACGGTATGATTATCACGAAATATATTGTAAATTTATACACGTTGTTTTCTGTTAAGGAGATAGCCGATAAAGAGTTGTAAGGCAGTGCCTCTTATGCCAATTTTCTCGAGTTTAAGCAAGAGCTATGGGAGCGAACTGTGTCAAATGCCTTACTTAGGTTTAGAATAATAAACTATTTATTTATTCAGAAACCAACAGCGTAATCTGTCAGTTTTGTTAATGTGACATGCAATAAATAATTCGATTTTATTTGATTTGTAGAATAATAATACACGCGTACAGTTTAATCCGTCAAATTAGTTTAATTTGTTCGCGTAAATAATAGACAATACTAGACGCTTAGATTGTCATTGTACCGGGAGACGTCAAATAAAAGACGTTATGCACGGGTGATAGTATGGCTCGGGGATTGCCGCGGTATTGCTATTGCATAGCATCGTCCGATTTCGGAGCAGCTCGTCTCGATTCGTGCGAGTTTCGTAGAGTCGTACAATACGTCTAACCGCACGCACACAAACACCGTGCTGAAGTCTACCGAACTTAAACGACGTTAGACGATTGTGAGGTTTTTTTCGTTACGGAATTTCTTGGTCCGGTCGCCGCGCTCAAAGCCCGCGATAAAAGCTATGCAATAGCTTAAAAACCAAAATTGGGGTGACGAGTCGAAAAATATAGACGTTTTCTGACAAATGTTTTAATTTCCAGGTGGTCCCAAGCAACTATTGGGCGGAGGGATCCCGAGGCAGCCTGGAGGACGCGGCGGGCCGCCCCGCCTCCGCACTCTCCACCTCAGAGTCTTTACAGACCTTCCTGTCTAGGTGAGTAAATGAGAAAATGTTTGGTGAGGTTTTTAGCGAATTGTGGCAGGAATGAAACATGTGATCTCTGCCTACCCTAAAAAGGCGTGATTTTATGTATGTATAAAACATATTTTTTGTTAGGGTAACACAGCTTATTAGTTAGTACTCGGTGCTTGTTAACTTTTTATCCTAATACATACTTTTCTTCTACACTTCTACACTAATATTATAAAGAGGAAAGATTTGTATTTTTGTATGTTTGTAATGAATAAACTCAAAAACTACTGGGCCGATTGCAATAATTTTTTCACCATTAGAAAGCTGCATTATTCAGAAGTAACATAGGCTATATAATATCACGCTAGGTACTATAGTTGAGGAGCAGTAACCGAAAATGTTTCAAAAACGGGGGAAAAGTATCGTTTCTGAGGCCTTCAGTGACGTGCGCTGAGCATATAGTTAAAGTTATACAAAAATACTCTATGGATGAATTGTTCATCTAAATATTATCTTTAAAAAAGTCCGCGAGGGCATAAGTCTACCATTTATAGTTTACCCATAACAATCGTTGTAATGATTAAGTCCCCCCGTGCGAAGCTGGGACGGGCCGCTAGTATTTTATACTTATTGTCATTTCCACACAAACATTTTTCTATACAAAAAATGTTGTATGTTTTATTTTGAACAATTGACAATAATGATAATAATTAATGATATGGAGGAAGTGTCACAAAATAAAATCGTGTAAAAAAATACAAAAAGTTTATTATTTTATTTTTTGCTAGTATCTTTAAGACATGGAATAAGTAAAGTTTATTCTATTAAGCTTGTGATACCATGGTTACTTAACACATTGAATTCTGAATATATAAGTTGTCCTGTGGTATCACTATCAAATACATACATACATACATCCCGCCTTTTCCCCAGAGCGGTAGGCAGAGATCACTTCCTGCCATGTGCTACGGTCCCGGCACACCATATTCGCTTTATCCACATCCATCAACCTCTTCATGCATGCTCGTCGATTACGGGCACTTTTGATTTGACATTTTTAAGATTTGACGTGTCTTTTTTTGATTCCATAATTCCAATTTCTAAATTGGCCCTAAATAAACTCCAGCCCTAATTAACATTAAGTCTTACTTTCGTAACAATTAATTTACACCAGAGGGCCTTCCATGAGTTGGCTATCGTAAACTTACGTACGTTAAAAACCTATCGAGTTGTTTTTTTCATATGGCCGATTGTAGTTCTTCGCGTAACCACCAGGCGGCGCTGTACAAGTTTTTCATAGACATATTTACGTAGGCGATATCGAGCGCGTAAGTTTTAAACTCATGGTAGCCCCACTGTAGTCTATTGTTTTTGTTTTTTCTTCATTTGTCGTATCTGAAATCTTTATCAGCTAAATGTGTTTATATCAATCTGCGGATAACGGTGTTGGTTACAAATTTAAGATTTTTTTTTAAATAAGTAATATGCAATAGCTTACATGTAATGTGTATCTGTTTGTTATTCTTAATAAATAAAAAAAAATTCCAGCATTGGCCTGGAACAGCTGTCCACCGTTTTGGAGCGTGAGCAGATCACAGTGGACATCCTGTCGGAGATGTCTCACGAGGACCTGCGAGCGGTCGGGGTGGCGGCCTACGGGCACCGCCATCGGCTGCTGAAGGCCGCCCGCCACAGCCTGCATAGAGCGGCAGGTAACAGGATCCACCTCATCATAGAGAGTGCACTTGTGTTTGCGCGTACACTTGTGCACTATAATATGTCCTGCGCACTTGGCTGATCTCAATTGAGATCGGCCGCCATGGCTGAAATCGGTCGGACGCCTTATTTTTTACTTTAAAGGTATGTATAATAGACTGGCTCGGTGGAACAGTGGATAGTGACCCAGGTTTACTACCTATGGTTCCAAGAGTCGTGGGTTCGATTCCCACTCGGGACAAATATTTGTGTGACGAACATCGGTGTTTGTTCCGTGTCTGGGTGTATTAATAAATATATTTAATTTTATTTGTGTATCCACTGTTGATCCTGATTTCCGTAACACAAGTGCTTAAGCTACTTACCACGGGGTCATATCAATGTATGTGATGTTGTGTAATATTTATTTATTTATATTTAGACGAGTGCCCCATAACATGTCCCCTCCCCGTTCCAGAGTGGTACGGCGGCACGACCCTGGTGGACGTCCCCCCGCCGGCGGACGGCGCGTGCGGCTCCGAGTACGGGATCGTGGAGCGCGAGATGCAGGCCTCGGTGCGCGCGCATCGCGAACACGCCGGTGGGCACTTTGCGCACTACAACGTCGTAAGGGTGAGTCTTCTTCTTCTTATCGTGTGGTTGATGAACAACCTGGTGTCAGAGTTTTTAAACCGCTCGTAGGCCTCTGACATGGCTTCACACACCGTTGAAAAATCTCTCAGGCGTGCCGGTTCCCTCACGATGTTTTCCTTCACCGTTAAAGCGTCGAATGATGGTACATATGAATTTCAAATTTGAAAAACACATTGGGGTTTGAACTGGCGACCTCTCGCATGGCAAGCAACGACCTTAACCACTCGGCCATCGACGCTTTTAACACACACACACAGACATTAAGGCATGAAACGCCTCTTCAGCGAGTGTTTACCCTCCCTCCTATGATCCCGGGCTCTTCGGGCGGGGCGTGAAACGGCATTTGAGCAGGCCTTCAGGGTGAGTGCGACACAGACACGTGTGCGGGCGAGTGACACACAACCAGACACGTGTGTGTGTCACTCATCACTCATCATCATCAGCCCACTTTCGTCCACTACTTATACATATGTCACCTCCAATACTCGCCACTTTTTTCTGTCCTCTGCTACTCGCATCCTGTTCGTATCTATATCCAACTCAATCATTATCAACAGAGACTGGCTCGGTGGAACAGTGGTTAGTGACCCAGGTTCATTACCTACGGTTCCAAGAGTCGTGGGTTCGATTCCCACTCGGGACAAATATTTGTGTGACGAACATCGGTGTTTGTTCCGTGTCTGGGTGTGTTATTAAATATATTTAAGTATATATGTGTATCCACTGTCGTTTCTGATTTCCGTAACACAAGTGCTTAAGCTACTTACCACGGGATCAGATCGATGTATGTGATAAATATTTGTCTTTATGGGTCTACACGCGTTAATAGGAGTAGCTAGTGGTCGCGAGCGAACTCCACGATTGGTGTAACCCAGTCTGCACGTCGGGCAGTAAGTAGCTATGTAATTTGCTACTCCTATTAACGCGTGTAGACCCATAAAGACAAATATTTAGTGTAATGGAACGCGAAAGTCTTAAATCCGATGTATGTGATGTTGTGAAATATTTATTATTTATTATTATAGATACAAAAGATAGTGAACGGCCGAGTATGGGAGCGCTACCAGCATCGGAGGCGCGAGGTGGCCCAAGAGGCGGGCGCGCCCAACGAGCGGATGCTCTTCCACGGGTCGCCCTTCATCAACGCGATCGTGCACAAGGGCTTCGACGAGCGGCACGCGTACATCGGTGAGCGGACACGGAGACACGGACAGACGGACACAGAGAGAGAGAGACACACAGACAGACGGACACAGGGGGACATAGACAGACGCAGACGGGCACAAAGACACACACAGACACACAGGGACACATAGAGACAGACTGGCACACACACAGACACAGGAGCGGATGCTCTTCCACGGGTCGCCCTTCATCAACGCGATCGTGCACAAGGGCTTCGACGAGCGGCACGCGTACATCGGTGAGCGGACACGGACACACGGACACAGAGACACGGACACAGACACACACAGAGAGAGAGAGAGACACACAGACAGACGGACACAGGGGGACATAGACAGACGCAGACGGGCACAAAGACACACACACACACACACAGGGACACATAGAGACAGACTGGCACACACACAGACACAGGAGCGGATGCTCTTCCACGGGTCGCCCTTCATCAACGCGATCGTGCACAAGGGCTTCGACGAGCGGCACGCGTACATCGGTGAGCGGACACAGAGACGCGGACACAGAGACACGGACACAGAGAACACAGAGAGAGAGAGACACACAGACAGACGGACACAGGGGGACATAGACAGACGCAGACGGGCACAAAGACACACACACACACACACAGGGACACATAGAGACAGACTGGCACACACACAGACACAGGAGCGGATGCTCTTCCACGGGTCGCCCTTCATCAACGCGATCGTGCACAAGGGCTTCGACGAGCGGCACGCGTACATCGGTGAGCGGACACGGAGACACGGACAGACGGACACAGAGAGAGAGAGACACACAGACAGACGGACACAGGGGGACATAGACAGACGCAGACGGGCACAAAGACACACACACACACACACAGGGACACATAGAGACAGACTGGCACACACACAGACACAGGAGCGGATGCTCTTCCACGGGTCGCCCTTCATCAACGCGATCGTGCACAAGGGCTTCGACGAGCGGCACGCGTACATCGGTGAGCGGACACGGACACACGGACACAGAGACACGGACACAGACACACACAGAGAGAGAGAGAGACACACAGACAGACGGACACAGGGGACATAGACAGCCGCAGGCGGGCCCAAAGACACACACACACACACACAGGGACACATAGAGACAGACTGGCACACACACAGACACAGGAGCGGATGCTCTTCCACGGGTCGCCCTTCATCAACGCGATCGTGCACAAGGGCTTCGACGAGCGGCACGCGTACATCGGTGAGCGGACACGGAGACACGGACACATAGACACGGACACAGACACACACAGAGAGAGAGAGAGACACACAGACAGACGGACACAGGGGGACATAGACAGACGCAGACGGGCACAAAGACACACACACACACACACAGGGACACATAGAGACAGACTGGCACACACACAGACACAGGAGCGGATGCTCTTCCACGGGTCGCCCTTCATCAACGCGATCGTGCACAAGGGCTTCGACGAGCGGCACGCGTACATCGGTGAGCGGACACAGAGACACGGACACATAGACACCCACAGACACAGACAGACTCTGAGAGAGAGACACACGCTCCAGTACACATACACAGAGACACAGACACAAACACACAGACGGACCCAGAGACAGACACATAGACGAAGACAGACACACATAGACACAGACAGATGGACACAGAGACACCCACAGACACATACACAGACACAGACAGACGGACACAGAGAGACATACACACACACAGACTCTGAGGGAGAGAGAGACACACGCGCCAGCACACATACACAGAGACACAGACGGACCCAGAGACACATAGACGGAGACAGACACACACAGACACAGTCAGATGGACACAGAGACACAGACGGACACAGGGACACATACAGACACAGAGATACATACACACAGACACTGAGAGACATATACACACAGCACACAAAGATACAGAGAGACGCAGACAGAGACAAAGACACACGCACAGACACAGAAATAGAGAAACACACACAGACACGAGCGGATGCTCTTCCACGGGTCGCCTTCCTTCATCAATGCCATTGTCACAAGGGCTTCGACGAGCGGCACGCGTACATCGGTGAGCGGACACAGAGACACGTACAGACAGACGGACACAGAGTCTCATACACACACAGACATACAGACAGCCAGACACAAGGACGCACTCACAACAGACAGACACAGAGACACATACACAGATACATATATTGTTGAATTTAACCAACTCCTTTTTTGTTGCTATTTTTTATTTATGAACACGCTTCTATATTAACTTTTGAGTAAGGAGCATACTTTTGATGTCTTTTAAGCTATTGCATAGCTTTTATCGCGGGCTTTGAGCGCGGCGACCGAACCAAGAAATTCCGTAACGAAAAAACCTCACAATCGTCTAACGTCGTTTCAGTTCGCTAGACTTCGGCACGGTGTTTGTGTGCGTGCGGTTAGACGTATTGTACGACTCTACGAAACTCGCACGAATCGAGACGAGCTGCTCCGAAATCGGACGATGCTATGCAATAGCTATACCGCGGCAGTCCCCGAGTGCCACACGTCTTTTTTTATTGTACAATAACACTAAAAAATATAGTAAAATACTTTATTTCGCCGAACTTCGTGCCAGCCAACTTTACTAGCAACAAAGAGATGGTGTTTTAATATTAAAACGCCATCTCTTGGTAGCTCTTGGCACTAACTTGTCCCTAACCATCACGACTCACAATATTCAAAGTACCCTACTCTCCCCACCAGGCGGCATGTTCGGCGCTGGCATATACTTCGCTGAGCACTCGTCCAAGAGTAATCAATACGTGTACGGATTCGGAGGAGGCTCGGGCTGTCCCGCTCACAAGGACCGCAGCTGCTACCTCTGCCACAGGTGAGTGAGTGAGTGAGTGAGTGAGTGAGTGAGTCATGAGTGACCAGTACGTGTACGGGTTCGGAGGAGGCTCGGGCTGTCCCGCGCACAAGGACCGCAGCTGCTACCTCTGCCACAGGTGAGTGAGTGAGTGAGTGAGTGAGTCATGAGTGACCAGTACGTGTACGGGTTCGGAGGAGGGTCGGGCTGTCCCGCGCACAAGGACCGCAGCTGCTACCTCTGCCACAGGTGAGTGAGTGAGTGAGTGAGTCATGTGTGTGGGGTAGTTCAATGACAAGGGCTGTCGTCTCACCGAATTATGAGAGTAAGGGAATAGAGAGTGCACTTGTGTTTGCACGTACACGTGTGCACTATAATATTTCCTGCGCATTTGGCTGATCTCAATTGAGTACGGCCGAAATCGGTCGGACGCCTTATTATTGAAAATGTACCCTCTTTTTTTGGATAAACTCACTATAGTTGCAATACAAAGTGTATTTTTGGAAATTTATTCTACACCGTGAAATTTGAGTGGTTGTTTTCCCGTGGCAGAACGATTTGCCTTTAGTAATACTATCGAATCATGCAAATTATTCCTTGAAAAAAAAATTTTTTTTTCGAGTTTTCAGAATAATAATTTTCCAACTAGAAAACAAGAAGAGCCTTCGTTGTTTTTTAAGATGTGACGTATTCAGGTACTGCTTGCCGCATGAAATCCATGCTTAAAGCTAAAGAAGCTCTACGCCCTAAGTAATAAAGTGGTTCGAACGTGCTTTCGAGTTTCGGTTATACCTTTCGTAAAACCGGCATTTATTGATTTCAATAAAAAATAACAGCACAAATCTATCGTGCTACTAAGGTAGAATCGTTTTGCTGCGGGAAAACATACATACATACAATCACGCCTTTTTCCCAGAGGGGTAGGCAAAGATCATTTCCAGCGATCCACTTTTCACCTCTGTGGGAAACGTGACGTGACGGGTTGTGGACCACGTCGCCGCCATTCTGCCTTGTGCATTGTTTTAACAAGGTCATTGCGTTCCCACGAGTCGCAAGGATATATGACGGGGGAAGGAAAAGGGGAGGAAGGATACTATCGCCTCGGATGATTTGGACTGAGTCGATAGTAGCTCGAGGAGCCGGGGTCGCTTACCCGTATACAGTTCACCAACCACCGGACAGATAGTTATGACTGGTATCCCCTGACTACCCCTGCGGGAAAACAACCACTCAAATTTCACGGTGTACAAACGTATTTGATTCGATTCGTTGCCTTCCCCAGACAAATGCTCCTATGTCGCGTGACGCTCGGGCGCGCGTTCCAACTCATGAGCGCTATGAAGATGGCGCACGCGCCGCCCGGACACCACTCGGTGGCGGGCCGGCCCAGCCAGGGCGGGCTGTGCTTCCCGGAGTACGTCGTGTACCGGGGCGAGCAGGTGAGATTGGGTGGGAGGGGGAGGTGGAAATATTTTTAGAAGTGAGATGGCAATCTCAGTTTGAGGTGAGATGGCAATCTCAGTTTGAGGTGAGATGGCAATCTTATTTTGAGGTGAGATGGCAATCTCAGTTTGAGGTGAGATGGCAATCTCAGTTAAAGTTGGGAGGTGGAAATCTTATTCAGAGGTGGGAGATGGAAATCTCAGTTTGAGGTGAGATGGCAATCTCAGTTTGAGGTGGGAGATGGAAATTGAAGTTAGAGGTGGGAGTTGGCAATCGTTCCCGTGGGAATTTTGCAATATCCTGTTGCTACTAAGCTTTAAGTTTACTATGATACCTGCATGCCAAATTTCAAGGGTCTAACTAGATTTTTCATACAAAAGGATTCTCCCGCTTATTCCCGCTACCGTGGGCATTTCGGGAATCCCTTTCCTAGTGCACCTCTACGGTACTAAAGCTACGTCCCTTCCACATTTCAAGTGTCCACGTTCATCCATTTAGGCTGTGCGTTGATATGTCGGTCAGTCAGTCAGTTTCTCCTTTTATATATTTAGATATAGCTGACCCGACAGACTTCGTCCTGCCAAAAAAATGTGAAAAAGAAAAGGGCTGTTTTTAGGGTTTTCCCGGCAATTATTCGATTTTTTTTCGCCTTAAGAACCATCTTTGGACTTCAACGAACATTTTAAAAGAAGAATTGGCCAAATTGGTTCAGGCGTTGTTGAGTTATACGCAACACATTTTGCGATTCATTTTTATATATAAGATTTATCTCACTTCTTACACAAGACGAAAAATCTTCTTAGTCTTACTAATATGACCATTTCTCATTTGACTGGCTCGGTGGAACAGTGGTTAGTGACTCAGGTTCAAAACCTACGGTTCCAAGAGTCGTTCTCGTCGTCGGGTTCGATTCCCAATCGGGACAAATATTTGTGTGACGAACATCGGCGTTTGTTCCGTGTCTGGGTGTATTATTTAATATATTTAAGTTTATTTGTGTATCCACTGTTGATCCTGATACCCGTAACACAAGTGCTTAAGCTACTTACCACGGGATCAGATCAATGTATGTGATTTTAGACTTTCGCGTTCCATTACACTAAATATTTGTCTTTATGGGTCTACACGCGTTAATACGTTACACCAATCGTGTTCGCTCGCGACCACGATTGGTGTAACCCAGTCGAAACGTCGGGCAGTAAGTAGCTATGTAATTTGCTACTCCTAATAACGCGTGTAGACCCATAAAGACAAATATTGAATGTATGTGATGTTGTGTAATATTTATTTATTTATTTATTATTTCTTTCCACAGGCGTACCCCGAGTACTTGATAACGTACCAGATAGTGGCAGAGAACCCGTCAGGCGCAGTCTGAGACCGCACAGTATTCCCTCGGCTATGTATAGTGTAGTTATGTTAAATTATTTGTAGGCACTCGGAAGATGACGGGAGTGACGGCCGGATATTTAAGTGATCGTCAAATATTTGATTGCTTTTTTTATATAATAGGCTTCTAGATGACCTTTTAGAAAACTGAAAATGTCCGGGATACCTACCATGGGTTGGCTATCGAAAACTTACGTACGTTAAAAACCTATCGAGTTGTTTTTTCATACGGCCGATTTTAGTTCTTAGCGTAACCACCAGCGGCGCTGTACAAGTTTTTCATAGACATATTTACGTAGGCGATATCGAGTGCGTAAGTTTTAAACTCATGGTAGCGCTACTGTTCGCTCGTGACCATGATTGGTGTAACCCAGTCGAAACGTCGGGCAGTAAGTAGCTAAGTAGTTGCTACTCCTAATATCGCGTGTAGACCCATAAAGACTAATATTTAAAAGTGTTGCAAGCGCCATGAACTCAGTTCACCTGTGATCATGGCGTTTGCAACAGTGCCGTAATATCGGGAGCTCATTAAAACAAGACAACATGGTAAATATCCCGGACACTTTCAGTTTTCTAATGAGTGTCTAGACGACCTAACTTTCACCTGGTAAGCGGCAGTGAGGTCCGCTTTTTTTCTCTGCATGACCTCTGGATGATGATATGGTATGTGCCTATCGACCTCATTTGTTGTCATCTTATTAGCCTTTTATATATAAAAAATATACTTTTTAAAAAATAATTCAGCCTTTATCGGTATATCAGCGCTCAAATATCTAAGTATCATTTCAGTATTCGGCTGTTTGTATAGAACGTACTACGTAAGTTGGCTGGCTTGAAGTTAGTTCATCATCATCATCAGCCCATACGTCCCCACTACTGGGGCACGGGCCTACCCTAAACTAGGGCGATAAGGCCGCGAGTCAACCACGCTGGCCAAGTGCGGGTTAATTGACTCCACTGCCTTAGAATTCCTTCGTAGGTGTGCAGGTTTCCTGACGATGTTTTTCTTCACCGTTAAAGCGTCGAATAATCGTACATATGATATTTGAAAAATACAGTGGTACGTGGCGGGGTTTGAACTGGCGACCTCTCGTGCGGCAAGCAACGACCTTAACCACTCGGCCATTGACGCTTTTATTGTTAAAATATATACAGTTTTAAGACATTCAACTATGCAACTAATTTCATGAAAGCCAGGTTACAATGTGCGTATTATAATGCTGTGTGATGAAGTTGTGTTCCTATGAATCTTAAATTTTGAACTATTTAATAGCTTTTTTTATTTAGTCCATGCTCCATCTGTTTATATATCGTATTATCGTTGCTGTCAAAACCATTACCACTCGTACGATGTCACGGGCTGCCGCTAGCTCTATAATACACCGTGAAATTTGAGTGGTTGTTTTCCCGTGGCAGAATGATTTGCCTTTAGTAATACTATCGAATCATGCAAATCAATCCATGAAAAAAAAATTTAAAATAATAATTTTCCAACTCGAAAATGAGAGAAGCTATCGTTCTTTTATAAGATGTGACGTAATCAGGTACTGCTTGCAGCATGAAATCGATGCTTAAAGCTAAGGAAGCTCTACGCCCTAAGTAATAAAGCGGTTCGAACGTGCTTTCGAGTTTCGGTTTAAACCTTTCGTTAAACCGGCATTTATTGATTTTGATAAAAAAGGACTACACAAATCTATTGTGCTACTAAGATAGAATCATTTTGCTGCGGGAAAACAACCACTTAAATTTCACGGTGTATATTTTTATGGCTTGTGCTCATAACAAGATGTCAAAATTAGCCTATTCGAGAAATACAACTCCATCACTCACTGTTTATATTGAAAAAGGACTTATTTCATATTAAAACGGTTGTGAGTTGAAACCAGAACATTAGAGGAACTAACTATTATGATCTCCGATAGGCTTTTGGAAATTCATCTATCATTTCAATGAGGGTTAACGCGAATGAGAAATTCACTATACCGGAGCCGCTCTTAGATGACTGATTTGACACTTTTTATTTTATATTTTGCATTTATCCTTGTTAAGAGGAACATATTTAGCGAATCATAAAGAACAACTTTTAAAAATAAGACGTTATTTCAAAATGTCAAATGCACCTAATTATCTAATTATTTGTCTTTTATTACCTAAAATAATTGAATTATAAAAAGAAAACGTAAAATTTCCACTCTGTATTACGCTTTTACAAGGTTACGCCGTTTGACACGTTTTCATAGTGACGTAGTGGGTAATACTCACCAGGTATTTTTTAAAAATAGGATGAAGGATTTAATAAGTATTGTATATTAAAAATAAATATATTTTTAAATGAGAAACTTCAATTCAATCTTCTGGATGTGAATAATGTTTTTAATAAAAATTTGTTATAATTAGACCTTGCTTGGTTATAAAGTGAAAATAACTGTTACTTATATACTTCGGCAATTTTACCGTTGTCCCTCACTAGTGCAGTCAGTCTGACATGTGTCAAATTAGTCAATTTAGAGCGGCTCTGGTATAGATGGCAATGCGTAGGCGTGAGGTCCAACTGCAGCATGATTGGTTATTTTTGACGTGACATTGACAGACATGTCAATATTCACCCATCGTGCTGCAGTTGGACCTCACGCCTACGTATTGCCATCTAGTGAATTTCTCACACCCGATAGCCCACTTTAGGGGCTTTATAATAGTAATTTAGTCAAATATTTCATTGGAAAAAATCAAGTTTTTTTTAAACCTACTTCAAATTGGCTGTATTTTTTTCACACTACTAAATATAAGCGTTGAAGCTTTTGAGTGATATATTATTTTGAACACTTTCTTAATAAAAAAAAAAGATATAGATATTCGCTATGTTTTTCACAATTTATTTATGTCAATTTTTGCCCCAAATTTATTTCCAGTGAACGTCTTCTTGTGCCAAATTGGTGCAAAATGTTAGAAAGAAAACAGGTGCATTCTCTGTTCCTGTAATATCACAATTTCAGCATAGATATACGTACTATATGTGTCCATATATATGTATTACAGCCACAGAATTGTCTGTCTGTCACACAAAATAAATGGACGCAATACACGTATATTTCCTTTTAGCTATTACTACATTCTCGATGGCTGAATATTGAACAGATTAACATAATATATTACTGTTAAAAGATCATTAAACATTTTCAATACTACCATATATTTACCTATATTTTGCAGCTTAGCTAGACACTGCGTAATTTTCATTAGTTTTGGACCTTATGTGAAGTGACTAAGGTTCATAATGTTCCGAGCCCTTGTGTTTAAGCTTTGAAAATGTCGAAATGTTAACTATCTCTTCAATATTCGGGCATCAATCTTTAATCGTTGTTATAATTAGCCCGCTGACAGTGTTGCTATGATTACTTAGGAAACTTTTAGAACTATTAAGAATTGATTTAAAAAAAAGTGGAATACTTTAGAAAACTGTAACTGTCCGGGATATTTACCATGTTGTTTTGTTTTAATGAGCTCCCGATATTTCGGCACTGTTGCAAGCGCCATGATCACGGATGAACTGTAGGACTGCGAGAATGACGGTAGGTCTAAGTGATCATGGCGCTTGCAACAACATGGTAAATATCCCGGACACTTTCAATTTTCTAATGTGTGTAACCATGATAGTTTAAAAAGTGGAATACTGTTTACTTTCCGATAGGTTTAGGCGCCAAACATTTGTAAATATTATTCGCCACGCTATTACGGCTCATGTCACTTGGGCCACTCTAGGTCTGGTGGCCTCGATTCAGATCTTAGATAAATTTAGTAATTGGTTTTGAAGTCGTTTAAAATGAAATAATTCATGACAACTGTGTCAGCGAGCTTGTTATAATTCGACAAAATATGAATAGCACAAATGATGTTTCCGAAATATGCATTTGAATATATAAATAACTCCTATATTACCTACTTTGTACGATTTTGAAATTTGCGAACGAAAATCGAATGACTGATACCAAACGGTGTTGCGAAGCATTTTAACTTTATTTTCATTAGTTATCGCTGGTATTGCAATTGAATAAGGTTTATTTTTGTATTAGGAGTATATTTTTATCTTACTTTATTGAATCAAATTATTTGTTAAATTTTAGACTTTCGCGTTCCATTACACTAAATATTAGTCTTTATGGATCTACACGCGATATTAGGAGTAGAAATACATAGTTTCTTACGGGGTAGTCTTGGTTGGGTAGTAATATGCATAGTAGCTATGTATTTGCTACTCCTAATATCGCGTGTAGACCCATAAAAACTATTTAGTCAAATTATATGTACCAGAAAGGATATATAACGAATCTTAGATACTTGCAATACTTTCGGAAACTAAGTGAAAACGTTTAAATTATTGATCTATAATAAATTTGAATTATACACCGTGATATTTTAGTGATAGTTTTACCGTAGTAGAATGATTTGTCTTTAGTAGTACTAACGAATAATGCTAGTTATTATTTCAAGAAAAGAAAAATATTTATCAAATTTTCAAAAAATAGACACTAAAGTTTGAGAAGCGCTAGTTCTTTCGCATGAAATCGATGATTAAAGTTAATGAAGCTCTACGGCCTAAGTGATAAAGCGGTTCGAGCGTGCTTTCCAGTTTAGTTAATTACTTTCGTAAAACAGGTATTTATTGAATTTGAATTCAAAAAACTGCCTATTGTACTACTAAGATAGAATCATTTTACTGCGGGAAAACAACCACGGAAATGTCACGGTGTATACTATATTACTTGGCATAGACGCTATGTTCATAGTCTCTTGTAGCGATATGTAAATGTTGTGACTAAGTCCCAAGATGTTAGTACATTATCATCTGAATGTATTTTTTGTAAGCGCCTTCCAGAATGGATGTATGAAAGTATTGAATAAATATTATTATTAATTATTTTTGTGGTTTAATTTATTAGCAACTAGCTTTCCGCCCGCGACTTCTGACGTTTAACGGGTTAACGACATTACTTCCTTATAGCGCAGTCGGTTAAAGTAGCCTATATCCTTAAATAGGCCCTGGACTATATCTGTACCAAATTTCATTTAAATCGGTTCAGTGTTCTATGCGTGAAAGCGTAACAGACAGACAGAGTTACTTTCGCATTTATAATATTAGTAAGGATACAGATGTAAAATATTTAAGGGTCTGTCTGCGTAATATCTCACCATTTTTGCATACAAATTTTATTTTGAGTGGCTAGATGGCCATGTGTGGAGATGTCACAAATTCCAAATATTTATTATTTAAGCTGTGCCCGCGACTTCGTTCGCGTGGACTACAGGATATTACATACAAAAGGATTTTCCCGCTAACTCCCGTTTCCGTGAGAATTTTGCAATATCCTGTTGCAACTAAGCTTTAAGTCTACTGAGGTACCTGCATACCAAATTTCGAGTGTCTAACATAAGCGGTTTAGATTTTTCATACAAAAGGATATTCCCGCTAATTCCCGTTTCCGTGAGAATTTCGGGAATTCCTTTCTTAGTGCACCTCTACGGTACCTAAGCTCCATCCCTGCCAGATATCAGAAACTTGGGCGTATTACTGGATAGTCAATTGCGATTTACTGATCACATTGATAAAATCATAAAGGAATCGAACAAAGCTTTAGGATTTATCCTTCGAACTGCTAAAGACTTTAAAAATCCTACTACCGTGGCTCTTTTATTCAACACTTACGTGAGAAGCAGGCTTGAGTAATGTAGTCAGGTATGGTCCCCAAGCTATAATCTACACATACTTCGTATTGGAAAAGTACAAAAAAAAACTGATTCGCAATATGACTTTTCGATTTAGAGCACCTAGTATGTTAACATCATATACCGATAATTTAAAAAGATTTAACCTTAATCCACTCACTGTACGACGCACGATCCTGGATATGTCTTACTTGCACAAGCTGGTGAACGACCAAGTAGATTGCCCCAAGCTCCTTGCCAAACTAGATTTTAATATTCCCAACAGAATTCCCAGATACCCCTGTGGATTATTCAGAAAGAAGTTCTGTAGGACTAGGATGGGCCGCGACTCACCAGTAATACGTTTGTCTCGCCTCTATAATGAGCTGACAAAAAAGATACCAGAGATTGATGTTCACCTTCAAAGCCTACCAAAATTCTTAAATATAATTGTAAATAGTGACATACTATGAGTCGATTTGTTCATGCTTTTAGTTAGTATTGTTGCGGGAACGGGGTACGTTTAATTCAAGATACGCCAAAAGTCACCAAAAGACAATTAATTTATTTATCGACTAACAATTACACAATTAAACACTTAAAAACACAATTAAAGACACTTAATTACAACACTAAACACGGGACACTAAATTACACTAAAACCACTGAATCACACTAAAACACTGAATTACACTGAAACGCACTCGATCACTCTTAGTTCGCAGGAGACTGATTCGCTTCGCTTTCCCAAATCGGAACTGTCCCGTCGCGTCGTACATCCCGCTTTTATACCCAGTGAGGACGCAGCTCTTCGCGTGGCGTCGAGAATCTTCTCGCGGGGATCGAAATTTCTAGAACTCGCTGGAGCTCGCTCCGACCGACCAGAGTGTGTGACGTAGTATCGTGCAAGCGAATATAGACCTTATCCATACGACGATAAGACTAATTTCGCTTGCACGGTCTCTCAAGGTCGTAATATTATTATTACTTTAGAACACTCTAGAGCTCGCTACAACCTACCAGAGTGTGTAGCGTAGTATCGTGTAAGCGAATATAGACCTTATCCATACGACGATAAGACTAATTCCGCTTGCACGGTCTCTCGTGGTCGTAACATTATCCCCCTCTTAGTCATGCTCGTCCCGAGCATCATTTGACCCATGGTAACGAGCCAATCGATCAATGTGAACAATTTTCGGCTTGCCTCTTGTCCCTTGTTTGATCCGATAGGTTAAGTCGTTCAGCCTAGTGATGATCTTGTATGGTCCTTCCCACCTTGGCTGGAACTTCGGTGATTTGCCCTTCTTCCTGAGTGGGTTGTGTAACCAAACCAGACTCCCTTCATTGAAACCGTCGGTGTTGGCTTTGCGGTCGTAACGGGTTTTCATTCTTTCGCTGGATTTTAGACTGCAGTCTCTAACGAGAGCATGTACTTCATCCAGGCGCTTCTGTAAGTCAGCCGCGTATTCGGTTACTGGTTTCGGAGCTTCTGGCGGTGTCCCAGTCAATGCATCTACCGGAAGCCGCATTTCTCGACCGAAGTTTACCATTGCTGGTGTTGCGCTGGTGCTATCGTGGATCGCAGATCGGTAGGACAGCAAGAAAAGCGGTATGTACTGGTCCCAGTCTCGTTGATGCTCGTCCACAACTTTGGCCAAGTGGTTTTCCAACGTTTGGTTGAATCTCTCGACCATGCCATCGGATTGCGGGTGTGCTGGTGTAGTACGGGTCTTATGCATACCCAACAGTTGACAGACCTCCTGGAACAGTGCCGACTCAAAGTTTCTTCCTTGGTCAGAATGTATCTCAAGAGGCACACCAAATCGGCAAATTACCTCGTGGACTAACTTCTTGGCGACCGTCTTTGCTTCTTGATTAGGCGTAGCGAAGACTTCAGGCCACTTAGTGAAGTAATCTTGGACCACAATGATGTACTTGTTTCATCGGATTCTGGAAAGGGGCCAGCTACATCTACTGCGATTCTTTCCCATGGAGCGCCGACGTTGTACAGCTTGAGTTTGCCCTTACTTCTGGTTTGTGGGCCCTTTACTGATGCGCAAGTCGTACATTTCTTGCACCAGTCTTCGACGTCCTCCCGACAGTGTATCCAGTAGAACCTCTGTCTGAGCTTCTCTAGGGTCTTCTTCACGCCTAAATGTCCCCCGGATACTCCATCGTGTATGTACCTCAGTAGAGAAGCAACTTGTTTACGGGGTACAATCAGCTGTAGCGTCGTTTGATCCCCTTTTGGTGTTTCCCATTTCCTGAAGAGTACTCCATCCTTAATCTCCAAACTGTCCCATTGTGCCCAGTAACTTTTCGTGATGGGGCTTGATGATGCTACATGGCTCCAAGAAGGTTTTTTGACCTACTTCTTTCCATTCAAATATTTTCCTTAGGTCACTATCCTCTTTTTGAGCCTTTTTGATGGCGTCTTCGCTCCATTCATTATCAAGTCCCTGGGTGGTAATCATCCGGACTTCTTCTTTAGTCTCCGTTTTAGAGCAATGACTGCAGGCCACAGGACAAGGTCTCCTTGATAGGGCATCGGCATTCAAATGCGTTCTACCACTCCGATGTTCTGTTGTGAAGTTGTACTCCTGTAGTTGCTCTAGCCATCGCGCCACTTGTCCTTCAGGGTTCTTAAACTGCAAGAGCCATTTTAACGCAGCATGATCTGTCCGCAGGGTAAACTGTCTTCCAACGAGATACTTGTTGAAATGCTGTAGAGTCTTCACTACCGCCAACAGTTCCTTACGAGTCACACAGTAGTTCCTTTCAGGTTTTGAAAGTGACTTACTAAAATAGGCGATCACCACTTCCCGTTCACCTTGCTCTTGCGACAGAACTCCGCCTATGCCAGTATTGCTGGCATCGGTGTCCACGATAAATCTTCCTTCTCTGTTCGGGTAGCCAAGTATAGGACTGGTGCAGAGGTGTTCTTTTAATCTGACGAAGGCTTGATCACATTCCGAGTCCCAGGCGAATACTCGTTTATCTTCCGTAAGCCGATGAAGAGGTTTCGCTATATCAGAGAAGTTCTTTACAAAGCGCCGGTAGTATGCGCATAAACCCAAAAATGATCTTACGTCGGTCTTGTTCACTGGTATAGGCCATTCTTGAACAGCTTTTATCTTCTCTGGGTCAGTCCTTACACCTTTCGATGAAATAATGTGGCCTAAGTAGGCGACTTCTTCCTTGAAAAACGTGCATTTCTTTGGGCTGAGTTTCAAGTTTGCTTCTCGTATTCTGGTGAAAACCTTCCTCAGGTTACTGACATGCTCTGTGAAATTTCGACCCATGACAATGATGTCATCCAGATAGACCAGGCATGCATCACCTAGAAGTCCAACCAGCACTCTTTCCATCAACCGCTCGAATGTCGCCGGAGCGTTGCAAAGTCCAAAGGGCATGACGTTGAACTGCCACAATCCATTCCTAGTTCCGGTCGTAAATGCCGTCTTCTTTGTCTTCTGGATGGATGTCAACTTGCCAGTACCCACTCTTAAGGTCCACTGTTGAGAACCACTTCATGCCGCTCAACATGTCCAGTGTGTCGTCTATACGGGGCAGAGGGTAGCTGTCCTTCTTCGTTGCATTATTCAACAACCGGTAGTCCACACAAAACCTGGTGCTGCCGTCCTTCTTCTTTACCAGGACTACTGGCGAAGACCACGGGCTTGTTGAAGGTTCTATGATGCGGTTCTTCTGCATCTCAGCAACCATGTCTGCTACCTCCTTCTCTTTGGCAAATGGAAGGCGTCTAGGCCGCTGCTTTATTGGTGGCGCGTCTCCCGTGTCTATTCTGTGTTTAACGAGACCTGTCCTTCCCAAATCATGGTCACCCTTCGAAAATATGTCGTTGAAATCTAGCAACAACCTTTTAGCTTGCTCAAGTTCCCGCTCAGATAGCTTGTCCTTACAATTTGCTAGGAGCGGCGTGACGTCATCTCGTTGACAGGACTCCGGTTCCCGGGCCCATTTCAGCCTTCTGATGGATTGACCTGCATCGCACCGTCCGATGACACAGTTTCTTCGTAGCTGCACTTCATCTCCGCTAAGATTGATGACTCGCACCAGCGCTCCCTTTCCGGTCATTGCCAGAGTTCTTGCTGTGATCCAACTCGGATGGTCGCCGCAGTTTTCTATGACGACGCTTCGCCCTTGACACGCAGTGTAAGGGAATCTAACTTTGACCAGTGTTTCAGATCTCGGCGGTAGGGTCGTATTTTTCAGGCAGTAAACTGCGCATGATCTCGCTCCCTCTAGGAATACTTCTTGTTCGGGGAAACTAAGTACTCCTTTAGCGACGTCTACCACACACTTCTGGTCTCTTAAAAAGTCCAATCCGATGATGCAGTCGTCCGTGATGTCTGCTATGAGTACACCGTATTCAAAGGTCTGTTCTCCAATGGTTATCTTCGCCATCGTCTCACCGAAGACGGTAACTGGCTGGCCTGTTGCTGTTTGAAGTTGAACGGATGGTCTGCTATTCCACATAATAGTCCTTTTTAATAGCTCCGGACGCACTATTGTTCTTGAAGCACCGGTGTCAATAGTAAAATGACACGTTACGCTGTTCAACTCTCCAACCACAGTAAGATTGTTCCCATTACCAATCTGTGAAACAGTGACGGTAGGGGCTCGATGTTGGCCAGCCAGCGCCCGCCCCACGGCCCTGGCTCCTGACAGCTCTTCTGCGTCCACCTGTGTAGAGGACGCTACTGTCGTTCTACGCGGCCATCTTCCCTTGGGGCAACTACTCCGAATATGACCCCTCTCGCCGCAGCCATAGCACATCGGACCCAAAGAAGGTTTTTCCTTCACCACAACCTCCCGAAGACGTTGAGTTCTAGCGTCTTGACGCACGGCTTCCACCTCCAAAGCATGGGCTAGAGCTTCCTGTAAGGTCTGATGATGGCTCAATTTCACGGTGTGTCTGACGTCTGCGTCTCTAATTCCATCACAGAAAGCTTGCGGGATCATTGATTCCACCATTGTCGGGCATGACACGTACGCACGTCTGACTAGCCTTTCGATTTCCGTTGCCCATTGCTGCAGACTCTCACCAGGCTTCTGCTGTCGATCGCGGAGTTGTGCTCTATACGCGTGTTCCAGGTGTTTGTCGCTGTACCTGCCCTCTAATGCTCTTTGGAGAGCACCTAAAGTTCTGTTATCCGAAGGCAGGTTTTCCAATGTGAGCAGGGCATCTCCACGAAGAGCCAGAGTCAAAGCTATCATGGACTCTTCCTCGTTCCACCCCTTTCCTTTAGCCACTGTCTCGAACTGGTACCAAAATGCTGCCCAAGACGTCGTTCCATCGAAGTGGGGTACTTCGATTTTCGGAGAATCCGACACTATCGTAGCACCCCGGGTCCCCACTCTTGCCATCTTGGTATGCAGCTGTCGCATCTCAGCATCTACCTGGCTCAGTCGATCCTCGTGTTGGGTGAATCGATCTTCATATTGGGTGAATCGATCTTCATGTTGGGTGAATCGATCTTCATGTTCGGTGAATCGATCTTCATGTTGGGTGAGTCGATCTTCGTGTTGGGTGAGTCGATCTTCGTGTTGGGTCTTGACGCTTAGCACATCATCCTTGAGAGCATCAATCTGCTTTTCTAATACTTCGTGCTTCTTCTCAATAGCCCCCAACAAACTCTTGCTCATCTCCTCCAGATGGCGGGCTTGCTCCTCCTGGCGAAGGTCTTGCTTTTCCTGGCGAAGGGCTTGTTCTTCCCTCAGCTTAGCAAATTGTGCTTCCTGAAGTCGGGCTAGCTCTTCCTGACGGCTGGCTTGTGTCTTCAGCATTTTAAATAAATCTGCAAGCTCCACAGACCCAATCGGTGTTTGAATCGATCCCTCCGTTGAAGTACCTTCACCCTCTTGCAGGGCCGCGGTTTGACTCCTTGTAACTCGACCCTCACTGTCTTCTCGTGGTGTAAGAGGCATCTTGAATCCCACTTCTGACACCAATTGTTGCGGGAACGGGGTACGTTTAATTCAAGATACGCCAAAAGTCACCAAAAGACAATTAATTTATTTATCGACTAACAATTACACAATTAAACACTTAAAAACACAATTAAAGACACTTAATTACAACACTAAACACGGGACACTAAATTACACTAAAACCACTGAATCACACTAAAACACTGAATTACACTGAAACGCACTCGATCACTCTTAGTTCGCAGGAGACTGATTCGCTTCGCTTTCCCAAATCGGAACTGTCCCGTCGCGTCGTACATCCCGCTTTTATACCCAGTGAGGACGCAGCTCTTCGCGTGGCGTCGAGAATCTTCTCGCGGGGATCGAAATTTCTAGAACTCGCTGGAGCTCGCTCCGACCGACCAGAGTGTGTGACGTAGTATCGTGCAAGCGAATATAGACCTTATCCATACGACGATAAGACTAATTTCGCTTGCACGGTCTCTCAAGGTCGTAATATTATTATTACTTTAGAACACTCTAGAGCTCGCTACAACCTACCAGAGTGTGTAGCGTAGTATCGTGTAAGCGAATATAGACCTTATCCATACGACGATAAGACTAATTCCGCTTGCACGGTCTCTCGTGGTCGTAACAGTATTTTAGTGTATATTTTTATAAATTTTTTATTTTGTTTAGTTTTAAGTATTAATTCTTGATTTTTGTTTTTTTTTTTAACCACTGTTTAGGATTTTAGTTTCTTTTTTATTGTATGATGTGATTACCTATAATTTTAAGAACAGTTAGCCGTAAGTTAGTGATAGTTATTTAATCTTAAGTTAAAACTGCTGTATCTTATGTTGGTAGTCCAATAAATAAATAAATAAATAGATATTTGTACCAAACAATCAATTATTCTATTCTATTCCAAACTTCTGTGCGTTGTGATGTCAGTCAGTCAGTAAGTCAGTTTCTCCTTTAGTATATTTAGATTAAATTCTTTGTGGATAATATGGATCGACTGCGACAATATGGTCACTGCGACAATTTTACAGTTGACGCCTGTCATTTTAGGCATTTTGACATGAACTAAACTATGTGAAAAATTACTGTTTTCTGAATTTACTTCATTCAATATTTTCGGGGCTTTCCATACAAAAATGACAGGGACTGTTCAAAGTTTTGACCTTGAAGATTAAGATCTTCAAGCATGAGCTGTGTTACACACAGCATGGGGACTTTCACAGACGAATACCAAGAGACCATCGAAGATAGGTGAGTGACATTAGGGGTGAGAGTCCGGTGATGATGACGAGGCTACTCCAATCAGAATCAGAGCTCCAAGCCATCACCGTAGGGTTGAGAGCCATCCGCTCCCCCACAAGTCCGCTGATGATGACGAGGCTACTGCAAGCCATCATGGTAGAGGTGAGAGCCATCCGCTCCCCCAAAATTCCGGTGATGATGACGAGGTTACTCCAAGCCATCATCGTAGCGGTGAGAGCTATCCGCTCCTCCAAAATTCCGGTGATGATGACGAGGCTAGTCCAAGCCATCATCGTAGGGGTGAGAGCCATCCGCTCCCCTGCAAGTCCCGTGATGATGACGAGGCTATCCCATTCATCCCCTCTAAACTTTGTTCCCTTAGAGGTCACTGAGAGTTCTTCAAGTAGAAGTGCCTATACGGGACAGTTAAAAATTACCACAAATATGAGCAGATTGACTATTTTTAGACAAGAGTCATCGTGGACCTCGATTGGTCCACAATCCATGGCACACCTCACTTACCTAATGCCCCCGCGTGTCTTGACTCCTGCACGCAAACTGAGCTGATGGGCGCGGTCCTGGTGGCAGATTTCTGGGCCGAACTAAAAGAGTTTTGCCATAGACACGAAAAAACCTATGATAACTTAACCCATTTCACAGATACAACAGATGTGGCCTGCTGAACGCGATCCAACACATAGACATATACGGCAAATTCCGCACCAGCTACGTGCAGCCAACGAAATTCAAAGGCAAGGACCCGGCCGTCGCCATCTCTTGCATTTCCTCTTCCGGTCCTCAGTCCACCCATTATGGTGCCTCGAAGGCTGTTACTGACAAGATCAGCTCGTTCTCTGTGATAACCCGAGTGTCGGGGCTGTACCCAGGGCATGATATATTGTCTAAGAGCGCGCGGCGATCGCGTCTTGCCGCTATTAGGGAGTTGTGACGTCATGTTGAAGGTGGTTGAATAAAGTGACGTTCTTGTGATTTTATGTTGTTTTCTTTTTTTTAGAAGTTACATAGATATATTTAAGTTGTCAGTTTTTCTGTTACGATATTTGGTTAACATTAGACGATTAATTATAAACGCCACTGTAATTCTTTCATGTCGGATATATTTATACTTAACTTAATTGCTACACCCTTACAGGGTTCATAAACTGTGCTGTAAAATGTACTTTTATGTGTGCAATAAATGAATAAATAAATAAATAAATAAATACTTAGTACCTACACTCTTGGCAGGGCTGTCAGTAAGAAGATCAGCAGGCTTTTTTCTTTACCTACCCTTTAACCAATAAGTATACTATTTTGAAAATTTCGCCTCTGGACCTTATCTTGGGGAATAAGGCTTAAATTATGGTGGCAATATGATTATCAGTACCTTGTAAAGGGTTAACTGACTATACTCTTTTTCAGCTAAGATGATCCCTGTGACACTTCATTGTGTTCTGAATCACGCATCTTACGATTGACAAACGAAAATAATTTCATTGCACACTTTTTTCATTTTATTGCGGCGTCATTAGGAAAAATATTAAAATAAATATCTTTATACTTTTAAATGACGAACAGTATCGTTTATATTAATTTAATGTAATAGAACATTTAAAAAAAATACCTATGCAGTTCGTATACGTAGAATGAAACGTAGTAACTCTGACTAAGTTCCATTCTACGTAATACGAACTGCATAGGTATTTTAAAAAAAAAACTTTTACTTTAAATTAAACTAAACGGTACTGTTTCCCTTTTAAAAGTTTAAAATTATTAATTTAATATTTTTCCTAATGAAGCCGCAATAAAATTAAATAAGTGTGCAATAAAATTATTTTCATTTGTCAATCGTAAGATGCGTGATTCAGAACACAATGAAGTGTCACAGGGATCATCTTAGCTGAAAAGACTATAGTGGCTTGAAGTAGCCTTGTCATCATCATCGGACTCGCGGGGGAGCGGATGGCTCTCACGGACTCGTACCTAAGTAAGATCAGCTCGTTCTCTGTGATGACCCGAGTGTCGGGGCTGTACCCAGGGCATGATATATTGTCTAAGAGCGCGCGGCGATCGCGTCTTGCCGCTATTAGGGAGTTGTGACGTCATGTTGAAGGTGGTTGAATAAAGTGGTGTTCTTGTGATTTTATGTTGTTTTATTTTTTAAAACGTTAGGTAGGCATGTATCCTTTCGTAGTCAAGAATAGACATATTAACTAAAATAATAATGGTCCAAGATCCCAGAGCTGCCAGACGTCACTTATTTCCTAATGGACAAAATATATACTAGTGAGTAGTGGTGGGGTGAGTTTAGTTGAGTTTTTTTTAATAAAACAGTGTGTAAGGTACAATTCTATAATTATTGCGGTCAGATAAGCACTTTTCAGTTGTTTGAATAACATATATAAAAATCAAGCATCAGAAAATAAGTGACCTTTATCATTTTTTTTCATAGCTTTAACTCCACTACTCTCTAGTATATATTTTGTCCATTAGAAAATAAGTGACGTCTGGCAGCTCTGGGATCTTCCTCTATAAGTTTAATAAGGTAAAAGACTTGAAAAAAAATTAAACAAAAAAAGAAAAACCGCCTTCAATAATTATTATCAAAGTTATAGAAAAGAAAAATGTTCGTATTATTTTATTTTGTAATTATTAGTGTGTCGTGTTTTGAAGGCGGTTTTTCTTTTATTGTTAAAATTTGATATAATAAATAGTAGTCTGGATATGCATACAGTGTTGAAAGAATTATCCTTTTAAGGAGGCTAACTATTAAGGAGTTGACCTTCCATCATTAAGATGCATTACCTGGCTGGCGGTTCCAAGAGTCGTGGGTTCGATTCCCACTCGGGACAAATATTTGTGTGATGAACATCGGTGTTTGTTCCGTGTCTGGGTGTGATTTTGTATTTAAGTATGTATTTAAAAATATATATGTATGTATATCAGTCTCTGACGCCCATAGTACAAGCTCTGCTTAGTTTGGGGTCAGATGACCGTGTGTGGAAACGTCCCAGATATTTATTTATTTGTCAGAACGGGACCAAACGGAAAGCACCAGCTTTCAAATAAAACAAAATACATCCAAATCTGTTTACCCAGACGGAAGTTATGAGGTAACAGACAAAAAAAATACAGTCGAATTGAGAACCTCATACTTTTTTTGAAGTCGGTTAAAAAGGGAAGGTATAGTTTATAGTGAAAGACCTGTGTGGCTACCATGAGTTTAAAACTTACGCACTCGATATCGCCTACGTGAATATGTCTATGAAAAACTTGTACAGCGCCGCTGGTGGTCACGCGAAGAACTAAAATCGGCCGTATGAAAAAAACAACTCGATAGGTTTTTAACGTACGTAAGTTTTCGATAGCCAACTCATGGTAGGCCCTCTGTTACGATATTTGGTTAACATTAGACGATTACTTGCGAATGACATTGTAATTTAAACCACTTTGTTGAAAACCATTATACCAGAGCCGCTCTAAGTTGGCCGATTTGCTACATGTCAGACTGACTGCACTAGTGAGGGACAACGGTAAAATTGCCGAAGTATATAAGTAACAGTTATTTCCACTTTATAACCAAGCAAGGTCTAATTATAACAAATTTTCATTAAAAACATTAATTCACATCCAAAAGATTGAATTTAAGTTTCTTATTTATAAATATATTTATTTTTAAAATACAATACTTATTAAATCCTTCATCCTATTTTTAAAAAATACCTGGTGAGTATTACCCCCTACGTCACTATGAAAACGTGTCAAACGGCGTAACCTTGTAAAAGCGTAATACAGAGTGGAAATTTTACGTTTTCTTTTTATAATTTATTTATTTATTTATTTAAGATTACCAACAAGATTACATTAACGATATGATATAAGTAACATGACCAGATGAACAACTACATGCATTTCAGACAACAGACATTTAAAATTTTATCTAGTTTAAAATTCTAGTTAATAATTCAATTATTTTAGGTAATAAAAGACAAATAATTAGATAATTAGGTGGTAGGTTAAAAGTTGTTCTTTATGATTCGCTAAATATGTTCCTCTTAACAAGGATAAATGCAAAATATAAAATAAAAAGTGTCAAATCAGTCTTCTAAGAACGGTTAACTGGCTCGGTGGAACAGTGGTTAGTGACCCTGGCTGGCGGTTCCAAGAGTCGTGGGTTCGATTCCCACTCGGGACAAATATTTGTGTGATGAACATCGGTGTTTGTTCCGTGTCTGGGTGTGATTATGTATTTAAAAATATAAATGTATGTATATTATACCGGAGCCGTTCTTAGACGACTGATTTGACACTTTTTATTTTATATTTTGCATTTATCCTTGTTAAGATGAACATATTTAGCGAATCATAAAGAACAACTTTTAAAAATAAGACGTTATTTCAAAATGTCAAATGCACCTAATTATCTAATTATTTGTCTTTTATTACCTAAAATAATTGAATTATAAAAAGAAAACGTAAAATTTCCACTCTGTATTACGCTTTTACAAGGTTACGCCGTTTGACACGTTTTCATAGTGACGTAGTGGGTAATACTCACCAGGTATTTTTTTAAAATAGGATGAAGGATTTAATAAGTATTGTATTTTAAAAATAAATATATTTATAAATAAGGAACTTAAATTCAATCTTTTGGATGTGAATTAATGTTTTTAATGAAAATTTGTTATAATTAGACCTTGCTTGGTTATAAAGTGGAAATAACTGTTACTTATATAGGTACTTCGGCAATTTTACCGTTGTCCCTCACTAGTGCCTTTGAGTATAAAGCCACTGGAGATGCCATACACGGGCGACCCCCTCCGGCAAAGTACATTGGTCAACTGTTCAAACACGTTTAATAAAACTACTTGTCGCTGCCATTTTGCATTGATCCCTGTCGCGTGACGTTTCTCTTGAAAAATGGTTAGTTGTGCAGTATTCTCATGTAAAAGGCGATCGAGAGTTCAAATTCGCAACAAGAGCGCGTTTCGTATCATATCTAAGTGTTTTTATTAACTTTTAAACGTGTATTTAAGAAGAATTGCTATTAAAATAAAAAGTCGTTACGATACGTAAACGACAGAAAAAAATAAACAAGAATACAGTGGTACAGGGGCTAGTGATGTTACAAAGTCAAAAAAGAGACTCGACATTTGAATGAATCATTCACTCCCTGCAGTTCGTTTTATAATCCGTTTTTTACTTTAATTTTGAATTAAATAAAAGGTAAACGAATGTTATATTAAAATCTTGTAAGATGAATTTGAAAAATTACTTTTCTTTCCTCTGGTCATACGATATTGAAATTTAGTCTGAATATGAAAAGAATTCTGTGACTCCCTTAGAGAATTTTTAAAGACATAGATATTTTAACCGTAGCCTCTCAGTACATTTTGGACTGTATCTTATATGTTTATAAGAACATACAATCATTTAATAAGAAATCGGATACTCACCATTTTAACACCAGAAATAAACATAGGTTTGCTGTTTCAGGCTTCAAAAGACTGGAAAGTCGTTCTTGGGTTTAAGCACAAAATTGTTTAATAAGATCCCACAAAATGTTATTGAATTACCTTTTTATAATTTCAAACTTTTTATTAAGTCGTGTCTTGTGAAAAAAGCATATTATAAAGTAGAAGACTACTTAAATGATAAAAATCCATGGACATGATGAGCTGCTCGCTTGGACATCAATGAATTATGTAATATGTGATTAATTTATTTACAACTTGACGTGCAAAAGTATTTCATGAAAATCTATTTGCAGAATTAATTATTATTTCATTATTTCATTTCATTATTAATTATAGCAATAAAATATTTCGAGGCTATGTCCGGGGCTATGAGTGTATGTGTTATGCATACTATACCATAAACTAGTAAACTAGTATTTATATAATAGAAGTGTATGTCCTTTTCGATTTCCAAAAGATCAAAAGCTATAGGATATATGGAGAAAATTTTGTAACAACGAAAATCATTCTTAAAAACCCACACGTAGGTACAAGTGTTATCTAAAATGCTAATAGCAGAAAGACATTGATTAAAGGTGCAATACTTTCTTTGCGAACATGTCCTTGTTTGGTAAGTAATTAAATTTCTTTACTTTTCTTGAATCTGTTACTGCTTCTATATAGAACATTGTATATTCAGTTTTTTCCCATGCAATCAAACTTAGGATTAAATTAAAATATTAGTTTTTTGTACTTATCTTCGAAATCTAGAGGCTTAGGTCATAAATGCACACAAACAGACAGACACACATATAAATAAACATTTAATATCTTAATTTTTTTTACATTTAACAATTTTAAAATAATCAGTACAAGATAGTTCAGTTCATTCACCAAACTGATTTTATTTTATTCTTTGTGTCATCACTATTTTTTTCGTATGTGTGTTGCGTAGTTACGTGAAAACTTTGTTTGTGTGCGTGTATTGTTCGAAGTGTTGAACATTTTTGTAGTGTGTGTTTATCGTTACAGCAAAATGTGTGTCTGTTGAGTTATTAATTTTTTGGTGGTGTGCTGTACGTGTTTACCTCGCCCCCCGCTAAAAGTGGCTAAAAAATTAGTTAGAAGCGTTGACGTTATGGCATCTCCAGTGGCTTCATACTCAAAGACTAGTGCAGTCAGTCTGACATGTAGCAAATCGGCCAACTTAGAGCGGCTCTGGTATAACGAATCTATAGCACTACGTCTGAAAGAAAACAACAACCTAATAATCTGTGAACTGAAAAATACAATTCATTGTGAGATTCAGCAAGCTATTAGTAAGTTAAAAGAAGAAATGAATATTAAAACAGATTCTCTATTAAAGCAAAGTGAACAAACAAAAGAAGACATAAGAAATATAAAGTCAGAACTAATAAAATTACGAGCAGAAAATGATTTATTAAAGAAACAAATAAATGATATGTCATATATTAAAGAAACAAATATGAATATACAATGTGCTGAAACAAATTTCAAAAAAATTGTGTTATATGGATTTACGGAATACAATAAAGAACCTGAATATAACTTGCATAACAGGCTCCTAGAGCTGTTTCATGATACAATGCATGTAGATATAAGAGGATATATAGAAAATATGTACAGAATAGGAAAATATAAGGGAACCGACCGACCATTGGTTTTAGAGTTACTGAGCAAACGCATGGCTAAATATATATTGAACAACTGCCAAAACCTCAAAGGTACCAAATTAGCTTTTTCCCCATTTCTAGATGAAAAATCTAGAAAGGAAAGATATCACTTGAGAGAAGAAATGATTAAAGCTCGCAAAAAAGGTATGTATGATGCAGTAATCCGGAATAATAAACTCATAGTAGATGGCCACACAGTCGATGTTGCTAACAACTCAAAGCAGGAACTATACAATCACAATCATAACAACACAATAGGACTTGAAGAAGACCAAGGAAAGAATAGCAACCGAATCAACCCCCCTGAACCAGGACCTCATAGTAAGAATAATTCCTTTCGAAAATTCAGAACATCCATTTAAAATACTGTTTCAAAACTTACAGAGTCTTTACAATAAACAACATATCTTAGAGGCTTTTACAGAGGAAACACAATTATATGAAGCTTTATGTATTTCTGAATCTTGGCTATCACCGGATAAGTTAGATAATGTACATATTGTAGGTTATAAAATTGCTAGTTCTTACTGTAGGACCGCTCGAACTGGTGGCGGGGTGTGTATCTTGCTGCAAGAACAAATAGACTATTCTGAAGTTACCTCCATTACAAATATGTCAGTTGAATATGTTTTAGAAGTATGTGCATGTGTATTAATCAAGGAAAATATATTACTTGTTACTATGTACTGGAATAGAAGAGAGGAAGATTTATTTTATAGTAAATTAAAACAAATATTGAATTATATAAAAAATAAATACTCTAAATTGAAAGTTATACTGGGAGGAGATTTTAATATTAATGTATTAGATAACAGCTTAAAAACAAACCAATTTTTAGAACTTATGTTAGAATATAAACTCACACAACACATAAAACATCCTACACGTATCACATCTACCTCATCAACTTGCTTAGATTTGATATTTACAAATTTTAATAACCATACACTATATACAACAGTAGAAGAACTGGGATTTTCCGATCATAATGGTACAGCTATCCACCTGAGTATACCTAAACAGGAAAGTCTAAAACCATGGTTAACAACAAAAAGATTATTTACCAAACAAAATATGCAACACTTTAAGACTAAATTAGACTCACTAAACTGGCATCAACTGCTTACCTCTGACCAAAACATTAATAAAAACTATGCTACATTTCACGACATTTTACTTACTTTCCTAAACGAATGTATACCTTTACAAAAAATTAAATTAAAAATTCACTCTAAAAATACTGGTTAACAGTTGGTATTAAGTTGTCTTGTAAAAACAAACGCTTACTAAAATTAATTTTAAATAAATCAAATCACCCAGTCATACTAAAATATTACAAGCAATATGAAAAACAATTTAAAAAGTAATAACAACAGCAAAAAAGCTACACTATAAAAATAAAATTATAAAATCAGATAACAAAGTTAAAACTATGTGGAATATTATCAACGAGCGCACTAATAAAAAACCTCGGAAGGACAAACAAAACATAGAGCTACATATAGATGACCATTTAGTGACGGACCCACAAAACATAGCCGAATATTTTAATATTTTTTTACTTCAATTGGGGAAACAACTTATTCATTTGATAGTAAACCTACTGGCACTTCAGTAATCAATCCTGTAGAAAACACAATTTACCTTAGTCCGGTCAATCCTTGTGAAGTAAATTCAATACTAAAACACTAAAGAATAAAAAAAGTCACAGGATAGATGAGTTACCCCCCATCCTTTTTAAATACTGTGCAGATGAATTAACAATACCGTTTTCCATATTAATAAACCAATCATTTGATGAAGGCGTTGTACCTAATCAATTGAAACAGGCATTAATAAAACCCATTTTTAAAAAGAACTGTAAAACAGACCCAAATAATTACCGTCCCATAGCCCTATTACCCACCGCATCAAAAATGTTTGAGAAAACTATGTGCAACCGAATCTACACATTTTGCGAAAAATATAACATATTTGACGATTGCCAGAATGGCTTTCGTAAAAAGAAATCAACAACCTTAGCAGTGTATAAATATATACAGGAAGCTCTAAACACAATCAATAATAAGCAATATGCTGTAGGTGCTTTGATCGATATGACTAAAGCCTACGATAAAGTTCAATTCAATATATTATTAGATAAACTACATGGAATAGGTATAAGAGGTAAAGCTCATGAATGGCTTACTTCTTATTTATCAGGCAGACAACAGCAGGTAGAACTAGAATATTTTAATAAAAATACGAAAGAAATAAAAATTTTCCGGTCGCAAAGCAAATGTCTGAACTCTTCAATACCGACTAATTCAGGTGGGAGACGTTTTGTCGACCGGTTGCTGTTACCACCATACAGTTGCGTAAAACCCGCCAAGTGACTTTGACCTCTCTCGGTCAGGTCGCGTTCCGGGATCAGCAGTGTACGAACCGGAGCCGGGGGAGACCATTGTTGGGGCAAGCGCCGGACCAGTGGAGTCTTAGCGGCGGTATTGTGCGAGCGGAGGGGGCCAGCCCGCCGGCCAAGAGGACTCGTAGAAACGGAGGCCCTTCTGTCCGGCGGACTGGCCAACTCCGACCCGCTCAGCTCAATACCAATGCGACTCTACGCCTTGTCTCATTGTTGCCGCAGCAGTGGTCTCCTCTTTAAGCGGGCTTTCAGGGTGAGTGCGACAGGCTCAATATGGTCTATTGTGCCTGTCGAACTCATATTTGGATCTCACTACCGCTTACCATCAGGTGGAGTGAGGTCATCTTGTTAGCTCAATAAATAGAAAAAAAAAAAAAAAAAAAAAACCGCAGGGTAGTGTTATAGGATGCTTACTCTTTCTGATATATATTAATGACCTTCCAAAAATCATAGATGTGCCTTGTGTTCTGTTTGCGGACGATATATCATTACTTATTACCTGTAAAAATGACCTAAACTTAAATGAAAACCTAAACATAATACTTACCAATACTGTGAACTGGATGAAAAATCATAACTTAGAAATAAATTTTAATAAAACTAAATTAATATCTTTCCAGCCCCATCAAAGACCTACTCTAAAAATAGATTTTTCTTTTAATGACATAAAATTAGAAGTAGTAAACCAGGCTTCTCTTCTAGGACTCATGATAGATACAAATCTAACTTGGAAACCGCATATAAAATCAATACGTCAGAAATTGTCTAGCTTCTCCTATGCACTATGGGGAAATTAAAAAGTCAACAGATCTACCTACCGCCCTTGTCACTTACTATGCTTACGCCTACTCTTGGCTTTCCTATGGCATCATTCTGTGGGGTAACAGCACAGATTCACCAACCATATTCACATTACAGAAGAAATTAATTCGAATTTTAGTAAACATCACCCAAACTGACAGCTGCAAACCTCACTTTCCAACAACTCAATATACTAACCTTACCCGGTATATACATTTTAGAAATTTGTAAATTTGTTCGGAAATACCCTGAGTTTTTTACAAAGAGAACATATTCAAACAAAATTTAACCTAAGAAATAAAAATAAGTTAAACCTCCCAAATTCTAACTTAGCAATTCATTCCTCTAGTCCACTTATAATGTCAATAAAAATATATAACAAACTACCAGAATCCATCCGGAAAGAATCAAAACAAAACATTTTCTTTAGTAAACTTAAAAAACTTCTAATTCAAAAAAGCTACTACAGTGTAAAAGAATACTTTTGTGACAAACTATAAATATAAATTTATATATATTTACTCATGCCCAATTGCTGAAGCATATAAAATTTTATTATATAGGAAGAATAATAATATATATATATATATTTCTGTTATGTATGGTGTAAGATTTATTAATTTGGTACTAATAAGTGCAATAATTCCGTCCTATTAGAATAGATAATAATATTTGATATAAATGTGTAATATAATAACTCACACTCGCACACACACACACACACACACATACACACACATAAACACATACACACACACACATACACACACACACTCATACACACACACACACACAAACAAGCTAACTGGTGATTATATGTATAATTCTATTTCTTAACGTCCTTCCTCTCTCCTAATAAATTTGCTGTACCCGACAGGGTCCATAATTGAATCTTACTTTTTAAGAACATCTTTTGTACATTATGGAATAGCAATAAATATTTTGAGTTTGAGTTTGAGTTTGAGTTTGAATTTTTATCATGTCGGAATGTCGGATACATATATTTATACTTAGCACTCTCTTGGCTGGGCTGTCAGTGATAAAATCAGCTAGCTATGCTGTTTCCTTGTTTTTCGAAGTTAGACTATATTCTGTAGGGTAGTAATATTGTGATACGCCGTTAAACGCATTCACTTGTTTAACATAACTACTGCGGATGAAATAAAAACTCAAGTTAAAGTTAAATATAAAAATTTATTGAGATAGGTTGGATGTAGATACATAGTCGCACTGCTATGAGAGTCCGTTTGCACAGAATAGTGTCCACTTAGATTAAACTTAATACTAGGCCGCCACTCCATCCTGCCCGTCTTCGTCTGAAACAAAACAAGACAATAAGTAACTAATCCTTACTAATATTATAAATCCGAAAGTAACTCTGTCTGTCTGTTACGCTTTCACGCATAGAGTACTGGACCGATTTAAATGAAATTTGGTAAAGATATAGTCCAGAGCCTAGGAAAGGTTATAGGCAACTTTTTAACCGACTGCGCTATAAGGAAGTAATGTTTTACCCGTTAAACGTCTCTATGCGGACGAAGTCGCGGGCGGAAAACTAGTACAAATATAAATGTGGCGTCGATGGCCGAGTGGTTAAGATCATTGCTAGCCATACGAGAGGTCGCCAGTTCAAACTCCGCAACACTGTATTTTCAAATTTAAATTTCATTATGTAGATTATTCGATTCTTAAACGGTGTTGGTAAAACATCGTAAAGAGATCAGCACACCTATGAAGAAATTCTAAGGTTGTGTAGTCGACCAACCCGCACTTGGCCAGCGTGGTAATTAGGGCCTTATCGCCCTAGTTTAGAGTAGGCCCGTACTCCTTGACGGGGTCTTATATAAAGTATTTCAGATTTAGTATTCTGTTCTCAATTCACTCATTCTTGTGTCCGTTCACTCACGCTTGTATCCATTCACTCACTATTATGCCTGTTCACTCACCTTTGTGTCGTTTATAAATAAATAAATCTTTATTCAGTACCATATTTACAATAGAGTTTTATATGAGTGGAATCTCCTCTTATGTCAATTCACTCACTCTTATGTCCGTTCACTCACTCTCTTGCCCGTTCACTCCCTCTTGTAACCGTTCACTCACTCATATGTCCGTTTACTCACTCTTAAGTCCGTTCACTCACTCTTAAGTCCGTTCACTCACTCTTATGCCTGTTCACTCACTCTTGTGTCCGTTCACTCGCCCCTGTGTCCGCTCACTCACCCTTATCGTCTGTGTCCATCGGCTCGGGCGCGTCGAGGTAGGCGGGCGCGAGCGGGGAGACCACGACGCCGTCCCACACGGTGATCTCGGTGGAGATGTCCTTACCGCCCTCGAACGGCTGCAGGCCCAGCACGTAGCGATGGCCGCCGCGAGCCACCACGCGTAGCAGACTAAGGACACATAGGATTTATTTTTAAATATATTATGTAAGAAAAAAGTCCCAGAAAACTCTTTTTGTAATTTTAAATATGAAAACAAAAATTCATTTCCGTTCAGACGGGGTAATAAATGCGCAAATTTAAAATTTTTTAAAAATTTTAACTAGCACTAAAACTACGAATAAAAAAAAGTTATTTTGATTATTTTTCCAAAAAGTAGTAAATAATAATTTCATCATCATCATCATCAGCCCATATTCGTCCCCAATGCTGGGGCACGGGCCTACCCTAAACTAGGGCGATAAGGCCTTAGTCGACCACGCTGGCCAAGTGCAATTTATTCTGAACATAATCACATATTACACACAGTTACATAAATAACTAAAGTCATCATAACATATAATACAATAAGTTAAATAGTTTTTCCAAAAATCATCTAAATATATAAAAGGAGAAACTGACTGATTGTGTAACATATTCCTGGCAATAAATTATTATTGATAATGTACATATACCGGAGCCGTTCTTAGAAGACTGATTTGACACTTTTTATTTTATATTTTGCATTTATCCTTGTTAAGAGGAACATATTTAGCGAATCATAAAGAACAACTTTTAAAAATAAGACGTTATTTCAAAATGTCAAATGCACCTAATTATCTAATTATTTGTCTTTTTTTACCTAAAATAATTGAATTATAAAAAGAAAACGTAAAATTTCCACTCTGTATTACGCTTTTACAAGGTTACGCCGTTTGACACGTTTTCATAGTGACGTAGTGGGTAATACTCACCAGGTATTTTTTAAAAATAGGATGAAGGATTTAATAAGTATTGTATTTTAAAAATAAATATATTTATAAATAAGGAACTTAAATTCAATCTTTTGGATTTGAATTAATGTTTTTAATAAAAATGTTATAATTAGACCTCGCTTGGTTATAAAGTGGAAAATAACTGTTACTTATACACCGTGAAATTTTAGTGGTTGTTTTCCCGCAGCAAAATGATTCTGTCTTAGTAGTACAATAGATCGATGCAGTTTTTTTTTATTAAAATCAATAAATGTCAGTTTTACAAAAGTGATAAACGAAACATTCGAATTCGAGAACGCCAACTAACGCCAGTAGTACTAGCCGCGCTTCGTCCTGCTAGAATTGTTATTATTATTTAAATAATAAGGCTGTCTGTCCGGAGCAAGCGATGCAGCGGAGCGTCAAAAAAATCTCCACTTCTCTTCAGTACAAATAAGTTATTTCAAAAAGGATACTATTGGAATGGGAAAATAATTACCGTTGAATAAGTAGCGATACTTATTTTAACGTTAAATGGTAACGATACTTATTACGGTACGGCACTAATAATCATCGTAAAATACTAACTTTTATTGTAAAAGTGCACATGCCGAACTAACATGTCTCAAAAATTCGTTTCCAATTTATTAACCGGTAATTTTTTTACAGGTAACGTGTAAACTGAAACTGTAATAACAGTAACGTAAATAATAGTACTAAAATAAGGTCCGGTGGAGGACAGGCCTAATGATTCGACAGGTTATTGACCGTCCGATCAGCTGATTGATACCGATTGCTGGTATCAATCAGCTGATTTTAACTTACTACCTATTTACTAACAAGTGATTTCCATATTTCCTTCATACTTTACCGGGCTTAGGACCATCGTAAATACTTTGCCTACTAAATTACGAACATAATGTTTTAATGGATAAACATCGGGTCATCAAAAAGAAGAGTTAAGATTGTCTGAAAGTAATAATTTGTTGCTGAATTAGGTAATAAAGTATTTAAAAAATGAAAATCAACGTATTTACACTGATTTGAATTTCCTACCTAACCTTAGAAATTTCACTATTCACAAATTATGTACAAGTACTTACTCTTCCTGGTACCGGAGCAATTATCAAAATGTAAGCCACTGCGTTCCACACACAAACGCGCACGTTTTATCTGGTTAGATTATGATTTTGATAGTGCCTCTGTCACGTCTAACTACGTGACAGAGGCACTATCAAATTCAAAGCGTCCACTATCCCAGTTTTCAACTCATCGCAAACTGCCCGTGATCGAGCAGCCGCTGGGTAGCGGTTACGATCGTCCGGTGCTGTGGCACCTGCGGGTTCACATCACCACATCTGGACACATACTCCACATTCGAATAAACATAATGGCGATCCATTTTGACCTCACGGTATCGCGTCACGCATGCGTAGGCGGCGGGCGGCGAGCGGCGTGCGTGCGTGCGCAGCGGACGGCGCACGCAGCGGGACTGAGGAGTCCGTAGGTATCGGTAGTGCGCTCGCGCCCGGTGCGCGGCTCTATCAAAGAGTCGGCGTCCTTTGTCGGGGCAGTCCGACAAAGGGCGCCGCCGCCGCGCCGCGCCGCCATTAGGGTAATAAATTACAATCTACGTAGGTATCTACCTACTATTACTACTACTATCATTTCTCACTGTTTCGAGTTAAATAATATTTTTTTTGAAAAGTTGAGATTTTTTTCTTACGTTTTCACGAAATAATTAGCATGGTTCGTTAGTACTACGATGGGTAAATCGTTCTGCTTCGGGAAAACAACCACTAAAATTTCACGGTGTATAGCTGACCCGACAGACTTCGTCCTGCCAAAAAACTGTGAAAAAGAAAAGGGCTGTTTTTAGGGTTTTCCCGGCAATTATTAGACTTTTTCTCGCCGTAAGAACCATCCTTGGACTTCAACGAACATTTTAAAAGAAGAATTGGTCAAATTGGTTCAGGCGTTGTTGAGTTATGCGCTTACCGGCACATTTTGCGATTCATTTTTATATATAAGATTTATCTCACTTCATACACAAGACGAAAAATCTTCTTAGTCTTACTTATATGACCATTTCTCATTTGACTGGCTCGGTGGAACAGTGGTTAGTGACTCAGGTTCAAAACCTACGGTTCCAAGAGTCGTGGGTTCGATTCCCAATCGGGACAAATATTTGTGTGACGAACATCGGCGTTTGTTCCGTGTCTGGGTGTATTATTTAATATATTTAAGTATATTTGTGTATCCACTGTTGATCCTGATACCCGTAACACAAGTGCTTAAGCTACTTACCACGGGATCAGATCAATGTATGTGATTTTAGACTTTCGCGTTCCATTACACTAAATATTTGTCTTTATGGGTCTACACGCGTTAATACGTTACACCAATCGTGTTCGGTCGCGACCACGATTGGTGTAACCCAGTCGAAACGTCGGGCAGTAAGTAGCTATGTAATTTGCTACTCCTATTAACGCGTGTAGACCCATAAAGACAAATATTGAATGTATGTGATGTTGTGTAATATTTATTTATTATTTCTTTCCACAGGCGTACCCCGAGTACTTGATAACGTACCAGATAGTGGCAGAGAACCCGTCTGGCGCAGTCTGAGACCGCACAGTATTCCCTCGGCTATGTATAGTGTAGTTATGTTAAATTATTTGTAGGCACTCGGAAGATGACGGGAGTGACGGCCGGATATTTAAGTGATCGTCATATATTTGATTGCTTTTTTTTTTATAATAGGCTTCTAGATGACCTTAGGAAATTGAAAATGTCCGGGATACCTACCATGGGTTGGCTATCGAAAACTTACGTACGTTAAAAACCTATCGAGTTGTTTTTTTCATACGGCCGATTTTAGTTCTTAGCGTAACCACCAGCGGCGCTGTACAAGTTTTTCATAGACATATTTACGTAGGCGATATCGAGTGCGTAAGTTTTAAATTCATGGTAGCGCTACAGTTCGCTCGCGACCATTATTGGTGTAACCCAATCGAAACGTCGGGCAGTAAGTAGCTAAGTAGTTGCTACTCCTAATATCGCGTGTAGACCCATAAAGACTAATATTTAAAAGTGTTGCAAGCGCCATGAACTCAGTTCACCTGTGATCATGGCGCTTGCAACAGTGCCGAAATATCGGGAGCTCATTAAAACAAAACAACATGGTAAATATCCTGGACACTTTCAGTTTTCTAATGTGTGTCTAGACGACCTAACTTTCACCTGGTAAGCGGCAGTGAGGTTCTCGTATGAGGTCTGTCTGACCTCTGGATGATAATATGGTATGTGCCTGTCGACCTCATTTGTGGTCATCTTATTAGCCTTTTGTATAAAAAAAAATATTCTTAAAAAAAACAGCCTTTATCGGTATATCAGCGCTCAAATATCTAAGTATCATTTCAGTATTCGGCTGTTTGTATAGAACGTACTACGTAAGTTGGCTGGCTTGAAGTTAGTTCATTATCATCATCATCAGCCCATATACGTCCCCACTGCTGGGGCACGGGCCTACCCTAAACTAGGGCGATAAGGCCGCGAGTCAACCACGCTGGCCAAGTGCCGGGTTAATTGACTCCACTGCCTTAGAATTCTTTCGTAGGTGTGCAGGTTTCCTCACAATTTTTTCCTTTAAGCGTCGAATAATCGTACATAAAAAAAATATTTTTTAAAATCACAGTAGTACGTGGCGTTTGAAATGACGACCACTTGCGTGGCAAGCAACGACTTTAACCACTCGGCCATCGCCCCTTTCTAGTAAAGATATACAATCAACTATGCAACTAATTTCATGAAAGCCAGGTTACAATGTGCGTATTATAATGCTGTGTGATGAAGTTGTGTTCCTATGAATCTAAATTTTGAACTATTTCAAAGCTCTTTTTATTTAGTCCACGCTCCATCTGTTTAACTTGTTTTAAAGGTATATTATCGTTGCTGTCAAAACCATTACCACTAGTACAAAAGTCACGGGCTGCCGCTAGCTCTATAATACACCGTGAAATTTGAGTGGTTGTTTTCCCGTGGCAGAATGATTTGCCTTTAGCAATACTATCGAATCATGCAAATCAATCCATGAAAAAAAAATATAAAATAATAAATTTCGAACTCGAAAATGAGAGAAGCTATCGTTCTTTTATAAGATGTGACGTAATCAGGTATTGCTTGCCGCATGAAATCGATGCTTAAAGCTAAAGAAGCTCTACGCCCTTAGTAATAAAGCGGTTCGAACGTGCTTTCGAATTTCGGTAAACCTTTCGTTAAACCGGCATTTATTGATTTTGATAAAAAAAGAACTGCACAAATATATTGTGCTACTAAGATAGAATCATTTTGCTGCGGGAAAACAACCACTTAAATTTCACGGTGTATATTTTTATGGCGTGTGCTCATAACAAGATGTCAAAATTAGCCAATTCTAGAAACACAACTCCATCACTCACTGTTTATATTGAAAAAGGACTTATTTCATATTATAAAGGTTGTGAGTTGAAACCAGAACATTAGAGGAACTAACTATTATGATCTCTGACAGGCTTTTGGAAATTCGTCTATCATTTCAATGAGGGTTAACGCGAATGAGAAATTCATTAGATGGCAATACGTAGGCGTGAGGTCCAACTGCAGCATGATTGGTTATTTTTGACGTGACATTGACAGACATGTCAATATTCACCAATCGTGCTGCAGTTGGACCTCACGCCTACGTATTTCCATCTAGTGAATTTCACACACCCGATAGCCCACATTAGGGGCTTCACATTATGTATATTAGTAATTTAGTCATATATTATTTGAAAAAATTTAGTCTTTTTTTTAAACGATCCGAAATGGAGGAAAAGTTTGGCTGTATTTTTTTTCACACTACTAAATATAAGCGTTGAAGCTTTTGAGTGATATATTATTTTGAACACTTTCTTAATAAAAAAAAAGATATAGATATTCGCTTTGTTTTTCACAATTTATTTATGACAATGTTTGCCCCAAATTTATTTCCAGTGAACGTCTTCTTGTGCCAAATTGGTGCAAAATGTTAAAAAAAAACAGGTGCACTCTCTGTCCCTTTAATCTCATTATTCCAGCATAGATATACGTACTATATGTGTCCATATACACCGTGAAATTTTAGTGGTTGTTTTCCCGTGGCATAATGATTTGCCTTTAGTAATACTATCGAATGATGCAAATAATTCCTCGAAAAAAAAATTTTTTTTTTTTCAAATTTTCAAAATAATAATTTTCCAACTCGATAACGAGAGAAGCTATCGTTCTTTTATAAGATGAGACGTAATCAGGTACTGCTTGCCGCATGAAATCGATGCTTTAAGCTGAAGAAGCTCGACACCCTAAGTCATAAAGCAGTTCGAACGTTCGAGTTTCGGTTAAACCTGTCGTAAAACCGGCATTTATTGATTTTAACAAAAAAGAACTGCACAAATCTATTGTACTACTAAGATAGAATCATTTTACTGCGGGAAAACAACCACTAAAATTTCACGGTGTATATGGAGTACAGCCACAGAATTGTCTGTCTGTCTCACTAAATAAATGGACGCAATACACGTATATTTCCTTTTAGCTATTACTACATTCTCGATGGCTGAATATTGAACAGACTAACATAATATATACTGTTAAAAGATCATTCAAAATTTTCAAATCTACCATATATTTATCTATATTTTGAAACTTAGGTAGACACTGCGTTATTTTCATTAGTTTTGGACCTTATGTGAAGTGACTAAGGTTCAAAATGTACCGAGCCCTTGGGGTTAAGTTTTGAAAATGTCAAAATGTTAACTATCTGTTCAATATTCGGGCATCAATCTTTAATCGTTGTTATAATTAGCCCGCTGACAGTGTTGCTATGATTACTTAGGAAACTTTTAGAACTATCAAGAATTGATTCAAAAAAAGTGGAATACTTTAGAAAACTGTAACTGTCCGGGATATTTACCATGTTGTTTTGTTTTAATGAGCTCCCGATATTTCGGCACTGTTGCGAGCGCCATGATCACGGGTGAACTGTAGGACTGCGAGAATGACGGTAGATCTAAGTGATCATGGCGCTTGCAACAACATGGTAAATATCCCGGACACTTTCAATTTTCTAATGTGTGTAACCATGACAGTTTAAAAAAGTGGAATACTGTTTACTTTCCGATAGGTTTAGGCGCCAAACATTTGTAAATATTGGCCACGCTATTACGGCTCATGTCGCTTGGGCCACTCTGGGTCTGGTGGCCTCTAATCAGATCTTAGATAAATTGAGTAATTGGTTTTGAAGTCGTTTAAAATGAAATAATTCATGACAACTTGTCAGCGAGCTTGTTATAATTCGACAAAATATGAATAGCACAAATGATGTTTCCGAAATATGCATTTGAATATATAAATAACTCCTATATTACCTACTTTGTACGATTTTGAAATTTGCGAACGAAAATCGAATGACTGATACCAAACGGTGTTGCGAAGCATTTTAACTCTATTTTCATTAGTTATCGCTGGTATTGCAATTGAATAAGGTTTATTTTTGTATTAGGAGTATATTTTTATCTTACTTTATTGAATCAAATTATATGTTTCGCGTTCCATTACACTGAATATTAGTCTTTATGGATCTACACGCGTTATTAGTAGAAATACATACTTCTTACGGGGTAGTCTTGGTAGGGTAGTAGTAAGTAGCTATGTATTTGCTACTCCTAATATCGCGTGTAGACCCATAAAAACTATTTAGTCAAATTATATGTACCAGAAAGGATATATAATGAATCTTAGATACTTGCAATACTTTCGGAAACTAAGTGAAAACGTTTAAATTATTGATCTATAATGAATTTGAATTATACTCCGTGAAATTTTAGTTATAGTTTTACCGTAGTAGAATGATTTGTCTTTAGTAGTACTATCGAATCATGCTAGTTATTATTTCTAGAAAAGAAAAATATTTTTCAAATTTTCAAAAAATAAACTCAAAAGTTTGAGAAGCGATAATTCTTTCGCATGAAATCGATGATTAAAGTTAATGAAGGTCTACGGCCTAAGTGATAAAGCGGTTCGAGCGTGCTTTCGAGTTTAGTTAAATTCGAGAATTTAAAAAACTGTCTATTGTTCTAGTAAGATAGAATTTTACTACGAGAAAACAACCACTGAAATGTCACGGTGTATACTACTTATATTACTTGGCATAGACGCTATATGTCATAGTCTCTTGTAGCGATATGTAAATGTTGTGACTAAGTCCCAAGATGTTAGTACATTATCATCTGAATGTATTTTTTGTAAGCGCCTTCCAGAATGGATGTATGAAAGTATTGAATAAATATTATAATTAATTATTTTTGTGGTTTAATTTATTAGCAACTAGCTTTCCGCCCGCGACTTCGTCCGCGTAGAGACGTTTAACGGGTAAAACATTACTTCCTTATAGCGCAGTCGGTTAAAAAGTATATCTAGGCTCTGGACTATATCTGTACCAAATTTCATTTTTAATCGGTTCAGTGTTCTATGCGTGAAAGGGTAACATACAGACAGACAGACAAACAGAGTTACTTTCGGATTTATAATATAAGTAAGGATAAGTAAACCAAAGATGAAGTGACCCCGCTCGATATCGCCTATGTAAAAAATGTCTAAAAAAATGTACAGCGCCCCTAGCGGTAACGCTACGAACTAGAATCGGTAGTATGAAAAAAACTATTTGATTGGTTTTTATACTTAAGTTTTCGATAGCTTACACATACATGGTAGTGCTACTGTTTACCCGTGATCATGGCGCTTGCAACAGTGTCGAAATATCGGGAGCTAAAAACAAAACAATATGGTAAATATCCCGGACCTTTTCAGTTTTCCAATGTGAAACCATGACAGTTTAAAATTATTAATTGCTAACTAGAGACCTGCCCTGGCTTTGCTTCGGGTGAATTTTATATTAAAACCTTCCTTAAGGCCTCTATCTATTAAAAAGTCCCCATCAAAATCCGTTGCATAATTTCAAAGATTTTAGCGTACATAAGGATAAAGGACAAAGAAAGCGACTTTGTTTTATACTATGTAGAATATTATGTAATATAAATAGAAATATGTTTATTTGTTGGAAATATGGTATATATATGCAGGACAGGTAGATATAATATTTGGGTCCGCATATTTCACCATTTTTGGCATACAAATTTTATTGTCCTAATAGTTATGGAATTTAACTGCTATATAATCCTTACTAATATTATAAATGCGAAAGTAACTCTGTCTGTCTGTCTGTCTGTCTGTCTGTCTGTCTGTTACGCTTTCACGCATAAAGTACTGAACCGATTTAAACGAAATTTGGTACAGACATAGTCTAGAGCCTAGAAACGGTTATAGGCTACTTTTTAACCGACTGCGCTATAAAGAAGTAATGTTTTAGCCGTTAAACATCTCTACGCGGACGAAGTCGTCACAGCCACTGGACGGATCGAGATGAAATTTAGCATGCAGGTAGATGTTATGACGTAAGCATCCGTTAGGACAGGATTTCCCGAAATTCCCACGCGAACGGGAAATAACGGGAAAATCCTTTTGTATGAAAAATACTAACCGCATAAGTTAGACGCTTGAAATTTGACATGCAGGTACCTTAATAAATTAAAAGCTTATAGTTGCAACAGGATATTGTAAAATTCCCACGGGAACGGGAGTAATAGGATAAAAACTTTTTTTTTTTCCATTTTTGTATGAAAAAATCTAAACCGCGATATAGATAGACGATTGAGATTTGGCATGCAGGTACCCTAATGAACGTTAAGCTTACTTCCAACGCGATATTACAAAATTCCCATGGGAACGGGAGTTATTGGGAAATAACTTCTGTATGTAAAATCCCTTACGGGGTTGAAATATATTATATAGAGATAGAGATATAACCGAAGCGAAGCGAGGGCGGGTCGCTAGTCGCTTATATTTTGACTGCCTCTGTGGAACAGTGGTTAGTGACCCTGTCTACGATTCCAAGAGTCGTGGGTTCGAAGCCCACCCGGGACAAACATTAATGTGAGCATTGTACGTTGTCTATAGGACATTACATACAAAAGGTTTTTCCCGCTTACTCCCGTTCCCGTGAGAATTTCGGGAATTCCTTTCTTAGTGCACCTCTACGGTACCTAAGCTACGTCCCTGACAGATATTTGTACCAAACAATCTGTACGGTACAACCGCACATTTTTGTTTATATAGCAATAATTTGTAATTAGGTTAAAATGAACGCGCGTCGATCACTTACATTTTTCACCAGTTCACGTATTTCACCGACACACGGCGGACGCGTTCTCATTATCAATCATTAGCAGTATCAGTAGTCTAAGTTATCATCAGCAATAAACTCTCTTCTTCCTATATCAATTCTATCATTTAAAGGTGTTCCGTACATCTTTTTGGTCCTTCGAGCCTTCGAAAAGGCGGGATCATTTACGCGTAAACTGTAACTGTGCTCGTGTAAGTGGTTCATTGGATACAGTGCATTTTCGAAGATCATCATTAATTACTTAGAGCGATAGCTAAGTAATCAGCAGTAGCAATCATCATCAGCAGTACCCCGGGTCAGGCCAGCCAGGTTGATCCAACACTAAGCAGCACAGCAACACACAGCAGCAGACAAGTAAGATCTTTCCATTTATCAAACCGCATAATCATCATCATGGAGGACCTACTTGCCAATCAAAATCAAATAATGGGAGCAATCAATCAGATCCTTATCAACTTTAAGAAAGATGGAGCCGATCGCAAGACGGCGCCTTATATAAAGAAGCGGCTGGATACTCTAGATGCTTACTGGCAAGAGTTCCAATCGAATCATAGCCAACTACTAAAGTATGATGACCAATCTCACGCTTACTTTTTGGAAAATTGGTACTTAAAAACATCAACATTTTATACTGAAACACGCACGTATATTCAAACCTACCTAACTCTTGATCCTCGTAAAGAGGATAGACCGCTTATTAAACCAGCAACCCCTCTACCATTACAAAGAAATCATGATCAATCAGATCTAAGATCACCGCTTCCTGAAGACTCGGGTAAAGGTACACCTCGACCGAAGCAGGATGACAAATCTTTCGAATTTCCATCAGTATCAGGTAGCTCACACCCTCCTCACAAACGATCAAATTATAACAATAGCAAGTTAGACGAGATGCTGCGAAAGCAGAAGAGCAACTTCAAGGCCTTCAGTCGCATCACTTCTAGTATAGACCTAAGCGGAGTAACCGAAAGGTGGGAGTTTGAGGACATCTTAAGGTCACTTAATTCGCGATGGTCCGCTATCGATGACCTTCATTGGGAAATTGATAGTGAACTTTATGAGGAAAACGTAGAGTACGATCAAACCTATAATAAATGCGAGCAAAAATACAATCAGCTCAAAAAGGAAATCAACAGCAAAATTTGGTCATCACGCCATAGGGAGAAGTCCACTCCTCAAATGGATATTCCAACATTTACTGGCAATTACCATCAATGGGTATCATTTAAGGATTTGTATTGCGAAGCCGTTCATAACAATCGATCATTATCTAACGCGCAGAAGATGCAGTTCTTAAAAAGCAAATTAAGGGGGGAACCAGAAAAAATAATACAGCATTTACATATCAGTTCCGATAATTATCAAGTTTGTTGGGATCTCCTGAATCACAGATACAACAATAGCAAGTTAATCTTCGGATCACAGATCAATATTATCTTGAATCTTCCATCATCTCAACAACAATCATCTGTACATATCAAAAAGATTCATGACAGCGCCAACGAAAGCTTAAATGCCATAAGAAATCTCGGTGTAGACGTAAGCTCATGGGATCCATTGATAGTGCATATCTTGTCTCAGAAGCTGGACGCAGACACTCACGGGGATTACATCGAATCACTCAAGAACCCTCGAGATTTACCAACATTATCAGATTTTCTAAGTTTCTTAGAAAATAAATTTACATCATTGGAGTCATCTCAACGCAAGCAAGATGCTACATTTAAATCATCATTTAATAAATCATTTCAACCGGAACCGCAATCAAATCGTAATAAAACCAATAATTATTTTAAATCATTCACCAGCAAACAAAATCACTTCATAGGTGCTAAAAACACACAAACCGGATGTCCACTCTGCAAAAATGATCAACATGGCATATTTCATTGCAACACATTCCTCAAATTACAACCTACCGAACGCCGGAACACTATTGCGAAATTAAATTTGTGTGTTAATTGTCTCTATGATCATAATGGCAAAAACTGCATTTCTGAAAAACGTTGTAGAGAATGCCAAGGTCGACATAACACGCTTGTACATGAGGCCTACGTTAAGCAACCGACAACGAGTATGGAGAGGAATAAAGCCACAAATGTGTCTCAAAATGACATCACTGAAACTCTCTTAGCAACAGCATTAGTTAGAGTACAGTCAGCTGATGGTACGCTCATCCAATTACGAGCTCTTATTGATCAGGGATCACAAACTTCTCTCATCACCGAGAAAGCAGCACAAATCTTACAACTTCCTCGACAAAGATGCAAGGGTGTCATTTTTGGAGTAGGAGCGAAAGAAAATAACTGTAAAGGCATTATCAACATAACATGTTCATCTCTTAACAGCAACTATCAGTTCACAGCCGATACCTTTATAATGAAAAATTTAATTAATAATTTACCTAATCGTTCATTTAGCAAACCAGATTGGTCGTATTTAGAAAACGTCCAATTAGCAGATCCCGATTTCAACATTAGTCGCCCGGTAGACTTGTTGCTAGGAGCCGAAGTCTATTCTTCTATCATCCTAAGCGGTATCATTTCATCAGATCATAAGCCTGTAGCACAGCAAACCCGCCTCGGGTGGATTTTATGTGGAAACGTAAAATCCTATCAATGTAATGTCATTCTAAACAATACGGAAGACATTCAACGTTTCTGGGAAATAGAAGACATCCCTGAGGACCTAACAATGTCACAGGAAGATACTCAATGCCTGGAATATTTCAAAAATACAACAATAAGGCAGTCTGACGGAAAATACATCGTTAGACTACCATTACAATCAGATGCAGAAGAAAGATTAGGAGAGTCCAAATCAAAAGCAATAGCACAGTTTAAACAGTTAGAAAAAAGATTTGCAAATCGAACAGACATTGAATTGCAATATAAATCATTTATCAACGAGTACATTGAACTAGGCCATATGCAACTGACGTCACCCACACCTCTACCTACATTAGGTGTCTTTTTACCGCATCATTGCGTTTTACGGGCAGAGTCATTGACATCGGCGCTACGTGTAGTTTTTAATGGGTCAGCAAAAACATCAAGTGGGCAAAGTTTAAACGATGTTATGTTGCGGGGTCCTAATCTACAACAGGATCTTCTGTCTTTAATTATTAAATGGCGACAATATCAGTATGCCTACACAGCAGACATCGAGAAGATGTTTCGCCAAATTTTTCTTCACGATGACGATAAAAAATTCCAGAAGATCATCTGGAGGAACGCACCTTATAATAAGCTACAGGAATATCAATTAGCCACTGTAACCTATGGAACAAAAGCAGCTCCTTTCCTTGCCATGATGGTTTTAAAACAATTAGCTGACGATGAAGGTCACAAGTACCCATCAAGCCCAGCTGCCAAGGTTCTACAAGAACAATTTTACATGGACGACCTGATCAGTGGAAGTCATGATCTATCATCAGCTAAGCAGTTACAGTCGGACTTAATCAATTTATTAAAAGCAGGAGGATTTAATCTCAGAAAGTGGTCAGCAAATACGCCAAAACTTCTAGAAGGAGTTAGCCCAACCAGCAGCCCCAGTGATCAATCCTATGATTTCAAAGAATCAACTAAAACTTTAGGCTTGCGTTGGCATCCACTATCAGACGAATTCAGTTTCGATATCAAGATCAATTTATCGCATACAAAATTCACCAAACGCACTTTATTGTCAGACATATCCAGGCTATTCGATCCATTAGGATGGCTCACACCAGTTACAACCAAACTAAAATTGCTTTTCCAAAAGGTTTGGTCGCACAACGTAGCATGGGATGACGACCTTCCTAATGACATCAAGGAAGAGTGGTTAAAAATCAGATCTGACATAACCAATATCACACGCATTAGAATACCAAGATGGTTAAAAGGTAGCAAAGATGACGTTATAGAGCTCCACGGGTTTTGTGACGCATCCATCAATGCTTACGGCTGTGTAATCTACTGTAAGATCAACAAGCAATATCAAGACGGAAGCAAAAGTAATTCAGTTGTGCTAGTCGCTGCTAAGTCAAGGTTGGTACCACCAAACAAAAATACTACCTTGCCTCGTTTAGAACTATGCGCAACTCATCTTCTATCAAAACTAATGCAGAAAGTGAAAAAATGTCTCACAGACTATAAGTTAAAAACAATAGGTTGGTGTGACTCAACAGCAGTGTTGGGTTGGCTGAATGCCGAACCGAGTCGCTGGAAGCCCTTTGTGGCCAACCGAGTTGTTAAAGTTACAGACGTTCTACCAGCTGAATGTTGGCATTACGTCAAATCACAAGACAACCCAGCTGACTGTGCTAGCCGCGGAATAACAACAGAGCAACTTCATCATCATCCGCTATGGTGGCATGGCCCATCGTGGCTATCAGAGTTCGATGACGATAACGTAGAAGAAAGGCCAGTTTATGTCACTGATGAAGAACTAAAACGAACAAAACAAGTAAACGTCACGGCATGCTCGCGTGATGACGATGTTATTTCACAATTACTAAACAAACACAGCAGTTTGACGCGAGTGAATCGAATAATAGCCTACATATTACGTATAAAGCAAAAAAGCAAGCAAAACTACTTATCAGCAACAGAATTACAAAAAGCAAGATTAAAAATAATTAAGCACATTCAAAATAAAGCATTTACAGAAGATATACAGCATTTACAAAGGTTAAGCAAAGCAAGCTCAAAAAGTAAAATATTATCATTGAATCCTTACCTCGATTCGGAAGGCCTACTAAGAGTAGGAGGCCGACTGAGCAACGCGTCTATCAGCAAAGATATGATGCACCCCCTAATCATACCTCAAGAAAGTCAGTTGACCAACCTTCTCATAGAGCAAGCTCATAAGAGCACATATCACGGAGGAGCACGTGTCACGTTAGCGTGGCTACGACAAAAGTATTGGATCCTAGGCGGAAACAGAGCAATCAAAAAGCGATTACGTCTCTGTGTAACCTGTAGAAGACACAACCCTAGCAAACAACATCAGATCATGGGTGACCTGCCTGAATCAAGATCGAACCCAACAAGACCGTTTTATCACACGGGAGTGGATTTTACGGGCTACGTAGACGTTAAAGCGAGCAAAGGAAAAGGCATCAAAACGTTCAAAGGGTACATATCAGTATTCGTTTGTATGGTCACAAAGGCTGTACACTTAGAACTAGTGTCAGATTTAACCTCGTCCGCATTTTTAGCAGCATTAAGACGAATGGCTGCGAGGCGTGGAACACCAGGTCACATCTACAGTGACAACGGCACGAACTTCGTAGGAGCAAATAAAATCATAAATCAAGAAACCATCGAATTAAAATCAGTGATCAGCAATGAGTTTTTGGCAGATATTAGTGGAATGAATATCACTTGGTATTATAATGCCCCCTCATGACCTAGTGCAGGGGGACTGTGGGAGGCAGCAGTAAAAAGTTTAAAATATCACCTTCGCAGAGTAATTGGTGAACAAAAACTCACATTCGAAGAGTTTTCCACGTTGTTGACTCAGCTGGAAGCCTGTCTGAACTCTCGCCCGCTCTGCGCTATAACAGAAGATCCAGATGACATCAATTATCTCACCCCATCACACTTCCTATCAAGCGGGCCAGTGCTAAGCATCATCGAGACTGAAAGGGACGAAAGAACTCGTTGGTGTTTAACTCAAAATATATTCGGCGACATATGGAAGCGCTGGAAGTCTGAGTACTTGACACAATTATCAGCAAGAAGCAAGTGGCAGCAGTCAAATAGCAAAATCAAATTAGGCGACATTGTGATCATTCATGACGCAAACTTACCTGCCGGGAAATGGGCTTTAGCTAGAGTGATAGACCTTCATCCCGGTAAGGATGAACTAGTACGAGTAGTCACTGTTAAGACAAAAAATGGAGTCATTAAAAGACCCATCACAAAACTTTCCATATTACCTGTTGACACTAAAGCAGACAATCAAACTCCAAATGAAACAAATAAACAACAACCTTCACCCGCGGAATCAAGTGAGGATCATGTCAAGCCAAAAACCCGAAAATCTGGAATTAATTTTAGCAACATCATCATGTTCACCTTGTTGTTACTGACCACATTCATGCAAGTAGCACAAGGAGCATATAACATCACCCCTTTAAAGGACACTCAAGGTCTTTATTTCGATAAAACATCCAGCATGCGTCTAATCCGAGATGAATGGAAAATGATAGTGTATTACGATATGGATCCGTATTGGCAAGGTTCGAGTTTGCTAAACAAATACATCGATCACCTTGAAAACATATGTTCAAACCTGCAAGAAAGGCAACAATGCGATGTAATACTGCTACAGTTACGTCACGGGAGCATCGAGTTACACTACTACGATCAGCTGCTACTTGGTCAGCAGTCTGCGGCGACCAAACTACGAGTTCGTCGCGGGCTTATCAATGGAATTGGATCCGTCGCACGCACACTCTTCGGCGTACTGGATGATGATTTCGCAATCCAATATCAAAAGGACATTGACTTAATCAGACACAATCAACAACATCTCGTAAAATTGTGGAAAAATCAGACATCAGTAATAGAAGCACAATACAGCTTTTTGAAGAGGTTAGATACCGCAATCGCTCAACAGTATAAACTATTCAATCAGCATCTCAATAAACTAGACCAACAAAACTTAATGATCAAGGAGGAGGTAGAGAGGTTAAAAGCTACAAATGAGTTTATTTTATCATCAGTCATCGCCAACAATATTTTGGTTAATCTGAAAAAGATACAGAACATCTTACTGGATACAGTTACCGATATTTACCATGGCAAATTCGACATCCACATAATATCACCTGATCAGCTGAAAGACGAACTTAGCATAATTTCTGGTCATTTATCCAAGGAAATATCGCTACCTATAGACGATATCCATAGCGGTGTATCAAAACTATATCACCTACTAAGAGTTAAAGTAAAGGTCACTAAGCAGTATCTTCTATTCGAAATTAAGATACCATTACTGAGTAGAGAAAGCTATGACATTTATAAGGTAATACCTATTCCTCAGTTAGATGACAACAATAATATGATCAGCATAATACCCATATCACAATACATAGCTATGAAAATTCAAAGAGATTCATACTTATCAATGACTGAGACCGATATACAGACATGCCTTCATTCAGATCTCACTACAAAACTATGTGAATTTCGAGGTCCTATCTATCACTTACAAACCGATCAGAACCTATGTATTAAAAATGATTCATCAGACAGATGTCAAACTATTATCAACACTTGCAAAAACTCATGGAATGCACTTGACACCGCAAATACATACATGTTTTATTGTTGCAAGCAATGCACTTTCCGATTCATGTGTGGTAGTCAAATTGTAACTGAGCGTGTCAGCAAGGCCGGCATCTTATCAATCGGGGATAATTGTGTGATTAAAGGAGACTCATTCATGATCCATTCACACGGACTTCAAGTCAATACAATGCACACTCAAGCAGATCTGATCGCCATCGATATTCCACCTATCAACCATATGATCAATTTGACGGTACCTATCGCTAAAGACGAGACAAATCTGACGGAACAGAAAGAGCGTCAGGCGTCCCTAAGAGATATCGGGCGTCAAATCGATACAATTAAAAAAGAAGACATAGAATCAGAATTAGATCAAATATCATTTCACGATATTCATCATTACGTGCTCATTTACGTTTTGGTGGGAGCATGCGGAACAGTAGGAGCAGCTTTCTTGTGGAGGCGGGCGCGAACGCGCTGCCTGCGCCTGGCGCCGCGCGCCCCCGAGCCGCAGCCGCGCGCTCACCCACGGCTGTCTCTAAGTGACGTCGCTAGTGCTAGTGCTATTGCCAGTGCAAGTGAAAGTGTTCATGTCAATTCAAATCCAATAAATCACAGTGCGCGAGTGCAAAATAAATCTAGTTCACCCATTTTTACAAATGTGCGTTTGAGCGACATCAATCATTAACATAATTTTAAGTTTTGATGGAATCACCTTGTTATACATTAAGCCATTATCATGATGTCACGTTACTAACAAACACATTACATCAGATCATCCTCATCTCGCGCCCGGCAGCATGTACGGTACAACCGCACATTTTTGTTTATATAGCAATAATTTGTAATTAGGTTAAAATGAACGCGCGTCGATCACTTACATTTTTCACCAGTTCACGTATTTCACCGACACACGGCGGACGCGTTCTCATTATCAATCATTAGCAGTATCAGTAGTCTAAGTTATCATCAGCAATAAACTCTCTTCTTCCTATATCAATTCTATCATTTAAAGGTGTTCCGTACACAATCAATTATTCCATTCTATTCCAAACTTCTGTGCGTTGTTATGTTAGTCATTCAGTCAGTTTCTCCTTCTCTATATTTAGATTAAATTCTTTTTGGATAATATCGATGAAGTGTGTCACTAAACGTCACTACGACAATTTTATAGTTGACACCTGTAATTTTAGGCATTTTGACATGAACTAAACTATGTGAAAAATTACTGTTTTCTGAATTTACTTCATTCAATATTTTCCGGGGCTTCCATACAAAAATGACAGGGACCGTTCAAAGTTTTGACCTTGGAGATTAAGTTCTTCAAGCATGAGCTGTGTTACACACAGCATGGGGACTTTCACAGACGAATACCAAGAGACCATCGAAGATAGGTGAGTGACATTAGGGGTGAGAATCCGGTGATGATGACGAGGCTACTCCAATCAGAATCAGAGCTCCAAGCCATCACCGTAGGGTTGAGAGCCATCCGCTCCCCCACAAGTCCGCTGATGATGACGAGGCTACTGCAAGCCATCATGGTAGAGGTGAGAGCCATCCGCTCCCCCACAAGTCCGCTGGTGATGACGAGGCTACTCCAAGCCAACATCGTAGGTGTGAGAGCCATCCGCTCCCCCAAAATTCCGGTGATGATGACGAGGCTACTCCAAGCCATCATCGTAGCGGTGAGAGCTATCCACTCCTCCAAAATTCCGGTGATGATGACGAGGCTAGTCCAAGCCATCATCGTAGGGGTGAGAGCAATCCGCTCCCCTGCAAGTCCCGTGATGATGACGAGGCTATCCCATTCATCCCCTCTAAACTTTGTTCCCTTAGAGGTCACTGAGAGTTTTTCAAGTAGAAGTGCCTATACGGGACAGTTAAAAATTACCACAAATATGAGCAGATTGACTATTTTTAGACAAGAGTCGTTGTGGACCTCGATTGGTCCACAATCCATGGCACACCTCACTTACCTAATGCCCCCGCGTGTCTCGACTCCTGCACGCAAACTGAGCTGATGGGCGCGGTCCTGGTGTCAGATTTCTGGGCCGAACTAAAAGAGTTTTGCCATAGACACGAAAAAACCTATAGGTATGCTTCTGCCCCCTAAAAACTTACCCCATTTCACAGGTACAACAGATGTGGCCTGCTAAACGCGATCCAACACATTGACATATACGGCAAATTCCGCACCAGCTACGTGCAGCCAACGAAATTCAAAGGCAAGGACCCGGCCGTCGCCATCTCTTGCATTTCCTCTTCCGGTCCTCAGTCCACTCATGATGGTGCCTCGAAGGCTGTTACTGACAAGATCAGTTCGTTCTCTGTGATTACCCGAGTGTCGGGGCTGTACCCAGGGCATGATATATTGTCTAAGAGTGCGCGGCGATCGCGTCTTGCCGCTATTAGGGAGTTGTGATGTTAGGAAGATGTGAAGTTTAAGATGGTTGAATAAAGTGGTGTTCTAGTGATGTTTTGTAGTTTTCTTTTTTTATTTATAAGAAGTTAGATAGGCATATAAACCTAACCAAGCACTCTCTTGGTCCTCGGCACATTAGCGATGCTTCCCCGAAGACTGTGAGTGATAAGATTAGCCCAGTGATGTAACTATAGGGTGGCTTGGCAAAATGCTACGGGCCCGGGGCCAAGAAGCCCCGTGCTCAGAAATGGCAACTTCTCAAGATATCCAGAAGTCGCTAATGTTTTAATCCCGATCATAAGAATTTGTCACAGGCCCCAGGTAGTATAGTAATGCCAGTACCGCATCTAGGGGTGCAAGAAAGGCTAGTTACGACACAAGATCAGTTCGTTCTCTGTGATGACCCGAGTGTCGGGGCTGTATCCAGGGCATGATATATTGTCTAAGAGCGCGCGGCGATCGCGTCTTGCCGCCATTAGGGAGTTGTGACGTCATGGTGATGTGATGTTGAAGATGGTTGAATAAAGTGGTGTTCTTGTGATTTTATGTTGTTTTCTTGTTTTTAGAAGTTAGATAGCTATATTTAAGTAGTCAGTTCTTCTGTTACGATATTTGGTTAACATTAAACGATTAATTATAAATGCCATTGTAATTCTTTCATGTCGGATATATTTATACTTAGTACCTACACTCTTGGCTGGGCTGTCAGTGATTAGATCAGCAGCCTTTTTTTTTTACCCTTTAACCAGTATACCTACTATTTTGAAAATTTATTCGCTTCTGGACCTTATCTTGGGGAATAAGGCTTAAATTATGGTGGCAATATGATTATCAGTACCTTGTTAACTGACTCAGTGACTAGTGGCTTGAAATAGCCTTGTCATCATCATCGGACTTGCGGGGGAGCGGATGGCTCTCACGGACTCATACCTAAGTAAGATCAGTTCGTTCTCTGTGATGACCCGAGTGTCGGGGCTGTATCCAGGGCATGATATATTGTCTAAGAGCGCGCGGCGATCGCGTCTTGCCGCTATTAGGGAGTTGTGACGTCATGTTGAAGGTGGTTGAATAAAGTGGTGTTCTTGTGATTTTATGTTGTTTTCTTTTTTTAGAAGTTAGATAGATATATTTAAGTAGTCAGTTCTTCGGTTACGATATTTGGTTAACATTAGACGATTACTTATAAATGCCATTGTAATTCTTTCATGTCGGATATATTTATACTTAGTACCTACTCTCTTGGCTGGGCTGTCAGTGAGAAGATTAGCAGGCTTTTTTCTTTACCGTTTAACCAATAAGTATACTATTTTGAAAATTTCTTCGCCTCTGGACCTTATCTTGGGGAATAAGGCTTAAATTATGGTGGCAATATGATTATCAGTACCTTGTTAACTGACTAGAGGCTTGAAATAGCCTTGTCATCATCATCGGACTCGCGGGGGAGCGGATGGCTCTCACGGACTCTCATCCCTAAGTAAGATCAGTTCGTTCTCTGTGATGACCCGAGTGTCGGGGCTGTACCCAGGGCATGATATATTGTCTAAGAGCGCGCGGCGATCGCGTCTTGCCGCCATTAGGGAGTTGTGACGACATGCTGATGTGAAGTTGAAGATGTTTTAATAAAGTGGTGTTCTAGTGATGTTTTGTAGTTTTCTTTTTTTATTTATAAGAAGTTAGATAGGCATACAAACCTAACCAAGCACTCTCTTGGTCCTCGGCACACGTTCCCCGAAGACTGAGTGATAAGATTAGCCCACCCAGTGATGTAACTATAGGGTGGCTTGGCAACCCCGGGACAAGAAGCCCCGTGCTCAGAAATAGCAACTTCTCAAGAGATCCAGAAGTCGCTAATGTTTTAATCCCGATCAAAAGAATTTGTCACAGGCCCCAGGTAGTGTAGTAATGCCAGTACCGCATCTAGGGGTGCAAGAAAGGCTAGTTACGACACAAGATCAGCTCGTTCTATGCGATGACCCGAGTGTCGGGGCTGTATCCAGGGCATGATATATTGTCTAAGAGCGCGCGGCGATCGCGTCTTGCCGCCATTATAGAGGAAGATCCCAGAGCCGCCAGACATCACTTATTTTCTAATGGACAAAATATATACGATTGAGTAGTGGTGGGGTGTACTATCATCATATGACTAGTTGCTACCTTGACCAGACGGCCATTTTTCAGATATCAACCAATCAAGGTACATAGAAACATTGCTCACCTCACTTAAATTCTGATGGCTGATTTTAACATATATTTCACACAATATCATTAAAAATCAGGATTCATTACTCCCAGACACATGCGGTCGGCGGTTTTACCTTACAGACGCTTTAAAGCTATGAAAATATTTTACTCTTACTTAATTTTACTTATTTTGTGATGCTTGATTTTTATATATGTTATTCAAACAACTATTTTAAAACGTTTTGCAAACGGACAGACCGATCCAAGGTGCCAAACATTCACCAGACCCAACTGTTTTAGATTTTTTTAAAAAATTGAATTTAGTTAAGTTTTTCTAATAAAATAGTTTGTAAGGTACAATTCTATAATTATTGCGGTCAGATGAGCACTTTTTAGTTGTTTGAATAACATATATAAAAATCAAGCATCAGAAAATATGTAAAAGTAAAATTTTTTTCATAGCTTTAAAGCGTCTGTAAGGTAAAACCGCCGACCGCATGTGTCTGGGAGTAATGAATCCTGATTTTTAATGATATTGTGTGAAATATATGTTAAAATCAGCCATCAGAATTTAAGTGAGGTGAGCAGTGTTTCTATGTACCTTGATTGGTTGATATCTGAAAAATGGCCGTCTGGTCAAGGTAGCAACTAGTCATATGATGATAGTACACCCCAACACTACTCAATCGTATATATTTTGTCCATTAGAAAATAAGTGATGTCTGGCAGCTCTGGGATCTTGGACCATTAGGGAGTTGTCATGGTGATGTGAAGTTTAAGATGGTTGAATAAAGTGTGTGCGTTCGCCCAGCAAAAAAGTATCGCCTTTCGAAAAAATAATGATGCAGATATTCTGTGCCTTATCTCGTGTAATTGTGCCCGAAATTTTAAATTTGTGCCGCTAAAGGGTTCGGAGTTATTTTAGATTAACTGATTCTGCTGCGCGAACGTTCGTCCAGCAAAATATTTTTTATTTTTTAGTCTAGCAGGATATAAAATATGCAAAAGATAGCTTACATACGGCTGTAAATGTGCCGTAAAAATGAAATTTGTGCCTCTTAAGATTTCAGAGATGTTCTTTGCTGGGCGAACGTTTTGGCGAATGCTTTATATCGGAAACTGTTGGACGCGCAGTGATGATTTTTTTTATACAGATGCGGTATATTTGTGCGTATTTGTGCCCAAATTTTCAAAAACATGACTAGCATGGTTCAGGAGTTATGATTTTTTTTCCTAGAAAATGAAAAATGGCTCTAGCCCTCGAACGAACATGACTAAGGACTTCGCGTTAGTGCCAACAGGTACCTATTATATATTCCCACGATCCTATAAAGTTTCACCGGTCTACTACATATCATTGGCGAGTTATTAACGATATTGTCTTTTTTTGAGGTTATCTTGATTCAAATTACTTAGAATAGAAAGACGCCAGTTTTCTGTGAGCTGGCTTATTCATTCTTAAACAAAAATTAGTGCCTTATTTTAAGAATACGTAGCGGAGCGGATGGCTCTCACGGACTCATACCTAAGTAAGATCAGTTCGTTCTCTGTGATGACCCGAGTGTCGGGGCTGTATCCAGGGCATGATATATTGTCTAAGAGCGCGCGGCGATCGCGTCTTGCCGCTATTAGGGAGTTGTGACGTCATGTTGAAGGTGGTTGAATAAAGTGGTGTTCTTGTGATTTTATGTTGTTTTCTTTTTTTAGAAGTTAGATAGATATATTTAAGTAGTCAGTTCTTCGGTTACGATATTTGGTTAACATTAGACGATTACTTATAAATGCCATTGTAATTCTTTCATGTCGGATATATTTATACTTAGTACCTACTCTCTTGGCTGGGCTGTCAGTGAGAAGATTAGCAGGCTTTTTTTCTTTACCGTTTAACCAATAAGTATACTATTTTGAAAATTTCTTCGCCTCTGGACCTTATCTTGGGGAATAAGGCTTAAATTATGGTGGCAATATGATTATCAGTACCTTGTTAACTGACTAGAGGCTTGAAATAGCCTTGTCATCATCATCGGACTCGCGGGGGAGCGGATGGCTCTCACGGACTCTCATCCCTAAGTAAGATCAGTTCGTTCTCTGTGATGACCCGAGTGTCGGGGCTGTACCCAGGGCATGATATATTGTCTAAGAGCGCGCGGCGATCGCGTCTTGCCGCCATTAGGGAGTTGTGACGACATGCTGATGTGAAGTTGAAGATGTTTTAATAAAGTGGTGTTCTAGTGATGTTTTGTAGTTTTCTTTTTTTATTTATAAGAAGTTAGATAGGCATACAAACCTAACCAAGCACTCTCTTGGTCCTCGGCACACGTTCCCCGAAGACTGAGTGATAAGATTAGCCCACCCAGTGATGTAACTATAGGGTGGCTTGGCTTGGCCCCGGGCCAAGAAGCCCCGTGCTCAGAAATAGCAACTTCTCAAGAGATCCAGAAGTCGCTAATGTTTTAATCCCGATCAAAAGAATTTGTCACAGGCCCCAGGTAGTGTAGTAATGCCAGTACCGCATCTAGGGGTGCAAGAAAGGCTAGTTACGACACAAGATCAGCTCGTTCTATGCGATGACCCGAGTGTCGGGGCTGTATCCAGGGCATGATATATTGTCTAAGAGCGCGCGGCGATCGCGTCTTGCCGCCATTATAGAGGAAGATCCCAGAGCCGCCAGACATCACTTATTTTCTAATGGACAAAATATATACGATTGAGTAGTGGTGGGGTGTACTATCATCATATGACTAGTTGCTACCTTGACCAGACGGCCATTTTTCAGATATCAACCAATCAAGGTACATAGAAACATTGCTCACCTCACTTAAATTCTGATGGCTGATTTTAACATATATTTCACACAATATCATTAAAAATCAGGATTCATTACTCCCAGACACATGCGGTCGGCGGTTTTACCTTACAGACGCTTTAAAGCTATGAAAAAAATTTTACTTTTACTTAATTTTACTTATTTTCTGATGCTTGATTTTTATATATGTTATTCAAACAACTATTTTAAAACGTTTTGCAAACGGACAGACCGATCCAAGGGGCCAAACATTCACCAGACCCAACTGTTTTAGATTTTTTTAAAAATTGAATTTAGTTAAGTTTTTCTAATAAAATAGTTTGTAAGGTACAATTCTATAATTATTGCGGTCAGATGAGCACTTTTTAGTTGTTTGAATAACATATATAAAAATCAAGCATCAGAAAATATGTAAAAGTAAAATTTTTTTCATAGCTTTAAAGCGTCTGTAAGGTAAAACCGCCGACCGCATGTGTCTGGGAGTAATGAATCCTGATTTTTAATGATATTGTGTGAAATATATGTTAAAATCAGCCATCAGAATTTAAGTGAGGTGAGCAGTGTTTCTATGTACCTTGATTGGTTGATATCTGAAAAATGGCCGTCTGGTCAAGGTAGCAACTAGTCATATGATGATAGTACACCCCAACACTACTCAATCGTATATATTTTGTCCATTAGAAAATAAGTGATGTCTGGCAGCTCTGGGATCTTGGACCATTAGGGAGTTGTCATGGTGATGTGAAGTTTAAGATGGTTGAATAAAGTGTGTGCGTTCGCCCAGCAAAAAAGTATCGCCTTTCGAAAAAATAATGATGCAGATATTCTGTGCCTTATCTCGTGTAATTGTGCCCGAAATTTTAAATTTGTGCCGCTAAAGGGTTCGGAGTTATTTTAGATTAACTGATTCTGCTGCGCGAACGTTCGTCCAGCAAAATATTTTTTATTTTTTTAGTCTAGCAGGATATAAAATATGCAAAAAGATAGCTTACATACGGCTGTAAATGTGCCGTAAAAATGAAATTTGTGCCTCTTAAGATTTCAGAGATGTTCTTTGCTGGGCGAACGTTTTGGCGAATGCTTTATATCGGAAACTGTTGGACGCGCAGTGATGATTTTTTTTATACAGATGCGGTATATTTGTGCGTATTTGTGCCCAAATTTTCAAAAACATGACTAGCATGGTTCAGGAGTTATGATTTTTTTTCCTAGAAAATGAAAAATGGCTCTAGCCCTCGAACGAACATGACTAAGGACTTCGCGTTAGTGCCAACAGGTACCTATTATATATTCCCACGATCCTATAAAGTTTCACCGGTCTACTACATATCATTGGCGAGTTATTAACGATATTGTCTTTTTTTGAGGTTATCTTGATTCAAATTACTTAGAATAGAAAGACGCCAGTTTTCTGTGAGCTGGCTTATTCATTCTTAAACAAAAATTAGTGCCTTATTTTAAGAATACGTATACAAAAAATCAGTTCAATATACTCATTAGATTAGACAAAAACGATAAAAAACCATACGACATATTTTTCGTAGATTAACCGACCAAATTCGAGTGAACATTAAAAGGCGGCCGCACGATACTTCGAGCTATTCTTCCTAATTTGATGGCGTTGTAAAGATATTTAAACAGTACAGATGCGTGATTAATTGTTAAGTTGAAACATATTTTATAATAGAGAAATTAAATAACAAGTCCTTTTTTGTGTATAATAATACTTACCTACACTATAATTTGTAGTGTATTATTACAAATGAATTGTCCGTAATCAGCTATTTGATTGTATAATCAAATAGCTGATTACGGACAATAGGCAAGGCATACGCCTAGCGCGTTCATTAAATAACGAAATTAATTGAATGACTAGACCGACCATTTAGTTAATTTTTTCCCACTGCCGCGTCACCAAAACAAGCAAAAGATTTATTGTTATATTCATTCTTAAAAATAAATTGTTTGGTTATATTATATTATCTATATAGTAGTCATTCGGTCGATAAGATAAAGGTTACCTGGAAAGTTTTCCGGGAGTTATGAAATTTGGCAATTTTATAGATTTTGGTATGCTCTTGCCAAATTTCAACTTTGACACCTCGTATGGCCGCCGCTCGCACTGCCATTTTTTATAGATTTTGGTATGCTCTTGCCAAATTTCAACTTTGCCACCTCGTATGGCCGCCGCTCGCACTGCCATTTTAAAAAAAGGGCGCCCAGAAGCAGTTTTTTGATAATAACTCCTTTCTGGCGCATTTTACAGGGAAAACACATTATACAGAATAAAAGTAGAGAAAATTTCCTACAATTTATATTTTAACCTTTTCTTTCCTAAAATCAATGGTTTCGGCGTACGAGCACCGTAAATTAGCAGGCTTTTTTCTTTACCCTTTAACCAATAAGTATACTATTTTGAAAATTTCCTCGCCTCTGGACCTTATATTGGGGAATAAGGCTTAAATTATGGAGGCAATATGATTATCAGTACCTTGTTAACTGACTAGTGGCTTGAAATAGCCTTGTCATCATCATCGGACTTGCGGGGGAGCGGATGGCTCTCACGGACTCATCCCTAAGTAAGATCAGTTCGTTCTCTGTGATGACCCGAGTGTCGGGGCTGTATCCAGGGCATGATATATTGTCTAAGAGCGCGCGGCGATCGCGTCTTGCCGCTATTAGGGAGTTGTGATGTTAGGAAGATGTGAAGTTCAAGTTGGTTGAATTTGAATAAAGTGGTGTTCTAGTGATGTTTTGTAGTTTTCTTTTTTTTTTTATAAGAAGTTAGATAGGCATATAAACCTAACCAAGCACTCTCTTGGTCCTCGGCACATCAGCGATGCTTCCCCGAAGACTGTGAGTGATAAGATTAGCCCAGTGATGTAACTATAGGGTGGCTTGGCAAAAAATGCTACGGGCCCCGGGCCAAGAAGCCCCGTGCTCAGAAATGGCAACTTCTCAAGAGATCCAGAAGTCGTTAATGTTTTAATCCCAATCAAAAGAATTTGTCACAGGCCCCAGGTAGTATAGTAATGCCAGTACCGCATCTAGGGGTGCAAGAAAGGCTAGTTACGACACAAGATCAGTTCGTTCTCTGTTATGACACGAGTGTCGGGGCTGTACCCAGGGCATGATATATTGTCTAAGAGCGCGCGGCGATCGCGTCTTGCCGCTATTAGGGAGTTGTGACGTCAGGGGGATGTGATGTTGAAGATGGTTCAATAAAGTGGTGTTCTTGTGATTTTATATTGTTTTCTTTTTTTAGAAGTTAGATAGATATATTTAAGTAGTCAGTTCTTCTGTTACGATATTTGGTTAACATTAGACGATTACTTATAAATGCCATTGTAATTCTTTTATGTCGGATATATTTATACTTAGTACCTACTCTCCTGGCTGAGCTGTCAGTGAGAAGATTAGCAGGCTTTTTTCTTTACCCTTTAACCAATAAGTATACTATTTTGAAAATTTCTTCGCCTCTGGACCTTATCTTGGGGAATAAGGCTTAAATTATGGTGGCAATATGATTATCAGTAGGTACCTTGTTAACTGACTAGTGGCTTGAAATGGCCTTGTCAGCATCATCGGACTTGCGGGCGAGCGAATGGCTCTCACGGACTCTCAACCCTAAGTAAGATCAGCTCGTTCTCGGTGATGACCCGAGTGTCGGGGCTGTACCCAGGGCATGATATATTGTCTAAGAGCGCGCGGCGATCGCGTCTTGCCGCTATTAGGGAGTTCTCTCTCAGGAAAATGTTTATTTTTATATAATAGGCTCACAAGATGACCTCACTCCACCTGATGGTAAGCGGTAGTGAGATCCACATATGACAGGCACAATAGACCATATTGAGCCTGTCGCACTCACCCTGAAGGTCCGCTTAAATGCCGTTTCACGTCCCGCCTGAAGAGCCCGGGATCATCAATATTGGAGGGAAAGGGGGACGTGAAAGAGGATACCATTGTTGCGGCAACAACGAGACAAGGCGTGGAGTCTCGCATTAATATAGAATATCTGTAGAAAGAACCAAATTTGTTCAACATAGGTAACTCCTGCGGATGAAATAAAAACTCAAGATAAAGTTAAATATAAAAATTTATTGAGATAGGTTGGATGTAGATACATAGACGCACTGCTATGAGAGTCCATTTGCACAGAATAGTGTCCACTTAGATTAAACTTAATACTAGGCCGCCACTCCATCCTGCCCGTCTTCGTCTGAAACAAAATAAGACAATAAGTAACTAATACAAATACACCGTGAAATTTTAGTAAGTGTTTCCCGCAATAAAATGATTCTATCTTAGTAGTTCAATAGATTTGTGCAGTTCTTTTTTGTTTAAAACAATAAATGCCGGTTTTACGAAAGGTTTAAGCCGAAACTCGAAAGCACGTTCGAACCGCTTTATGACTTAGGGTGTCGAGCTTCTTCAGCTTTAAGCATCGATTTCATGCGGCAAGCAGTACCTGATTACGTCACATCTTATAAAAGAACGATAGCTTCTCTCGTTCTCGAGTTGGAAAATTATTATTTTGCATGATTCGATAGTATTACTATACTATATAAATGTGGCGTCGATGGCCGAGTGGTTAAGATCATTTCTAGCCATACGAGAGGTCGCCAGTTCAAACTCCGCAACACTGTGTTTTCAAATTTAAATTTCATTATGTACATTATTCGATTCTTAAACGGTGTTGGTAAAACATCGTGAGGAAACCTGCCCACCTATGAAGAAATTCTAAGATTGTGTATCGACCGACCCGCACTTGGCCAGCGTGGTCGACTAAGGCCTTATCGCCCTAGTTTAGTTTAGGCCCGTGCTCCTTGGCGGGGTCTTATATAAAGTATACCTTGTAGTCAGTATCAGTTCACTCTCTTGCGTCCGTTCGCTCACTCTAGCGAGGGCTAACTCACTCTTGTGTCCGTTCACTCATTCTTGTGTCCGTTCACTCACGCTTGTATCCATTCACTCACTATTATGTCCGTTCTCACTTTTAAGTCCGTTCACTCACTCTTAAGTCCGTTCACTCACTCTTATGTCCGTTCACTCACTATTTGGCCCGTTCACTCCCTTTGTGTCCGTTCAGTCACTCTTATGCACCATTCACCCCTGTGTCCGTTCATTCCCTTTGTGTCCGCTCACTCACCCTTGTATCCGTTCACTCACTCTTATGCCCGTTAACTCACTCTTGTGTCTGTTCACTCACTCTTGTGACCGTTCACTCACTCTTATGCCCGTTCACTCCCTCTTGTAACCGTTCACTCACCCTTGTATCCGTTCACTCACTCTTATGCCTGTTAACTCACTCTTGTGTCCGTTCCCTCACCCTGATGCTCGTTCTGTGTCCGCTCACTCACCCTTATCGTCTGTGTCCATGGGCTCGGGCGCGTCGAGGTAGGCGGGCGCGAGGGGGGACACCACGACGCCGTCCCACACGGTGATCTCCGTGGAGATGCCCTTGTGCCCTGTGTCCGTTCACTCACTCTTACGTTCGTTCACTCACTCTTATGCCCGTTCACTCCCTCTTGTAACCGTTCACTCACTCATATGTCCGTTTACTCACTCTAGTGTCCATTCACTCACTCTTATGCCCGTTTATTCAGTCGTATGCCCGTTCACTCACCCTTGTATCCGTTCACTCACTCTTATGCACCATTCACCCCTGTGCCCGTTCAATCACTCTTGTGTCCGTTCACTCGCCCCTGTGTCCGCTCACTCACCCTTGTCGTCTGTGTCCATGGGCTCGGGCGCGTCGAGGTAGGCGGGCGCGAGGGAGGACACCACGACGCCGTCCCACACGGTGATCTCCGTGGAGATGTACTTGTGCCCTGTGTCTGTTCACTCACTCTTATGCCCGTTCATGCACCCTTGTGTCCGTTTACTCACTCTTATGTCAGTTCACTCACTATTATGCCCGTTCACTCACTATTATGCCCGTTCACTCCCTTTGTGTCCGTTCAGTCTCTCTTATGCACCATTCACCCCTGTGTCCGTTCACTCCCTTTGTGTCCGTTCAGTCACTCTTATGCCCGTTTACTCAGTCGTACGCCCGTTCACTCACCCTTGTATCCGTTCACTCACTCTTATGCACCATTCACCCCTGTGTCAGTTCAATCACTCTTGTGTCCGTTCACTCGCCCCTGTGTCCGCTCACTCACCCTTATCGTCTGTGTCCATGGGCTCGGGCGCGTCGAGGTAGGCGGGCGCGAGCGGCGACACCACGACGCCGTCCCACACGGTGATCTCGGTGGAGATGTCCTTACCGCCCTCGAACGGCTGCAGGCCTAGCACGTAGCGGTGACCGCCGCGAGCCACCACGCGTAGCAGACTAAGGACACATATGATTTGTTTTTAAATATATTATGTAAGGAAAAAGTCCTAGAAAACTCTTTTTGTAATTTTAAATATGAAAAAAAATTCATTTCCGTTCAGACGGGGTAATAAATGCGCAAATTTTAAATTTTTTTTTGAGTTTTAACTAGCACTAGAACTACGAATAAAAAAAAAGTTTTTTTGATTATTTTTCCAAAAAGTACTAAATAATAATTTCATCATCATCATCATCATCAGCCCATATTCGTCCCCAATGCTGGGGCACGGGCCTACCCTAAACTAGGGCGATAAGGCCTTAGTCGACCACGTTGGCCAAGTGCAATTTATTCTGAACATAATTACATATTACACACAGTTACATAAATAACTAAAGTCATCATTACATACACCGTGAAATTTTAGTGGTTGTTTTCCCGCAGTAAAATGATTCTATCTTAGTAATACAAAAGATGTGTGCAGCTCTTTTTTGTTAAAATCAATAAATGCCGGTTTTACGAAAGGTTTAACCGAAACTCCAAAGCACGTTCGAACCGCTTTATGATTTAGGGTGTCGAGCTTCTTCAGCTTTAAGAATCGATTTCATGCGGCAAGTAGTACCTGATTACGTCACATCTTATAAAATAACGATAGCTTCTCTCGTTTTCGAGTTGGAAAACAATTATTCTGAAAAATCGAAAAAACAATTATTTTTTTTCGAGGAATAATTTGCATGATTCGATAGTATTACTAAAGGCAAATCGTTCTGCCACGGGAAAACAACCACTAAAATTTCACGGTGTACAATACAATAAGTTAAATAGTATTTCCAAAAATCATCTAAATATATAAAAGGAGAAACTGACTGATTGTGTAACATATTCCTGGCAATAAAGTATTATTGATATTGTACATAGTTTGGTATGGAAAACATCGTGAGGAAACCAGCACACCTGAGAGATTTTTCAACGGTGTGTGAAGCCATGTCCGAGGCCTACGGGCGGTTTAAACTCTGACACCAGGTTGTTCATCAACCATACGATAAGAAGAAGAAGAAGGTATGGACGTACGTCTGCGCGGCGGCGGCGGCGGCGTCCTGCGCGCGCAGGTCGAGCGCGGTGTGCGCGCGCGCGTGCGCCGCCTCGCACGGGTCGGGCAGCCCCGCGCAGCCCGGCAGGAACAGCCCGCCCGCCAGCAGCGCCAGCGCGCGTCTGACACAGGGGAACACACAAAACAAAAATGTTAAAAAAAAATTTTTTTTAAAAAAAATTCAAAAATTAAAAAAAAAGAAAAAAGACAATAAAAAAAAAAATTAAAAGAAAGAACAATCAAATAAGCAACAAAAGGAAAAAAAGAAAAAATTACAATTAAAAGAAAAAAACAAAATTAAAAGAAAGAAAAAAGCAAATGATCAACAAAAGGAAAAAAAGAAAAAATTACAATATAAAGAAACAAAAAAACAAAATTAAAAGAAAGAAAAAAGCAAATGATGATCAACAAAAGGAAAATAACAGAAAAAACACGGTAAAAAGCAAAAAACATATAAAAAAATTAAAAGAAAGAACAAAAGGGAAAAAATACAAATTAAATAAAAAATATATATACAGGTTGTCCCAAAAAAAAATGTCAAGCGGAAGTCTTGAGTTAGAACATCTCCGTGGAGCATCCGAAACACCCCCCCACGTATTATCCGCGATTTTTATAGTTTTCGAGTTATATATTTTTTTTCTTTGTTTGAAGTACATATCTTAAAATAGGCACAGCTTAAACCACTGAACGGATCGGGCTGAAATTTGACATGCGAGTAGATTGTATCAAGGTCATCCGCTAAAAAAGGATTACACTAGTACACAATAAAGGCGCTTACAAACTGTGTTTTGTCCTAGGCTACATAATCAATCATTGTTATTATACAGGGTGTCCCAAAAAGTAGTGTCAAGCGGAAGTCCTGAGATAGAACACCCTGTGGGGCATCCGAAACACCCCCATATATGTTCCGCGATTTTTTATAGTTTTCGAGTTATGATTAATTTTCTAAACTTTTGAGAATAATTGACCTAACCGACTAAAAATATGCTTAAGAAAAAAGTGTTGACCGTTATTTCGCAAAGTTGGCATTTCGAGAAGTTGGCATTTTGAGAAGTTGACATTTCGCGAAGTTGGCATTTCGAGAAGTTGGCATTCTGCGAAGTTGTCATTTTGCGAACGGTTGGCATTTTGAGAAGTTGGCATTCTGAGCATAAACGGACTTTTTTGAGTAATTCTTTTTGCAAATCAATTTTCATAAGTTTTGCTTTAATGCCTAAAATATTTGTCTCCATAACTGAAAAATTATGTTCTGTAAATAATGTCTTACAATTTCAACGTTAAATTTAAAATATTAGGAGGTAGCTGCATGGATTCTAAGTAATTTTAAAAACTGCGCCAGACTCTCAGCTTTCATAATCATTAATAAAAACTGGCACTTAATGGGCTTCTTTTGCTGAAATCGGACTACAAAGACAGAGAGGTGGAAATATCATAAAATTAGCCATTTGATGAACAAGTATTATTTGAACATTTTATTATTTCGAAAGTTAGTCAATTTGTTAACAAACCTAAATTTAATACAGGAGCACTCAGATGCAAACATTTGGAAGCTTTGTTTTTGTTTAATTTAAGTTTCATTGCGCTAACACTGTTTTCACATGCAATACGTATACCAATATTTTAGGCATTAAAGCAAAACTTATAAAAATTGATTTGCAAAAAGAATTACTCAAAAAAGTCAAATACTTTTTTCTTAAGTATATTTTTAGTCGGTTAGGTCAATTATTCTCAAAAGTTTAGAAAATTAATCATAACTCGAAAACTATAAAAAATCGCGGAACATACATGGGGGTGTTTCGGATGCCCCACGGGGTGTTCTATCTCAGGACTTCCGCTTGACACTACTTTTTGGGACATCCTGTATAATTCGAATTATTTATTGCATGTCACATTACAGTAATAGATAAAATAGTCTACCTGAAAGCAACGTTGATGGGCAGCGCCTGCCGAGCCGGGTTGCTCATGATGGAGTGGTGCGCGAGCAGGTCCACCATCCACGGGGTCAGGGGTTCGAGTCCGCCGTGGCGCGAGCACATGTCGCGGAGGAGCCGGATCAATACCTAAAGGGAAAGTAATTTACACTATTAAGTATAATATAATAATAATAACTAACTGTTTTATAATAATAATTTTAAATAAATATTTCACAATATCACATACATCGATCTGATCCCATGGTAAGTAGCTTAAGCACTTGTGTTACGGAAATCAGGAACGACAGTGGATACACAAATATACTTAAATATATTTAATAACACACCCAGACACGGAACAAACACCGATGTTCGTCACACAAATATTTGTCCCGAGTGGGAATCGTACCCACGGCTCTTGGAACCGTAGGTAGGGAACCTGGGTCACTAACCACTGTTCCACTGAGCCAGTCTACTAGTGAACTACTACGAAAGTAGAAAAAATAAATTATATGTAACTTTTTTATAAAAATCTTTTAAATTAAATAATAATAAAAATCACTTTATTGCTCAATGAATTAAGGAGGAAATTGAGAAGGAAAAAAGGGAAGGACTAAAAGGGAAAATATGGAACCAATGGCGTTACCTTTCATTCTTCCAATATGGCGGCCGAGAAACAAGGGTTTCAACCCTGGCTCGGTGGAACAGTGGTTAGTGACTCAGGTTCATAACCTACGGTTCCAAGAGTCGTGGGTTCGATTCCCACTCGGGACAAATATTTGTGTGACGAACATCGGTGTTTGTTCCGTGTCCGGGTGTATTATTAAATATATTTAAGTTTATTTGTGTATCCACTGTTGATCCTGATTTCCGTAATACAAGTGCTTAAGCTACTTACCACGAGATCAGATCAATGTTATGTGATGTTGTGTAATATTTATAAAAAAAACAAAAAACAAACTTGCTCTTATGCTTATAACCATTATGCAAACAAATGATGTTTCCTTCAATAAAAATATCAGCCTAACTCAGGAATCGAACCGTGGACCGTATACCTTGATGGAGGAATGATGCGCGTTCTCCTCGAACCAGCGGCTGTGGCGGATCGCCGCCAAGTGGCTGCTGATCACCTTGTAGTCCAGGTGTACCTGGAACCAAAACATTTAATGGTCAGAATGAAACATTCGTGAGGCCATTACGGGGGCGCTTAATAAAGGAGCTGTTATAAGTGCAGTAGCTGTGAATCCGTGTGTGTGTGTGTGAATGATAATAATCTATTTGCACCATCTGTGTTGGGCAACTGAGTCTGGTAGCTGACTGCAGTGCAATGTCTGTGACGGCTTACTATTGCTGCATCAGATATGTCTGACTATGAATGCGTCAGCTGTATCCGTTTGCCTCAACTGCATCTGTCAGCTGTGTCTGTGTGCGTCAGCTGTGACTGTGTGCGTTGCCTGTGTCTGTGTGCGTCTTTATTAACTGTGTGCATCAGTTGGGTAAAAAAGCGTCGACGGCCGAGTGGTTAAGGTCGTTGCTTGCCATGCGAGAGGTCGCCAGTTCAAACCCCGCCAGGTACCAATGTGTTTTTCAAATTTGAAATTCATATGTACCATCATTCGACGCTTTAACGGTGAAGGAAAACATCGTGAGGAAACCTGCACACCTAAGAAGAAATTCTAAGGTTGTTTAGTCGACCAACCCGCACTTGGCCAGCGTGGTCGACTAAGGCCTTATCGCCCTAGTTTAGGGTAGGCCCGTGCCCCAGCAGTGGGGACGTATATGGGCTGATGATGATGATGATGATGATCAGTTGGGTATGTGTCCGTCAACTGTGTCCGTGTGCGTCACACGTGTCAGTACTCACGTCGGGCTCCAGCTTGCGCAGGTTCTGGTGCAGCGTGGTGACGCTGTGTGCGTCAGCTGTGTCCGTGTGCGTCACACGTGTCAGTACTCACGTCGGGCTCCAGCTTGCGCAGGTTCTGGTGCAGCGTGGTGACGAGGACGCGCACGGCGGCGGCACGTGTCCGTCAGCTGTGTCCGTGTGCGTCACACGTGTCAGTACTCACGTCGGGCTCCAGCTTGCGCAGGTTCTGGTGCAGCGTGGTGACCAGCACGCGCACGGCGGCGGCACGTGTCCGTCAGCTGTGTCCGTGTGCGTCACACGTGTCAGTACTCACGTCGGGCTCCAGCTTGCGCAGGTTCTGGTGCAGCGTGGTGACCAGCACGCGCACGGCGGCGGCGTGTGTCCGTCAGCTGTGTCCGTGTGCGTCACACGTGTCAGTACTCACGTCGGGCTCCAGCTTGCGCAGGTTCTGGTGCAGCGTGGTGACCAGCTCGCGCACGGCGGCTGCACGTTAGCGTCAGCTGTGTCCGTGTGCGTCACACGTGTCAGTACTCACGTCGGGCTCCAGCTTGCGCAGGTTCTGGTGCAGCGTGGTGACCAGCACGCGCACGGCGGCTGCACGTTAGCGTCAGCTGTGTCCGTGTGCGTCACACGTGTCAGTACTCACGTCGGGCTCCAGCTTGCGCAGGTTCTGGTGCAGCGTGGTGACCAGTACGCGCACGGCGGCGGCACGTGTGGGTCAGCTGTGTCCGTGTGCGTCACACGTGTCAGTACTCACGTCGGGCTCCAGCTTGCGCAGGTTCTGGTGCAGCGTGGTGACCAGTACGCGCACGGCGGCGGCACGTGTGGGTCAGCTGTGTCCGTGTGCGTCACACGTGTCAGTACTCACGTCGGGCTCCAGCTTGCGCAGGTTCTGGTGCAGCGTGGTGACCAGCACGCGCACGGCGGCGGCACGTGTGGGTCAGCTGTGTCCGTGTGCGTCACACGTGTCAGTACTCACGTCGGGCTCCAGCTTGCGCAGGTTCTGGTGCAGCGTGGTGACCAGCACGCGCACGGCGGCGGCACGTGTGGGTCAGCTGTGTCCGTGTGCGTCACACGTGTCAGTACTCACGTCGGGCTCCAGCTTGCGCAGGTTCTGGTGCAGCGTGGTGACCAGCACGCGCACGGCGGCGGCGTGTGTCCGTCAGCTGTGTCCGTGTGCGTCACACGTGTCAGTACTCACGTCGGGCTCCAGCTTGCGCAGGTTCTGGTGCAGCGTGGTGACGAGGACGCGCACGGCGGCGGCACGTGTGGGTCAGCTGTGTCCGTGTGCGTCACACGTGTCAGTACTCACGTCGGGCTCCAGCTTGCGCAGGTTCTGGTGCAGCGTGGTGACCAGCACGCGCACGGCGGCTGCGGGCGCGCTGGCGGTGAAGCCGCGCTCGTGGCACGCGCAGGTCACCCCGCCGGAGCCTTCAGCGCGCATCAGCTTGTTCAGCTCCTCGTTCACCTGGTGGTGGAACATGAATATTATGGTTAGGTTAGGTTACTGCAGAATCCCCCCTCCCTAGGGGGCTGAGGAGAGCCCCGAAAGGGCGAGCCTGGTGGTGCTATGGATGTAATGGATTCCTTCCGCTCTCACGGCACCACCAATGGCAGAGGTGTCACACCGCGGAGTTTTAGTGGGTAGTCCCCTGAGTCACCTTCTCAGGAGCAGCTTGTCGGAAGTACCAGTCTCCGGCAAGCCGGGAGTCCCACACACCACCCCGGGCAAACCCCTGCCCGGGTGTGACGGTGCATTAAGCATTTCTCAGCGTAAAAAAAAAAAAAAAAAAGGTTACTGCAGAATGCCCATCGTACCACACTCTTTTTCAGTGTCCGTCGTGGTACGAAGAGAGGTCGGCCCTAACATCTGTGGCCGGCCCGGTAACCTCCCTCCCCCAACTTCCCCGGGGGATGGTGGAGGATGTCGATGTGTGGGCGGCAGCCGCCTCCTTCTGCGAGTCCGTCATGACTCAAAAGGAGGCGGCGGAGAGGGAGCGTGAATACGACCCCTCCGCGCCACCACAGCGCAGAAGGAGACCGGGGCGCAGAAGGCGCGAATATGCGCGTCATATGCCGCAGTCCAACGATGGCCGGCCGGCGGCGGTGTGGGGACACTCCCGTCGGCATTGCACCAGCGGCCGTCGTTGAGGGACGGGAGCGACCTTGCGTACTTGAGGGAGCCCGTGGAGGCTGACCGCTGGTGGTGTTGTGAGTGAAAGCTCTGCCATGTACCACGGCACCACGATTAGGCGATGAGGTACGTCGCGGAGTTTAGTGGGTACACCCCTGCGCATTGCACCTTAGCCCAGGAGCAGCTGCCGGTCTTTCCATCTCTACACCGGCAGCCGGGAGTAAGCCGGGCAAAACCCCTGCCCAAGGTGACGGTGAATCAAGCATTCTCCGCGTTAAAAAAAAAAGGATGCCCATCGCTTGCCTCTATGTCTTTAAGACTAAAAACAGAACCACCTTCAAAAAGCCTTAAATCTCGGAACCTTTTTGACATTTTGTATTTTGACACGTGCAAAAACACAAATTACTGCCGATTTGAAATAAAACCACTATTGTAATAATAACGTAATGACAGTTTGTGCTAAAATAAATGAAAAAACAAAAACCTCTGGACTATATCTGTACCAACTTTCGTTTTATACAAAAAAAAAAAGATAAAATAAAAAAAATAAATTAAAAAAATTAAAAACTTTCGTTTTAATCGGTTCAGTACTCTATGCATGAAAGCATGACAGACAGACAGACAGAGTTACTTTCGCATTTATAATATTAGTAAGGATGTTTAAAAAACTTACCTTGTTGGACAGACCCTCAACAGCCTCCTTGGTAGGCAGTGTCTTCATAATGACAACAATATCTGCTACATTTTTGCCGGCCATCATAGTGCCTTTCTTGTAAGAACCAACTTGCCTCACTTCTTCCAATTGCTGAAAATAATTGAAACATTTAATTATTGATTACTAGCTTTCAGACCACAACTCTGTCTGCATAGAGACGTTTAACGGGTAAAACAAATCATTACTTCCTTATAGCGCTGTTGCCTGAGATACAGGTTACTAGTAACCTAGTTCAGGCGCAGATGTACTACTGTCTGATTACCTTTAATATTAATGTAATAATGTAACATATGTGCACATAGATATAATTTAATGTAATATTAGAGTTAAGGTTAAATAAATAAATTATTATTATTATTATTATAGCGCAGTCGGTTAAGAAGTAGCCTATAACCTTTCCTAGGCTCTGGACTATATCTGTACCAAATTTCATTTAAATCGGTCCAGTACTCTATGTGTGAAAGCGTAACAGACAGACAGACAGAGTTACTTTCGAATTTATAATATTAGTAAGGAAGTATGGATAATTACAATTATTGAGATAAAAAAACCATGCCATGCGAGAGTTTGTATTCTATTCATTCTAAGGTTGTGTAGTCAACCAACCCGCACTTGGCCAGCATGGCTGACTCGCAGCCTGCAAGCCCTAGTTTAGGGTAGGCCTGTGCTTTAGCAGCGGGGTTGTATATGGGCTGAGGAAGATAATGGCTAGAAGTATCTTTGTCATTTTAACAAGACCCACGGTAGAGTAATGGTAATGGTGACATCAAACCGCCTATTTCGCGTGAGGTGGGAATCACTTGAACCATCCCAGCTTGTTGAGGAAGGCCAGCAGCTTCTTCATGCTGCGGGCCACAGTAGAGTAAATGGCTCTCATGCCTAAAAATTCAATTTCATGTTTATTGATGTAACAATTTAATTTTTACACTCACACATGCAGCAAAGTCTCCGGGAGCGACAACCAGGTTATCAAGCACAGTCTGCAGCTTCGTAACGAGGCTGAGCACCGCGGACTGCTCCGCTGGTGTCGGACACAGCTCCGCATGTCTCTTGAGGAGGGCCTGAAAAATAGATAAATTGATTTCCTGCAATTCATTTCTGTTTTTTTTCTAACTGACATATTACGATGATTGGTTATATTTCACAACATCACATACATTGATCAGATCCCGTGGTAAGTAGCTTAAGCACTTGTGTTACGGGTATCAGAATCAACAGTGGATACACAAATATACTTAAATATATTTAATAATACACCCAGACACGGAACAAACACTGATGTTCGTCACACAAATATTTGGCCCAAGTGGGAATCGTACCCACGACTCTTGGAACCGTAGGTAGTAAATCTGGGTCACTAGCCACTGTTCCACCGAGCCGGTCATCAGTCAATTAGCACATCGTCATCATTCTCCGGACAATGGCTTGTCCCATGCTTAGTGGGGTGGGCGTCACATGTGTACTTCTTCATCTTCTTAGGCCTGTCGTTCCACAGCTCTGTGTCTACGCTTTTCACTCCTATATCATCTCTCACACAATCCATCCATGTCTTTTCAGCATTCCTCTACTATTAAGTTCACAGCACATTTATTGAGTTTGTGTCCCACAAGTGTATGCCATCAAAAACATCCTGTAAAAAAGATCCCAAGTCTCGCAGCTCAGTCTCTACCGTAAAAAGTTGTGAGTTACATGTAATACTAGTCTGTTAAACTATTTAGTCTCTACTTAAAGGACCGTCTCTCATGAGTTATCTCATAAGTTAGTATCATACCAATATTAAAAATATTTTATGTTTTGAACAAATAGATCGACTTTGTCATCACATGAAAAGACAATGAATTTTACAATAATAGAATCTTTAATCTATAGCACCCATCTAGTGCACCCAATCCAATAATACTATTGTTCACCATTAACATTTGCTCGACTTGGCGGGGGCACTGCCGTGAGCCCAGATCATTTCGTTGATTTTGTCTATCAGCTATGTTTTTTGGATAATCCACAGTTGAAATAAGTTTTGCAGAAATAAGTAGGAATTTTAGAGGATAAAGTTAAGATAAGACAATAAAAAAAAGTGTAACTTTATTTCAGGGCTCTCAAATAAGAATAAACCACACAGCAAAAAAACTAGATTTGTTAAGATTTTTAAAATTCATAATGAACATGATCCATTTTGGATACAAATTTATTTTTTAAATGAGTTACTTTTAGAAGTAAATAACGGTTTAACGGCCTTGATTTTAAAATCATACGGCCAAATCTTCATTTAATGAGTTTTACCAATTGACTTGCACACACTCACACCCAGATTCACACTCATGAGTTACTTTCAGTCTAGGAAATCTATAATTTTTTTTTATTCAATGCACACACAGAATAATTGAAAACCACTTTGATGGCAAAGAAATAACACTATGTAAGGCTTCATTTCAACAAAAGAAAATCAAGCTTTTTTAGGTTGTTTTTATGAAAGAAACAAATAAATAAATAAAATCTGAGATAATGTATCAACTTCTTACAAACTAAGCAAGTTTTAGGAAATAACAGACATGTAGGTAACAAGAAACACCATCATATTTACCTGAGTCAGAACAGAATCATCAGGGGCTGGCTTGCACCTAGGAAACGAAGGCTCGGCCAATATCAAGTCGAATGGCGGCCTTAACATCAGCACCCTGGGCCTGTTGAAGGGCGGACGGCCCATGCCACCGCGGCCTGGCATGCCTCGGCCGCCCCGGCCTCCACCACGAACCATTAACCCACTAATTTTGGCAAATTATAACACAACTACTCAAGCAAAAACAACGCGCTTGTTTCGCGACGTATCAGCACTTTAAATCACTTTTTGGCGAACCGCAACTGTAGCTAGGTATTAAGATACGTATTTATGAAAATTATATGTAATTAACAATTACTTTTGTTGAATAAATAGATAATTTTTGTTAAAAGGATAATAAGACGCGTCTAGCGGGCGGCTTTCTCATCGATTTTGAAGGTTAGAAAGAGTGTTGCCCAGTTTTAAAAAAAATGTACCTACTTCATACATGTTATTTTTACAACTTGCGATGAACGGTACGTTTAAATATAATAAAAATGTAATATCCATTTATAATAAGATTCTTAATCATAAAATATTGTCCATCATAGGAAAAAATATTGAATAAAAGTTTTCTTGTCCCAATAATTGGGTAAATAATTTTTGTATTGCCATCAACTGCATTTTCTAAATGCGTTCAGAGAATATACAATATATGCAAATATTGCAAATTCAGTTTTCTTTGTGAGACTTATAACAATTCCGTTGTTCTTAACTTCAAAAAGGAAATTATGCAAATTTTTCGGGTACTACAAAGTATAATTTGTAATGATGAATGTCTAAAGTAATTTACGAACGCAACATCGAAACTATTTTGACAGTAGTTTTGACAGCGAATAAAATTCGATATCAAAAATGACGTGGAATAATAGGTTACGAATTTGTGTTTAATTAATTTTAATTAGTACATAACGACTGCACATATAGCAGAGTTAGTTTAAATCCATAACGAATATAATATTTACAATATGATTGATATTACGGACACGCAGAGTGAGTATTGCCACAGTTTTACATTATGATCCAATCCCTATTATTTAAGTTGTATTTTTAAAATAAATCTGTAGATTTCCTCTTATTGTTCTACATCAACGATAGTTTAGTATCTTGAGGTTTAGATAAGCCTCGTTATCAGTGTTATAAATATATCTGCGATAAGTTAATGAGATTCCAAAATATTGTCCTGTCTTCCTTACCATACTATTAATTTACCATCTTAGAGAGATCAATTTATGTCTATAGACCAGACACAAATCTGAGTCTACATGCATGTAACTATTACATGCATTTTATCAATGAAATTACTATTAAGCAATGAATAAAATTTTAATAAGAATCTTATTTTCTCATTATCTTGTGTCTTTGATATAATTATGATGAAATAACTTCTCTCATAATGTTTAAGATGTTAATGATATAAACCACAGTAGGGTAGGTACAAACCTTTAAGCACAACATGCCATTTTTCGAAAAATATGTCAGTGGCGTATTTGACTGCACATGAAATAATTTAGATATTCTGATAATTTGGAAAATAATATTAAAGAAAACGCTAGATCATCGTAAAATACAAGCAAGCAAGACTAATATTTGTTGTTAAAACTATGTTTATGGATAAACAAACATATATTTCATATGTGTAGTGTTCCTGCAAATAATAGACTATACTAAATCTGGGATTTTCATGAGTAAAATTAGATTTAATGAGCCAGCGACTTTGTTAGTGTTTGATAGTTTTACCTGTTTTTTTTAGATTTTCCAACTGTTATTTTAGCTCATATTGGTTGCAGCACAATGTTATATGGCCTAAAGCCTATCTCATTTAATAGTCTAACCAACACATATTTTTTTCAATTTGAACCAGTTGTCCTTGAGATTAGCACATTGAAACAAACAAACAAACTCTTCAGCTTTATAATATTAGTATTGATTAAACTAATCATGTTCTTTCAGAGATTGGGGTGGGTCTGGCCGGGTTCGGCATGACATTTCTGTTCCTCGGTGTCCTGTTGTTGTTCGACAAGGGATTACTGGCTATCGGCAATGTGAGTATCTTGTCTTATGTTATAGAAAGTCATAGGAAAAAGTTCATGGACATGAACTTTAAACATGAACAGAGTGGCTGCGTGGAACAGTAGATTAGTCACTCGATTCAATTCCCACCCGGGTCAAATATTTTGACGAACGTTGTTTTTCTGTGTCTGGGTGTGTTATTGAATAAGTTTAAATATTATTTGTGTACTGTTGATTCTGATATCTGTAATACAAGTGCTTAAGCTACTTGGGATCAGATCAATGTATGGTGATGTTGTGTAATTTTTATTTACTAATTGTGCCAAATAAAACCAGTAACTTTGTTCGCTTTTTCCCCCATTGTTGTACACATTTTCCATTGTTACTTTGCTCCTATTGGTTGCAGCATGACAGCGTGTTATATAGCCTAAAGTTGTACCCATATTTTTTATTTTACAAACAAGAAAATATGAAGATATAGTGCTTAGAAGTTTCGGATGACGTCACGGTTCAATTTTTGCTTAAGTGTGTTGTCACAAGCCCTCACTCCAAAAGTTTGATAAGCAATAATTTCGTAATTTTTTAATCAATTGAAAATCAAAAAATATGTGTCTAACGGACTAAATAGAATAATAAAATGTTTACCCAGTCGTCACGCCTGTTCCTGAGATTAGCGCGTTCAAACAAACTCATCAGCCTTATAATATAAGTATAGACAGTGGCGTAATACCCGTTGAAGTCCGTGGCAAAATTCATCGGTTGGGGCCCCGTGCACCGCCCGTTCTTTTTTTTTATCTTAATGTGTATGTGGTTTGGCAGATGAGACTCTCCTATGACCGGGGACCCCTTTCGGCTGGGGCCCCCTACCGGGTGTGGGCCCGTGGCATTTTGCCGACTTGCCACCCTGTAGTTACGCCACTGAGTATAGATTTTATTTATTTAATATTTGATTTCTTTCATTTAATTTCCAGATCCTCTTCATCAGCGGGCTGGCGTGCGTGATAGGGCTCCAGCGGACGTTCTTCTTCTTCTTCCAGAAGCACAAGGCGCGCGCTACCTGCGCCTTCTTCGGAGGCATCGTGATAGTCTTGCTCGGATGGCCCATGATCGGCATGGTGGCTGAGATGTATGGCTTTCTGTTGCTGTTCAGGTCGGTCTTTTTAAATACAGTAAATATAGTAAGACGATTTCTCAGGGACCCTATCGAAAACGCGTCTTAAGCGAGAAAGCGTATTATGCGGGATAGGGAAAATAACACGAACTATACACCGTGAAATTTTTGTTGGTTGTTTTCCCGTGGCAGAACGATTTGCCTTTAGTAATACTATCGAATCATGCAAATAATTCCTCGAAAAAAAAATTTTTTTTTTAAATTTTCAAAATTATTTTCCAACTCGAAAACGAGAGAAGCTATCGTTCTTTTATAAGGTGTGACGTAATCAGGTACTGCTTGCCGCATGAAATCGATGCTTAAAGCTGAAGAAGCTCGACACCCTAAGTCATAAAGTGGTTCGAACGTGCTTTCGAGTTTCGGTTAAACCTTTCGTAAAACCAGCATTTATTGATTTTACCAAAAAAGAACTGCACACTTGTTTTGTACTACTTAGATAGAATCATATTACTGCGGGAAAAAAACCACTAAAATTTCACGGTGTATATAATTTTTCAAATTTCGGTATAATAGGCATTTTTATATGTATAAATTACATTCAATACGTAGTGTCATTAAAATTACATCCACATTGGCTGAAAAATCAGTCATAGGTACCTAAGCCCGAATTAGTGTACCTCCCTCAGTCCAAACAAGGTATTCGGGGACCCCTTCCCATACATAGCACCTCAGTCATTAGACCCTACGGCATGCGTTACAGAAATAAAACCCTCAGTCCAAACAAGGCATTCGGGGACTCCTTCCCATACATAGCACCTCAGTCATTAGACCCTACGGCATGCGTTACAGAAATAAAACCCTCAGTCCAAACAAGGCATTCGGGGACTCCTTCCCATACATAGCACCTCAGTCATTAGACCCTACGACATGCGTTACAGAAATAAAACCCTCAGTCCAAACAAGGCATTCGGGGACTCCTTCCCATACATAGCACCTCAGTCATTAGACCCTACGGCATGCGTTACAGAAATAAAACCCTCAGTCCAAACAAGGCATTCGGGGACTCCTTCCCATACATAGCACCTCAGTCATTAGACCCTACGACATGCGTTACAGAAATAAAACCCTCAGTCCAAACAAGGCATTCGGGGACCCCTTCCCATACATAGCACCTCAGTCATTAGACCCTACGGCATGCGTTACAGAAATAAAAATCCGCTTTTAGAGCGCTCGATCTGTCGGTTTTGGGCGTATTAAACGGGATGACCATCGTAATAAGCGTTAAGAAATGTATGAAAATATATCTTAAGTTGCTGGGACTGGCGTAAAGTGGCGTATTATGCGGGAAATCGTATTAAGCGTGATCGTCTTAAACCGGTTCTACTGTATATGTGTTTATAAGCTATTGCATAGCTTCTATCGCGGGCCTTGAGCGCGGTGACCGAATCAAGAGATTCCGTAACGAAAAATCCTCACGCTCCCCACTCGTCTAACGTCGTCTCAGTTCGGTAGACTTCGGCACGGTGTTTGTGTGCGTGCGGTTAGACGTATTGTACGACTCTACGAAACTCGCACGAATCGAGACGAGCTGCTCCGAAATCGGACGATGCTATGCAATAGCTATACCGCGGCAGTCCCCGAGTGCCACACGTCTTTTTTTTAATATAATATTTATTTATTCATGAAATGAAAGTTAACATTTTGTTCCCATAATTGACGAGCGTGCATGAAGAGGTTGATGGATGTGGATGAAGCGAAAGTGGAGTGCCAGGACCGTAGCACATGGCAGGAAGTGATCTCTGCCTACCGCTCTGGGGAAAAGGCGTGATTTTATGTATTAATCCTTACTAATATTATTAATGCGAAAGTAACTCTGTCTGTCTGTCTGTTACGCTTTCACACGTAGAGTACTGAACCGATTTAAACGTTTGGTACATATATAGTCCAGAGCCTAGAAAAGGATATAGGCTACTTTTTAACCGACTGCGCGTTAAACATCTCTACGCGGACGGAGTCGCGGGCGGAAAGCTAGTATATTATTTACATTACAACTGCCTCGATGGTCTATTGGTAGCAAGCGCTGCGAAAGGTACTAGAGGTACCCGGTTCGAGTCCGGGTTCTGTCAGTTTCTTTTTAAAATAAATATTTTTCTTTATTACAGAGGGTTCTTACCAGCAGCAGTAAACTTCTTACGGATGGTCCCCGTCTTAGGGACGCTACTCAGTTTACCTGTCATAAGAGGAGTAAGTACATAAAAAGCTTTTTTTTTTTTGACTGGCTCGGTGGAACAGTGGTTGACGGTTCCAAGAGTCGTGGGTTCGATTCCCACTCGGGACAAATATTTGTTTGATAAAGATCGGTGTTTGTTCCGTGTCTGGGTGAGATTATGTATTTAAAAATATATATGTATGTATATCAGTCTCTGACGCCCATAGTACAAGCTCTGCTTAGTTTGGGGTCAGGTGACCGTGTGTGGAAACGTCCCAGATATTTATTATTTATTTATTTTATTGAATTGTATTTCAAGTGCTACTATACTAGAGCCGCTCTAAGTTGGCCGATTTGCTACATGTCAGACTGACTGCACTAGTGAGGGACAACGGTAAAATTGCCGAAGTATATAAGTAACAGTTATTTCCACTTTATAACCAAGCAAGGTCTAATTATAACAAATTTTTATTAAAAACATTAATTCACATCCAAAAGATTGAATTTAAGTTCCTTATTTATAAATATATTTATTTTTAAAATACAATACTTATTAAATCCTTCATCCTATTTTTAAAAAATACCTGGTGAGTATTACCCATTACATCCCTATGAAAACGTGTCAAACGGCGTAACCTTGTAAAAGCGTAATACAGAGTGGAAATTTTACGTTTTCTTTTTATAATTCAATTATTTTAGGTAATAAAAGACAAATAATTAGATAATTAGGTGATTTGACATTTTGAAATAACGTCTTATTTTTAAAAGTTGTTCTTTATGATTCGCTTAATATGTTCCTCTTAACAAGGATAAATGCAAAATATAAAATAAAAAGTGTCAAATCAGTCTTCTAAGAACGGCTCCGGTATAAGAGACATATATGACGGCGCTTCACTATTTTAACGCCAAAGTGTGACAGATGTCTTCGAATAAGAGTGACGTTTGTAGCTCTGGCGGAACGTCATAGGCTATGGTAGTGCGGCGGTGAAACAAGAAAGTCACGGACTTTGGATCGAGCAACCGTCCGCGCATCATGGATCCGACGAATCGCTAATATTCTAAGCCATCGTTAGTCTTTTTGTGATCAAGTGCTGTCAATCATAATTTAGAAGACCTAAAGTGCATTGTGTGCTAATTATTTTGTGTCTCGGCGAGTAATCATCGGTAATTACAGTGATTTGAAACATAACGTAGTTCTAGTTTCAACTACCCTGCCCACAAGCCCATAATTAAATGCTGGCCGATTCTGATGCGCCTACATATTATTATATATTGGCAAGAACATGATAGATAATGTTTCGTAAGATTTTAGACTTTCGCGTTCCATTACACTAAATATTAGTCTTTATGGGTAACGTCGGGCAGTAAGTAGCTATGTATTTGCTACTCCTAATAACGCGTGTTGGGTCTACACGCGTTAGACTAAAGACTAATGTTTACCGATAATGTTGATCACTATCGGTCTGCCACAAGTGGCTTTTTTATATAAATAGCCTGAAGAGCCCGGGATCATAGGAGGGTGGGAAAACATGAGCTGGAAGGGCATTCCATGCCTTAATGGCACGGGGCAGAAATGAGGAGCTAAACCTCTTAGTCCGAGCCACCAGCGCCTGCATTGTATGTGGATGGCAGCGCTGTCCAGCACGTGTCGTTCGGGAGTGGAAAGGAGAGAGAGGGACTAGCAATAAAAAAAAAATTATAAAAAAATCTATTTATTGTTACAGACTTAAAACCAAAAATTAGAAATAAAATTACAAATGTTTCAATTTTAAAATCACATACAGCCACAACTGAAATAGTTCTTATGTTAATACATACATTTAGTTTTAGAAGTATGTATTATGCAGAAGATTTTAAAATTATGTAACTCGCTGATCCTGCAGTCAAACTGTTTGACGGTTTTGCGGGACATCATTTAGTTTATAAGTAAAAAAATTTTTGTTTTTAATAATAATTAAATAAATAAATATATTCTTTTGTATCAAGTTACTAATGTTTTCTTTTTTTTTTGTCAACAGCTGGTCGACAGGATAGCGGGCGATAACGGACGCAACATGGTATGATAGTGCGCGCCTATTGACCCATAGTGAGTGAGTGTCTGAGTGCGGTGACGGGCTTGAGACTAAAGCGGAATAGGCTTAAGACTTGCGAGAAAAATAGTCTTAAGACTTGCGAGAAATAGTCTTAAGAGTTTCAAGAAATAGGCTTAAGACTTTCGAGAAATAGGCTTAAGACTTTCGAAAAATAGGCTTAAAACTACCACTGTATTGGCGTGAAACTACCGCTGTGGAGGCTTAAGACTACCCCGGAATAGGCTTTATAATAGCTCTGACCCGGCTAGAGACTACCGCGGAACAGGCTTAAAGCTACCTGTCCATCGGACCGGAGAGAGGCAGCGGATCTTAAATGGATAGATTTTGTGCAATCCTATTGGTTTATTTTTTCACTCCGGTGGACAGACAGCCTAAGAATACCGCCGTAGAGTCTTAAGACTACCCCGCTGTAGAGGCTAAAGACTACCGCGGTACAGGCTAATGACTACCGCCGAATTGGCTTAAGTCTACCGCAAATACGGTTAAGACTACCTCGAAATTGGCTTAAGACTACAGCTGACTAGGCATAAGACTACCTCGGAATAGGCTTAAGACTTTCTCCGAATAAGCTTAAAAGGCAGATGTCCCACCGCAGGCAACAAAAAGGTTATTAGAAATAATTTTCAATTTTTGTTTTAATGCTACACAGAGCTCTAATGTAAATTAAAAATTATTTGAAATAAGACTTATTTTAAGGATTAAAGTCGTATATAATTTAAATCTAAACATATTTTTAGAGACCCGACTATTATAGTGAAATTCCTATGTCCCCACTGCTGGGGCACGGGCCTATGCTAATGCTAAGGCGATAAGGCCTTAGTCAACCACGCTGACGAAGTGCGGGTTGATCGACTACACAACCTAAGAATTTCTTCGTAGGTGTGCAGGTTTCCTCACGATGTTTTCCTTCACCGTCAAAGCGAAATGTTTTGCTCAACATTTTCTGAGGATTATTTAGTTTTTAAGCTATTGCATAGCTTTTATCGCGGGCTTTGAGCGCGGCGATCGAACCAAGAAATTCCGTAACGAAAAAAACCTCACAATCGTCTAACGTCGTTTCAGTTCGGTAGACTTCGGCACGGTGTTTGTGTGCGTGCGGTTAGACGTATTGTACGACTCTACGAAACTCGCACGAATCGAGACGAGCTGCTCCGAAATCGGACGATGCTATGCAATAGCTATACCGCGGCAGTCCCCGAGTGCCACATGTATTTTTTGTTACTAGTTGGAATTAGGACATCTGCCTAAGACAAGAAGCGGTATAGGCTTAAGTCTAAATCTAGACCATTAGCTTAAGCTGGGACAATAAGTGATAAGCCTTGGACAGTTGATTACCGAAACGCGTTACGTTTTAAGCGATTCAGTAGTGTTGTTTTTCAAAATCGATATTGTTAATTTTTTTTGTGAACTAGAAGTCTTGACCATCGAATTTTATTAAATAAACTAGCAGCAGTAAATTTTATTGAATAACTTTTGATAGCAATGATTTATTAAAATAGCCTATAATACACCTTGTAAAATTAGATATTTAATAGTGAAAGTCCCGTTGAAATTGGTCCAGCCGTTTCGGGGATTATCGAGAACAAACACAGACAATTTTTTTTATTCATAATATATCATTGTTAATAATATTGATTTTGAAAACAACATATATGGTACTGATACCGTCAAAAGTGTATTATGTGTTATTGTATAGATACTGTGGCTAATATGAAATATCGATATAATAACAGTAATTTGTATCGTTTTCGTACATAAACGACTATTTCCTATCCTTTAACTGTTGTAGGAGTAACCATGTGGTGAGAGCTACTAACGAAAAATTGTAAATATTTTTTTCAAATAAGACTGTACTGGTGTTTTATATAATATATATATCTGTTTTATTTTATTCCTTATTATTTATATAAATGTGTAGTTTATGGTCCGAGTGATTATTTCTACTGGTAGAGTAATTTATCCATTTGCAGGATTGTAGATGTACAGTAGATGGTGGCGCCACTGTTCGCTTTTCGCTCGCACACTATTTGCGTCTATATTCACACTCGTTTTCACTAGTTCATCATCATCATCATCATCATCAAAGCGTCGATGGCCGAGTGGTTAAGGTCGTTGCTTGCCATGCGAGAGGTCGCCAGTTCAAACCCCGCCAGGTACCAATGTGTTTTTCAAATTTGAAATTCATATGTACCATCATTCGACGCTTTAACGGTGAAGGAAAACATCGTGAGGAAACCAGCACACCTGAGAGATTTTTCAACGGTGTGTGAAGCCATGTCAGAGGCTTACGGGCGGTTTAAACTCTGACACCAGGTTGTTCATCAACCATACGATAAGAAGAAGATCATCATCATCAGCCCATATACGTCCCCACTGCTGGGGCACGGGCCTACCCTAAACTAGGGCGATAAGGCCTTAGTCAGCTACGCTGACCAAGTGGGTTGGTGGACTACACTGGTTACAAAAAATAATTATAATTAGTAAATCGTATTATTCTTCTTCTTCTTATCGTATGGTTGATGAACAACCTGGTGTCAGAGTTTAAACCGCCCGTAGGCCTCTGACATGGCTTCACACACCGTTGAAAAATCTTCAGGTGTGCTGGTTTCCTCACGATGTTTTGCTTCACCGTTAAAGCGTCGAATGATGGTACATATATATTTCAAATTTGAAAAATACATTGATACCTGGCGGGGTTTGAACTGGCGACCTCACGCATGGCAAGCAACGACCTTAACCACTCGGCCATCGACGCTAATCGTAATCGTATTATTAATTTGTACCTACCTATATCATACTTTTAGATTTTATACCATTATCGTTGCGTTTTCATTTTCATTCCCATTCTTTATCTGCACGGATTGTACAAAAATACCCGCCACCATCACTGTTGTAGAAAAAACTATAACCATAAATCTATCGGTGAAATTTTTAAGGACCATAGGCTTACACTCTAGCACAATTTAGTGAAATAAATAATCTTGCTTGGGTAAAACATTTATGTTTATCTGATAAATATATAACATTAAAATTAGTCTTTATGGGTCTACACGCGATATTAGGAGTAGCAAATTACATAGCCACTTACTGCCCGAAGTTTCGATTGGGTTACACCAGTCGGCCCCGCAGGCCAGGTGTGGCGATCTGCGCAGGACGGCTGGTAGGAGCAGAATACGAGTGGCCGAGGATAGAGAGAAGTGGCGTGCATTTGGAGAGGCCTATGTCCAGCGGTGGACAGAAGTGGGCTGATGATGATGATGATGATGATGACACCAGTCGGTGTCGCTCGCGACCGTAATTTACTACTCTTATTAACGCGTGTAGACCCATAAAGACTAATTTTAGTGTAATGGAACGCGGAAGTCTAAAATCTTAAATACATAACATGACCCATGTCGGTCATATACAATAAGGCCGTCCGACCGATTGCGGCCATGGCGCCGATCTCAATTAAGATCAGCCAAGTGCGCAGGACATGTTATAGTGCACAAATATGCGCGCAAACACAAGTGCGGCCGAAAACTGAAACGCTAATTAGATACTGATTTCGATCACACATATATATATATATAATAGGTTCCAAATATAAAAAACCCAATGTATACCTGTGGCTAACAGGTGATATGCGGGAAAAAATCGACGCCTCGGCGCGACTCCCGGAATTGTCTTTTTTCCGTTTTTCGAAATATATGTATATTATACAATATATTATAAAATAATAGACTTTACATTTAATCGACGCTTTAAATGTCGAGACTGTTTATCTAATTATATTTTCACGACCAAAATATATAAATTTTAGTGGTTGTTTTCCCGTAGCAGAAAGATTTGCCTTTAGTAGTAAAATCGAATCAAGCTAGTTATTTCTACAGTGTACAATATCTAATTGCTATTTCAGTATTCGGCTAGAAACTTCAACTGCCTCGTTGGTCCATTGGTAGCAAGCGCTGCGTTAGGACCGAGAGGTCCCCGGTTCGAATCCGGGGTCGGGCAAAATTTGTGTGAGTTTTTCTGTAATGAAATTACTCAGCCCGGAGTTAGGAAGTTGGCGGTTGAACGCCCGTGCCTCGGAAAGCACGTTAAGCCGGTGGTCCTGCTCCCGATCTCTCATCGGTCATGTCGGATTGCCGTCTCACCGAATTATGAGAGTAAGGGAATAGAGAGTGCACTTGTGTTTGCGCGTACACTTGTGCACTATAATATGTCCTGCGCACTTGGCTGATCTCAATTGAGATCGGCCGCCATGGCTGAAATCGGTCGGACGCCTTATATTCGGCTAGAATGTGTTATACATGCCTCATTCAATATATATTATATCTATCTGATAATATAGCTACCTAATTTTGCAATACTCAGCTAATTTCGATCGCTATGAGTATAAGTTGCTTATATTTGGGTAAAATGTTCAAAAAGTGTGTGTTTCAATCTTTGAGAAAGTGTTGAAAAAAGATTTTTAAAATCTTAATTTCCGTGTGTAACCTTTCCATATTTGGCTGTTTTTTTTAAGTATAAAAATGTAAGTATTTTATATCAAACCGATTCTATGCGGATGATACTAGTTTGTGGGTAGTTTCTGCCCTTCCTCGTTTTTCTGGTTCTGCTATTGAATTTTGTAACACAAGTGCTTAAACTACTTACCATGGGATCAGATCAATCAATATGATGTTGTCAGATATTTATTTATTTAAATATTTTTATTTAATAAACACTGTGAAATTTTAATGGTTGTTTTCCCGCAGTAAAATGATTCTATCTTAGTAGCACAATAGATTTGTGCAGTTCTTTTTTGTTAAAATCAATAAATGCCGGTTTTACGATAGGTATAACCGAAACTCGAAAGCACTTTCGAACCGCTTTATTACTTAGGGTGTAGAGCTTCTTTAGCTTTAAGCATCGATTTCATGCGGCAAGCAGCACCTCATCACGTCACACCTTATAAAAGAACTATAGCTTCTCTCGTTTTCGAGTTGGAAATATATTATTTTAAAAATTAAAAAAAAAAATTATGAATAATTTGCATAATTCGATAGTACCTATTACTAATGGCAAATCGTTCTGCCGCGGGAAAACAACCACTAAAATTTCACGGTGTAGTAAAAACAACAAAAAATTACCGCATAAAATCGATTAAAGTAATAATGTTGTATCGATTGCATTAAGATCCAGAATTTGAGATGTAACTTCGTACAATTTGAAGCCTAAATTATTATAGTAATAATTCGGTCGGTTGTACTTTTAAAATGTAATTATTACAATATATTTACTTACGAACTACTATATTGGCTTTTTATTTATATTTTTTTATTTTTATTTGTTGTTTTAGTTCTTTTTTACATTCATGACCTTTTAGGATGAGTGCTAGGTGAGGTGAAAGGCTTCTAGCTTGATCCTAATTAGGCAGGGCTTCAACGAGGCGGAGAAATGAAAGGCAGGTTCGATGTGTCTTGATCGGAAGTCCGAGACGAAGTATATTGAAATTCGGAAAAATGAGACCTTAAGTACTATTTACAGACTTAGAACTAGCGATGGGTGACATGAGTATATTTACAATAAACATTAACTAAAATGACGGTAGAGGGCGCGCGTGCGCGCTCTGCGCGGGTCGGCCGTGCGTCGGCGCACGGCCGTTACGTATAAGAGGCGAACGGGCCTCGCGCGCGAGCCATTGTCGCGTCAGAGTCAGTCAGCGCTTGAGTTTCGTGGCGGCCACACGTGCTCAGCAGCGCCCCGGTCCGGTTCGGTACTTTCGAATCGTCCGTCTTCGCTCTCGCTCTTACGCGTAGAGGCGTCCCTCTCGCTTCCGCGTAAGTGGTTTTCGAAGTTTTTAGGCACTGTATTTGCCTTTTTCAAGGCTTATTACACGGCCCTCACTGTTTCTGTGTTGCGGGCGTCTTTTTCAAGGCGTCACCAACCAATAAACAAGCACAACTGAGAGAGTTCGTCGCGATTTTAAAACCACTGTTTGGTGGTCGTGCGGTTGATACCTTGCGGTGTTAACGAAGCCGTACGGGGTGGGGACCCGGTCCACCCGCTTTGCTCCTTCAGAGTAAAGCAGTAACCGGACGGGACTTGAACCACCGGCCTTGGGGGGTCTCCTAGCCGACGCAAGTCATCGCCCTCCCGCCCTCTCCTCCCTCCCTTTCCATTCTCCGCGCACTGTTTGGGCGCTTAGGGTCCGCCCGAAGCTACCCTCTGTGCGCAGAGCAGTTAGGAACCCCTTTGCACAATAAGATTGGCAAAGGGGAAGACAAGCTTAGGGCTCACTCCTAGGTACTCACCCTCCCCACTGCCCCGGTGGGGAGGCAAACAAGCTACACACCCCCGGGTACTCCCGCCCGGGGCGAATTTCTCTAGGTAGCGCGACTGCCACAAGGTTTTTTGTTGGTTTTTCCTTGTGGAACGCGACGCGAGGAAACCAATATAGTTTTCGTTATTTAGATAGGAAGTAGTTGGTCGGGCGCCATGGAGCGTCCCGACCGGGAGGTCATGGAGGCCCTTTACAAGGTCTTCATGGCTGACCCGAGCGCGTTTCTGGCCGCCAACCCTCAGATCAGGGACTTGCTCCCTAAAAGAGACGGCGATATCTCGCCTCTCTCTCCCGCGGCTCCGTCCGTGGCCCCGCCCCCCGCCCCCGTCGTTTCGTTTCTTGCAGATTCGCCCGAGTCTCCAGCTCAGCCCTCGCAGGAAGAGGAAAATTCGATGGACGTATGTCCATCCGATGCGGAATCAGGATCTTCGTCGTCAACTTCGTCGTCGTCCACGTCGGCCTCAGCCGACGAGTCCGAGTCAGATTCCAACGATGGTTTTCAGGTTGTAGGAAAGAAGCGGAAGCGCCGTGCCACCAAGACGGTCTCAGCGCCGTCCACCGCTGCCGCCGACGTCAAGAAGGTGAGTTCGCCCAGGCCTAAAAGGCCTGCCCACCGGGTCTCCAACGACCCCCCCTCACCCCCGGCCTCTCAATCGGCCAAGGGACCGACGCCGCCTCCCCTGTACATCCAGGATAAGGGGAAATGGACCGACGTGTCCAAGCGCTGCGCAGTTCAGCGCGTCAATTACACGTCCGCTCGGACTACTCAGGTGGGTATCCGTGTCCAGGTGCCTACCTCGAGTGACCATAGGCAATTAACCACTCTACTTAAGGGGATGCAAATCCCCTTCTTCACGTACGCTCTCCCAGAGGAGCGCCTCCTCCGTGCCGTAGTGCGCGGTGTCCCAAAGGAGTTTTCGTGCTCCGATGTCCTGGCCGACCTCCAGGCCCAGTCGTTCCCGGCCAAAGAGGTGCATAGGATGCACCGCGGCCGCGGCTCCAAACCATTCGACATGGTCCTTGTCGTGCTCGAACGCACCGACGCCGGCAAGGCCATTTTTAATAACCTAAAGACGGTGTGCTCCCTGTCGGGCATAACCGTTGAGACCCCTCGTAAAGGAGGCCCCCCCGGGCAGTGTCATCGCTGCCAAACTTATGGCCATGCAGCTCTGTGCTGCTTTTCAACCCCCCGTTGCGTCAAGTGCCTGGGTGACCACGGCACCTCTGACTGTCCGCGTCCCAAGGACAGGACGCTCTGCACAGAGCCGCCGAGCTGTGTTCTGTGCGGAGAGTCCGGTCACCCGCCAACTACCGCGGGTGCCCCAAGGCCCCCAAGGGCAAAAAGACCGCGGTTAGGCGGGCGGCGGCTGCCAATGGCGCCCCGCCGGCGAATGCCCCTCGCGCCCCCCGCAAGACGTCTCAGGATTTCCCGTCCCTACCTCCGAAGGCCCCTTCGCAGGCGAAACCGGCCCCGTGGGCGGCTAACCCCGCCCCTGTGGCCAACCCCCCGCGCCCCTCGCCCCCTGTGACCCCCAAGCCTGCGCCGGTCGCGAAGCCGCGCGCGCCGCCGACCGCCGCGCAAAGCAACGGGCTCTCAGACGACGTAGCGCTCGTCTCGCGCTTCTTTTTAGAGATCGACCTGGACGAGGTCTGCCGTATGGCGGCCGACATCCGGGCCGCAGAAGGCAACCCCGTCGCTATGATGGGCGTTGCCGTGCAATATCGGGAGCTTAGCTCCACCCTTAAAAACTTCCGCGTACAATAATGGATTTAAACCCAAACAGGAGCAGAGTCAAACCGACGTCGTTGAAAGTAGGTTGTTTTAACGCCAACGGGCTCAAGGCCCAGCGGCAAGAAGTAGCCACTTTTCTTACAGATCATCAATTAGACGTTCTTCTCGTACAGGAGTCCTTTCTTAAGCCCAGTATGAGGGACCCTAGGATCGCTAATTATAAGCTTGTTAGGAACGATAGGACCTCGTCTGCCAAAGGCGGCACTGTTATATATTATAAATCGTCTTTGTATTGTATGCCTATGGACCCTCCAGAACTCGATCATATGGAGGTTTCAGTGTGTCGGGTCGGCATGTCCGGCCACCTGCCTATTACACTAGTCTCGGCGTATCTTTCACCCGTTTGTTCCGGCCCTAAAGCGAGGTCGCTCACCGCACATGACATCTCGGCTCTACTTAGCCTAGGCGACTCCGCCCTAGTGGCGGGGGACCTGAACGCTAAGCATCCCAGCTGGTGTAGTCACAAAGCTAACCCTCGTGGTAAGCAGCTTCTCGATCTCTCTATTCGTCTAAATTTCGACGTCGTTGCGCCCATGTCTCCCACGCATTTTCCCAACTTGGTGGATCATAGACCGGACGTATTAGATATAGTACTTATGAAAAATGTTAACCTCCGTTTGCACTCTATAGAAGTGCTCCACGAACTAGAGTCAGACCATAGACCAGTCATTATCGAACTGACCCCAGAGTAGGTCCCCGGGAGAGAGCCCACCATCAGCTCCGTCCATCCTCAAAATGGACTGGGTAAAAATGAGCGATAAGCTCAAATCTACCACCTCCCCGCTTCTAGACCGAATTCCATCCGACATAGTTTCTGTTTCCGACACCATTACCGCTATCGACTCCCTAACCGGTCACGTGCAACAAGTCGTCTCAGACTGCTCGCGACAGGTCCCATCGACGCTCCATCGTCGATGGAACTTACCACCGAGACGTGCGTGCCTTGTTAACGGAGAAGAACGCGGCCATTAGGGCCTACGATGCCTACCCCACCGAAGCAAACCGGGTTCGCATGCGGCGTTTGCAGCGCGCTGTCAAACACCGCATAAAGAAACTTCGGGAGAGTCGGTGGGATAAGTTTCTAGGCGAACTCCACCCGGATCAGTTTGCGTTTTGGAAACTGGTTCGCGGCCTCAAATCCGATCGCTGCGCTTCGACGCCTCCCCTCAACCGTCCCGGCGGTCCGCCCGCGTTCGACGACGAGGAAAAGTCGGAATGTCTCGCCGACAGCTTAGAATCGCAATGCACTCCCAGCACTCAGCCGGTCGACCCAGACCACCTCACAAATGTCGAGGCGGAAGTCGTACGCAGAGTCGCCCTTCCGATCGCATCTCCTGCCCTAGACCCAGTCACGATCGACGAGGTTCAGTCCATCGTCAAACGTCTTAACCCGCGCAAAGCCCCCGGCCGCGACGGGATCACGAATAAAGTGCTTAAGCGCTTTCCCCTCCATCTCATCATGTTGCTCACCGCTATTTTTAACGCGGCTTTGAACAACAATTACTTCCCTCAGGTGTGGAAAGAGGCTATAGTTATAGGTATACCGAAACCCGGAAAGCCGAAGACCGAGCCCTCGAGCTATCGTCCTATTAGTCTCCTATGCACTTTAGGTAAAATATATGAACGCATTATTTATACGCGTCTCAGAAACTTCGCTGATGCAAATCAACTTATCCCCGACTATCAATTTGGTTTTCGTGCTAGACACTCGTGCGTACAACAAGTGCATCGCATTGTTGAGCACGTCATCGAGTCTTTCCATCGCCCCCGGCCCCGCAAGACCGGCGCGATCTTCCTCGACGTCGCGAAAGCTTTTGACAAGGTCTGGCACGAGGGCTTAATCTTTAAGCTATATCAACTCAATGTGCCTGACCGTCTCGTGCTCATCATACGGGACTTTTGTTGAATCGTACTTTCCGCTATCGCATCGATGGGGCGCTTTCCGCCCCGCACGCCATAAGAGCAGGGGTGCCTCAAGGCTCCGTTCTGTCTCCCATTCTGTTCACGCTTTTCACAAGCGACATGCCGGCTTTTCCACCTTCGCCGGCTCAAGTACATGTCGCACTGTTCGCTGACGACACCGCTCTGTATTGCACGTCCCGCACGATCGGCCCGATCTTGCGCTCCCTCCAACGCTCCGTCGACTCGCTCGGCGAGTGGTTCCACAGGTGGCGAATCGAGGTAAACCCGGATAAGAGTGCGGCCCTGCTTTTCAGTCGCGGTGCGCGCTCGCGTTTCGATCAGGTGTCTCCTATTACAATGTACGGCAAAGCGATCCCTTGGGAGCGCGATGTCCGTTACTTAGGTGTTCAGTTAGACGCCGGACTGACCTTCGGCAAACATACGAAAATGGTGCGCGATCGCGCCTATTTCGCTCTAGGCAGGCTTCATTATCTCCTGAACAAGCGTAGTAAACTAACCCTTGCTAGCAAGGTGCGCATTTACACGACTTGTATCAGGCCCATCATGTCGTACGCTAGCGTGGTTTTCGCGCACGCTAGCAAAAGTCATATCTATCGATTACAGGTGATCCAGAACCGCTTCATGCGGATGGCAACGGGTGCTCCTTGGTTCCTACGCAACGAACAGCTTCACGTTGACTTGAAACTGCCTACCATCGCGCAGTACTTTAAGCAATGTTCCACACGGTTTTTCGATTCTGCTCCTCACCACCCCAACGTTCTCGCGGTACATGCCGCTGACTATGTCCCTTCCGTCGTTCGTCAGTCGAAACGCAGGCCCAGAAACGTGCTTCTGGATCCCGACGATCCCATCACGCTCGCCCAACTACTCGCGACACAGAGTAACACATCAAACCGTCCATTATTCCGACCCCGCCGGCGGGGTCCTAGAACGCCGCGAACCCGCCCCTTAGCTTCCGCGACTCTTACTACTCGATACCGGCACGTGCCGGGTCGTTTCTCTCCCCAAACCTACGTCCGCATTAGGGACCGCCCAACGACGCCCTGAGCCGAGGTCGAGCCCCGTTAGGGGGCACCCTCAGGCAAACGTCGTTTAAATTTATTTAGGGGTGAGAGCCATCCGCTCCCCCGCAAGCCCGGTGATGATGACAAGGCTCCTCCAAGCCATCATCGTTAGTCAGTTAGGAAAAAAAAAAAAAAAAAAAGCGCGAGCCATTTGGACGCGGCCCGCGCGAGCGACGGACGGGCGTGGCGCGGCGCGCGGCGTTGGCGCGCGCGATGTATTTTATGTATTGCAGGCAGCTACAGGACTCCCCCTCAAGCGAAGCGTACGGGCGTGTTGACACGGCGGCCGGATCGTGTTGTCCTCTCTGGAGCTGCTGCAGGTGCTGGCACGTCGCGTCGTTCCGCAAATACCGCTTGTGGTATGGCGGGCGAATTCAAATCGGCGGCAGTGATAAGCGGCGTTGTGTTGATAGTGTACGCCGGTTTCAGTCTGTCAATTGAGACTGTAGCGCTTCTGCCGGGAAGTTGTAGCTCGAAGGTCTTCTCGTTGCGCTTGATGACAGGGTACGGGCCTTCATACGGTGGTTGTAGAGGCTTCCGTACGGCGTCGGTGCGGAGAAACACGGAGTTGCACGTCGCTAGGTCGGTGTGCACGAACATACTTCGCTTGTTACTGTGCGGTAGGTATGTCGGCGTGAGCGCGGTGATCGCACTGTGGAGGCGGCGTACGAAGTCTTCGTCCATGTAGCTCGATGATGATGGTGATGACGGTGAGATGAAGTCACCAGGCAGGCGGAGTGATTGCCCATAGTTGAGCTGCGCTGCGCTGGTGTTGGTGTCGGTGCGGATCGCTGCGCGTAGTCCCATGAGCACGGTGGATAACTCGTCGATCCACTTGGAGTTTGATTCCAGGCGGGTCATCAAAGCGGCTTTTAGTGATCGATGCCAGCGTTCGACGATCCCGTTTGATTGTGGATGATATGCAGTGGTGCGCGTTTTCTCAGCGCCAAGTAGGTAGGTAAGAGAGCGGAACAGCTGACTCTCAAATTGGCGGCCTTGGTCGGTAGTTATCGTTATCGGGCAGCCGAATCTTGTTATCCATGACTCGTAGATCTTCTTAGCGACGACTTCGCTGGTCATCTCTCTGATTGGTATTGCTTCGGGCCAGCGCGTCGTTCGGTCGATCATAGTGAGTAGGTATCGATGTCCGCGCTCGCTGGTCGCGAGCGGTCCAACGATATCGACATGTAGGTGGTCGAATCGGTCGCAGGCGGCGAATGTTGATGTGTTGCTTTGTGTGTGTCGATGAATCTTCGCACGTTGACATGACACACACGTTTTCGCCCAGTTGCCGATGTCAGAGTTCATGGATGGCCAAAAGAATCGTTGTTGTATGAGTTTTCTTGTAGTTCGCGTTCCGGGGTGACTGACCTTGTGCACGGCGTCGAATGCTATGCGACGAAAGTCAGTAGGTAAATAAGGTCGAATGTTGCTTGTTGTTGTTTCGCAGTAGACATCGCAGCTGGTGTCAGGTATTCTTATTTTCTTAAATTGTAGGTTTGGTTGTTGAAGTAATGTGGGTAATTCTATATCTTCTTTTTGTGCTGTGGCGAGTTGTTCGTAGTCTATTGTTGTTGGACAGCTGATTGTTTCGACTCGTGATAAGGCGTCGGCGACGACGTTGTTTTTCCCGCTGATATGGCGAATATCGGTTGTGAATTCGCCGATGAATAATAGTTGTCTTGCGCGGCGGGGTGTTTCGCTGTCGGATGACGTCTTCGTAAGTGCGTAGGTAAGCGGCTTGTGATCGGTAAATATTATTAGTTCTCTTCCTTCGAACATTTTTCTGAAGTGTTTCATCGCCATGTAGATAGAAAGTAGTTCCCTGTCGTAGGTACTGTACTTTTGTTGCGTAGCGGAGAATTTCTTCGAGTAGTAGCCAAGCGGTTGCCATGCGTTGCGTAGGTATTGTTGCAGAACGGCACCGGCGCACGTGTTGGACGCGTCGCAGAACAGTGCGAGCGGAGCGGAGCTGTGCGGGTGCGCAAGTAGTGCGGCGTTCTGTAGGCATGTTTTGGCGTCTTCGTAGGCTTGTTGCGCTTCGGTCGTCCATTCGATTTCGGTCTTGTCTTTTTTCTTTGAATTATGTAGGTATGCGTTGAGTGGAGCTTGAAGTGATGCGGCGTTCGGTATGTGTTCTCGGTAATAGTTGATCATACCGAGGAATGTTCGAAGTTGTTGGATTGTTTTCGGTCTTGGGCTTGGGTATTCGGATATTGCTGTGACTTTTTCAGTAGGCGGTGTGATTCCGGCTTCGGATACTTCATAGCCGAGAAACTTGACTGTTTTCTTGCCGAGGTTGCACTTGGATGGGTTTATTGTGATACCCGCGTCTTCAAGTCGCTGGAGTACCAGGCGTAGATGTTCTCGGTGAAGATCTTCATTGTCTGAGGCCAACAATAAATCGTCCACGAAAGGAAAAACGAAGTTTAGGCCTCTCAGAACGTCGTGGATGAAGCGTTGAAATGTTTGTCCTGCATTCTTCAGTCCCGGGCACATACGGGTGAATTCGTATAGCCCGAATGGTGTGATGAGGGCTGTCTTCTCTATGTCTTCGTCTTTGTTAGGTATTTGATTGTAAGCTCTGTTCAGGTCTATTGTTGAGAAGATTTTCTTGCCGGCGAGTTGATATGTGAAGTCTTTGATGCGAGGAATCGGGTAACGGTCTGGCTTGGTGATAGTATTCAGGCGACGGTAGTCACCACAGACTCGTAGATCACCATTTTTCTTCGGCACGACGTGGAGAGGGCTGGACCATGGGCTTTTGCTTGGTCTGCATAGGCCTTGTTGAATCATGGACTCGAACTCTCTTCTGACCTGTTCATACCGGTGAGGTGGTATAGGTCGAGCTCGGCAGTGTAGTGGTGGTCCGCTGGTTTCGATGTGATGTTCCACGCGATGCTTCGGTGATAACTTCATGGAGGTGAGTCTTGTGATGCCGGGGAATTCGTTCAATATGTCGTGGTATGATTGATCTGGATCGATGCTGCGTATTGTAGGTATAGATGTGTAGCAGCCTGGAGCGTGAATCGATAACTTGGTGACGTTATCAACCAGTTTTCTGTTCTTCAGGTCTACCAGGAGTTCGTGGTGGCAGAGAAAGTCGGCTCCGATGATGGGCTTGCTGACGTCGGCGATGATGAATTTCCACTTGTACGGTCTTCGTAGGTTGAGATTCAGTTCAAGTGTTTGTTCGCCGTAGGTATTTATCGTCGTGTTGTTCGCAGCGTACAAGTTGAATGGTAGTGGCTTCATTGGTGTCCCTCTTCTTCGTGGAATGACTGATACGTTGGCACCAGTGTCGATGAGAAACGTCAGTCTTGTTTTCTTGTCAGTCACGAAGAGACGGTAGGATTTGCCTTGAACGTCGGACCCCGCCTCGTCTAACGTTCTTGTTAGTTTAACGAGGCGTCATTCTTCTTGTCTTGCGTATTGTATGAACACGGCGACTGGCATCTTCTTGCGTTTCTTCCAAAACGTCGGTGGTAATAGCAATAATCGTTGCCGGGCGACTCGCTGCGGTGATAGCGGCGAGAGCGGGATGCAGAACGTGCGTTAGAGCGAGAACGCTGCACGGGCGTGGCGCCATACGGAGATCGGCCGCGGCGATAACGCGGTGGGCCGTTACGCAGCGCCGAAACTTCGAGAGATAATCGTCGGATTTCTTCAAGGAGAAATTGCATGTCTTGCGGTTGTACGGATGATGATGCTTGCTGTGGTTGTGGTTGCGGTTGTGATTGTGGTTGGGACGGTGCTTGAATCGATGTAACTGCGCTGACTTCTTGTGTTTGCTCGATCATCTTGTCGGCGAGCAAGGCGAGTTCGTCGAGTGCGGCGGTCTTGCTAATTGTGTCGCTGACGACGAGTACGGATCTCACGTGGGGAGGTAGGTGGTTCATCCACATGAGCCGTAGGGTTGTATCTGGCACCCTGTCTCGTGCCAGGTCGCGCATTTTCCTCAGCAGCTGTGACGGACGCTGGTCTCCGAGTTGCATTTCGGACAACAGCTTCTGGAATTGCCGTCCTTCGGATTCTTCGTACACGGAGATTAGGCGTTGCTTGAGTGCGTTGTAGTAGTTCTCAGCTGGCGGGTTGTATAGAAGATCGCTGATGTTCTCGATGTCTTGCTTCTCCAGTTGTGCGAGAACGATCTGTGCGAGTTCGCTCTGCCCCTTGTTGGCATTTCGAATGGCGGTTTCAAAGGTCATAAACCACAGACCTGGTTTATCGCGCCAAAAGGGCGGTACGCGCATTGTAAGCGCAATACCGGCGACTTCTGTTGGGCTTGAAATTGCTTGCTGGCTCCGTCCCTTCGCAAATAGAGCCCCAGGCTTCACCTGAGGCTAATTCAGCCATGGACGTAAGTCCGTTGTCCGACTCCGAGTCGGAATTCTCATCATCAGGTTCGTCGGCTTCGGCCAAAAACACCGAAGTGGATTCGTCGTCCGACGAGTTCACCGTAGTCGAGGGGCGCAAACGGAAGCGCCTCCGAAAACAAAAGGCAGAAGAGCCTAACTCTCTTAATAATAATAACGTCACCACCTCCGATAAGAAGGGCGCTTCATCGCCCAAACCGAAAAGGGTCCCGGCCGCCCATAAGGTGTTCCGGGAACCCCCTTCCTCTCCGGCCGCCCAACCGGTGGAAGAAGAAAATTCTTCCTCCCCCGCCAAATGCCCGCCACCCCCGCCTGTCTACCTGCAAGACAAAAGTAAGTGGGTGGCCATCTCCAAGCGTTGTGCCGAACAGAGGGTTAATTACCTCTCGGCTAAGACTACCAAAAGCGGGATCAAGATCTTGGTCCAGACCCCGTCAGATCATCGTCGCATTACGTCTCTATTAAAAGAGATGAAAATATCTTTTCACACGTACGCCCTCCCGGAGGAGAGGCTGTTACGAGTCATCATTAAAGGCGTTCCCAAGGAGCTTTCATGCTCCGACGTATTAGAGGACCTTAAAGTCCAAAACTTCCCCGCCCTGCAGGTCCATAGGATCATGTGGGGCCGCCCCAAGCAACCATACGACATGGTTATGGTTTTATTAGACCAAAACGAGGCCGGTAAGGCCATTTTCAATAAATTAAAAACCGTCTGCCACCTAGGCGGTATCACAGTAGAGCCTCCCGAGAAACGGGGATTTCCTCTTCAATGCCATAGGTGCCAACTTTATGGCCATTCCTCCCGGAATTGTTACTCCACACCCAGGTGCGTCAAGTGCCTAGGTAGTCACAGCACAGACAAGTGCCCACGCCCCAAAGACTGCACAGAGCCGCCTACGTGCGTGCTATGCGGTGAAGTAGGACACCCCGCCAACTTCCGCGGATGCCCCAAGGCCCCTAAGGTTTTCCCGAGCCGTAGGGAGCCCAAAAGGCCAGAGGCCATTCTTAATAAACCCCCCCCGCCACCCCCGACTAAAAAGGACTTCCCGTCCGTTAAAAGTGCCCCCAAGGCACCGACCCCAACGACACCAAAGCTGGCACCCCAGTGGCCCGCTCCGTGGACACAGGGGGTCTCCCCAGCGGCGGCAACCACCAAGCCCCCCCAGCCCCCAAAACAGAGCCCCCCCGCGCCCCCTAAACAAAAACAAAACCCACCCCCTAAACCAGCCGCCTCGCCGTCTGCATTATGTGCGGACGTAACGTTAGTCCAACGCTTCTTTGAAGCGATCGATTTTGAAGAAGTTAGCCGCGCGGCGGAACTTATCCGCAGAGCGGAAGGCGACCCGTCGCAAATGCTGTCGGTCGCCGTTCAATGTAAAGAGCTAGGCCTCAAGTTAGCCAGTTTTAAAGTTTCTCCATAATGGATATACACCAGGTACAGTCTAGATTCCGTCCGACGTCTTTACGCATCGGTTACTTCAACGCCAATGGGATTGCATCCCAAAGGGACGAAATAGCCGACTTTCTTAACGAACACCAAATAGACATTCTTCTGGTCCAAGAGACCTTTCTAAAACCGAACAAACGCGACCCCAAAATAGCTAATTACAATATCGTTAGGAATGATAGGATAACATCTCCGTTAGGCGGAACGTTAATATATTACAAAAGGTCATTGTACTGCACGCCTATAGATCCCCCTCAACTCGATCACATAGAAGTTTCAGTATGCAAGCTAGGTATGACCGGCCACGAACCGATCACACTAGTCTCGGCATATCTCTCCCCCGTTAACATGGGACCGAGAGCCCGACATCTGACTAGGAACGACATAGAATCCCTCCTCAACTTAGGCAACGCCGTCATTGTGGCAGGCGACCTAAACGCAAAAAGCCCAGCTTGGAATAGTCGTTTGACGAACCAGCGCGGCACCCTTCTTAACTCACTCGCAGCCCCTCTTCACTTCGACGTCATAGGCCCACTAGAGCCCACCCACTTCCCTAACAACGTAGATCACCGCCCCGACGTGTTAGACATAATGCTCGTAAAGAACATAAACTTAGGTTTAAGTTCGATACGGGTGTTACATCAATTAGCTTCAGACCATAGACCCGTAGTAGTAGAATTAACACCCAGAGTAGGCCCTCTCGGCGTAGGCCCTCCGCCTCCTACCCGAGTCAAAGTAGACTGGAACGGCTTAGGCGAACAACTTAAGTCCGTCTCCTCGCCGCAACTCGACCGTATCCCCCATAGATTAGTTACAGTTCAGGACACCCTAAACGCTATCGACCTCCTAACAGAGCACGTGCACAAAGTCGTCAGCGACTGTTCGAGGCGGGTTCCAGAGACGGCTCACCGTCGCTGGAACCTGCCCGCGGACGTGCGGGCCCTGCTTACGAGGAAGAACGCAGCGACCAGAGCCTACGACTCCTACCCCACTGAACCGAACCGGGCTCGCCTTCGCGCCTTACAGAGATCTGTAAAGCGTCGCATCGCCGAGCTACGAGAGGGTCAGTGGGATAGGACTCTGGGCGAGCTAGTTCCCACACAATTCGCGTTCTGGAAACTCATCCGAACGCTCAAAACAGAGAGTAGTGCCTCTATGCCTCCCCTAAACCGCCCCGATCAACCTCCAGCCTTCGACGACGAAGAAAAAGCTGAATGCTTAGCAAATAGTTTAGAATCTCAATGCTCCCCAAGCACTCTCCCCGTAGACCCAGACCACCTCGCTACAGTAGAGGCGGAAGTCGAACGGAGATTCGCCCTCCCGCCCACAGGTCCCGCCCTCGAGCCCGCCACCGTCGATGAGGTCGAGACCTTCGTGCAGGCACTCCACCCGCGCAAGGCCCCCGGCCACGACGGCATCACCAACAAAGTACTTAAGCGCTTCTCGCCCAATCTCATCGCCTTGCTCACCGACATTTTTAATGCGGCAATGAGTAATAATATTTTCCCTCAACAATGGAAAGAGGCTATAGTCATAGGAATTCCGAAACCCGGTAAACCGACGGCCGAGCCGACTAGTTACAGACCCATAAGCCTTCTCAGTTCTATCGGCAAGCTATACGAGCGGATTATTCATAGCCGTCTCAGAGACTTTGCCGAATCTAAATCACTCTTACCCGACGAACAATTCGGCTTTCGAGCCAAACACTCATGTGTTCAACAAGTCCATCGCATAGTAGAACATATTCTTGAAAATCAAAACCGCCCCCGCCCACGCAGGACGGGTGCGCTCTTCTTTGACGTGGCGAAAGCGTTCGACAAAGTCTGGCACCATGGCTTACTATACAAGCTTTACCAAATGGAGGTACCCGACAGGCTCGTGCTCATCTTACGAGACTACTTGTCGAATCGTCATTTCCGCTACCGAATAGACGGAGCGCTCTCCGCGCCTCACCCCCTCACAGCCGGTGTGCCGCAGGGCTCGGTGCTTTCGCCGATCCTATTCACGTTGTACACCGGCGATCTCCCCAAATTCAAACCCTCCCCCCTACAACCCCACCTAGCGCTGTTCGCGGACGACACGGCGTTGTACTGTTCGTCCCGCACGGCAAAGCCCATAGCTCGTACCCTCCAACGCTCCGCTGACATTCTCGGCGAGTGGTTCACCAAATGGAGAATCGAAGTCAACCCCGATAAGAGCGCTGCAGTACTATTCGAGCGGTGCACTACATTCCCACCGCGTAATCCACCCATCACCATGTTCGGAAAGGCGATCCCTTGGGAGCGCCGAGTAAGATACTTAGGAGTTCATCTCGACCGCGGATTAACGTTCCAACATCATATTAAAACGGTGCGCGACCGCGCCGCTTTCGCTTTAGGCAGATTACATTGCGTTCTAAACAAAAAGAGTAAACTCTCCCTTAGGACTAAGGTTAGAATCTACACTACTTGTATTAGGCCGATCATGTCATACGCGAGTGTCGCATTCGGACACGCCGCTCCCTCTAACATTAAAAAGCTACAAATTATTCAAAATAGGTTCATGCGCAAAGCCACGGGCGCTCCCTGGTATATGCGTAATGAAAACTTACACATAGACTTGAAACTGCCGACCATCTCGCAGTACTTCAAGCTATGCTCTCTCAAATATTTTAACTCCGCCCCACATCATCCGAACAGTCTAGTGGTCTCGGCCGCTGACTACGATCCCACCGTAGGCCCACGAAAGAGGCGACGTCCCAGGAATGTAATTCTGGAGCCCGATGATGCCATTACGCAGGCCCAACAGCTCGCGACACAACACACTTCAAATAACCGTCCGCTATTCCGACCCCGCCGGCGGGGTCCTAGAACGTCGCGTGTCCGCCCCGCAGCTTCCGCGTCTCTCTTAACTACTCGATACCGGCACGTGCCGGGTCGTTTCTCCCCTCAAACCTACGTCCGCATTAGGGACCGACCTAGCAACGCCCTGAGCCGAGGTTCGAGCCCCGTTAGGGGGTGCCCTCAGGCAAACGTTGCCTAAATGTCTAGGGGTGAGAGCCATCCGCTCCCCCGCCAGCCCGGTTAAGCTGAGAAAGCCTATCAGCAGGCTATCAGCGAGAGTCCCACAAAAAAAAAAAAAAAAAAAAAAAAAGCGCGCGAGCCATTTGGGCGCGGCCCGCGCGAGCGACGGACGGGCGTGGCGCGGCGCGCGGCGTTGGCGCGCGCGATGTATTTTATGTATTGCAGGCAGCTACAACCTCGCCAGAACGGGGATTTTTTTTTTAAATCTAAAAAAAATATTTCATATTATGTAACGGCGCAATTAAATTTATTTGGTACTGCCTTTATCATTTTTACTTTGTAACTCACTAAATCCTTCCCCACTTTGCGAATATATTTGTTAAAACTTTAAAAATATCAAAATACAGGATATACACACATACATACATAAAATCAAACCAACCTGATATAGACAGCCAACACTCCCCAACATCATTGTGTTTTATCTCCACCATTCCATTTGAAGTTTTCAGTTCGATATAATTTCACAGCAAAACAAATCGTGTCACATATTTTCTTATTATTTAAAAGTCGGATCAAATGCAATAGGCGTGATGACTGGGTCAAAATCTTATTATTCTATTTAGTCCGTATACAAAAATATGGAAACATATTTTTTTGTTTTTCAATTGATTGAAAAATGACAAAATTATAACTTATCAAACTCAAAATTCTACCATAACGTGACGTCATACGAAACTTCTAAGCACTATATCTTCATAATTTCTTGTTTGTGAAACAAAAAAAAAAATACGAGTACAATATTTTTAAATAATCTAAATAACGGACTAATTATATTTTTTTAGTCCACTCGCCTTTGATCAAAGGCCTTGTCCGGTCCCCTTTTTTCGACATTTTGATGACATATAGTCTTTTTTGGCAAAAATACTACGTGATACTAAACTAGTGTCTGGTTCGATAAAAAAGTATACGGCCAGACTCCAATATTTTTTTAAACTATCCTACACATTTGAAATTAAACGAATTTAACGGATTAAAGTACAATATAATAATACAAACAAGAATGACTATCCGTCTTGCCCGTGGGCGCTGTAAAGAGCTTCAAACGTGGGGTTCCTAAATAATATGTTTAAAATAACAATAACGCGCGTTTAATCCGTAAAATTAGTTGTATTTCCAAACGAATAATTTAAAAGCATCTTCATTTATGTTAATCTTTGACAGGACGACAAGTTGGTGTGAAGACCATTCGCTGCACGGACGGCGCAGACTTCAAAAGACATTCCCACAGTTCAAATGTTACAAAAAATATTAAATATATTTTAATTATGTTGTTAAAAAGTGTTTTTTTTTAATCTAACTACCTATAGTCTTTTCAGCTAAGATGATCCCTGTGACACTTCATTGTGTTCTGAATCACGCATTTTACGTTTGACAAACGAAAATAATTTTATTGCACACTTTTTTCATTTTAATGCGGCGTCATTAGAAAAAATATTAAATTAAATCATTTTAAACTTTTAAAAGGGAAACAGTATCGTTTAGTTTAATTTAATGTAATAGAACATTTAAAAAAAGTACCTATGCAGTTCGTATACGTAGAATGGAACTTACTACATTCCATTCTACGTATGCGAACTGCATAGGTATTTTTTAAAATTGTTCTATTACATTTTATTAAACTAAACGATACTGTTTGTCATTTAAAAAATAAAAATATCTATTATAATATTTTCCCTAATGACGCCGCAATAAAATGAAAAAAGTGTGCAATAAAATTACTTTCGTTTGTCAAACGTAAAATGTGTGATTCAGAACACAATGAAGTGTCACAGGGATCATCTTAGGTAAAAAAAACTATAGGTTAAGATGACTAATATAACCTGGCTTACTACAGTTACCCGCTTAGAACCTTTTTTTTGTGATGACAGCAATAAACAATATAGCCCTCATAGTAATCTGTGCATATAATATATCTCATTGGATGGATCTATCAGAAAACTGAAAATACATACATACATAAAATCACGCCTTTTTCCCAGAGGGGTAGGCAGAGATCACTTCCTGCCATGTCAAAACTGAACATGTCCGGGATATTTTGATTTTGATGAGTTTCTATTATTTCTATTATTTTGATGAGTTCCTGATGTTTCGGCAGTGTTGCAAGCGCCATGATCACGGGTCAAACAAATACAGTTGGGACAGTTGACAGTTTGACGCTTCATCAAACGAAAAAGTCTTACAAACGGCTTTAAATTGCTCTGCTGGTAGGTAAGCTCAGAAATTAGAATCGAATGTTAACTGACAAAATATTTAATCGATAAATCAATCCTCCGTTAAGTATTAAAAACGTTATCTGTGGTATGACAAACCCAAACTTTGCCGTTGGCTTAAAAACCACGGTGCCAGGCCAGAAAATAAAAAAAAAACTATCGCCAAATATGGCGGCGGATCTGAATTGTGGCGCCCAACGTGGTGTAGTAAATCAATGTTGGCGGTATGGCATAGGTATCACTTTTGGCGCGGGACCAAGTGTATGCTTTTTAGAGTTCCGTATCCAAAGGGTAAAAACGGTACCCTATTACTGAACTTCGCTGTCCGTCCGTATGTCACTAGACTGGTTCTCGTTGAGAACGTTGATAGATGGAAAGATGAAATTTTAACAGATTATATATTTCTATTGCCGCTATATATTTAACTAAAAATTAAATAAATATTTAAGGTGGCTCCCATACGTGGGAGACCGACTCACACTTTACCAGTTTTTTTCGTTTATTATGTTTCGCATATCTATATTGGCTCTAAATGTGTATGCATGTTTGTGGTACTTTTATATATGTAGAAAGCGGGGATATGTAACTACATAATTAATAATGAATAAGACGTCAGGTATATCAAAACCGAGCTAATACTTTATTAATTTCCATAATGAGAACCATATCCATCACTTATCACTTTTATCAAATAACAATCTTAGCAATTGTAGCAAATGCCTAAGACATAAACTACAATTAGAGTTTGATTTATTAATTACAAATTGCACAGCAGCAGTTTTATAATTAACGATAATAATTAATTCGACAATCGAATTAATTATCCAAAGGTGTCTAGGATAAGCTATTGCAACGGTACAACGAGTGCACCGTGCCACGCCAGAGCCAAGACTGCCTGCACTGTTCAAAGTGAGGGCCTTTTATAGTCGAGTCGAGCGGCGAGGGGGAGTGACTAACGACGCAGCTGGTCGGTGACGTGACCCGTGCACGTGCAGCTTGTTACTCATTCTATAATGAAGGCGAGCGATGACTCCTGCCGACATATATGTATCGTTTTAGTTCCGTCCATTTTAGATAACATCAATAAGCGCCTATTTTAAAACTGATTTTAGAATAGAATGAACGTTTGATTTTAGACTTTCGCGTTCCATTACACTAAATATTAGTCTTTAAGGGTCTACACGCGTTATCAGGAGTAGCAAATGCACAGCTACTTACTGCCCAACGTTTCGACTGGGTTACACCAATCGTGGTCGCTCGCGACTGTATTTGCTACTCCTAATAACGCGTGTAGACCCATAAAGACTAATATTTAGTTAGAATGAACGTTTATTTAGCACAAATTATTATACACAAAATGGAGAAAACTTAAATTAATCTAAAGTGCTGAAAAATTTAAAAGGTTGTTAAAAAAGACCGTATGTGTATTATTATCATCAACAAAATAAATTAGTAAAACGTTTTTAATAAAAAATTGGAAAGTGTCATTGAACATCGGTGTTTGTTCCGTGTCTGGGTGTGATTATGTATTTAAGTATGTATTTATAAATATATATGTATGTATATCAGTCTCTGACGCCCATAGTACAAGCTCTGCTTAGTTTGGGGTCAGATGACCGTGTGTGGAAATGTCCCATATATTTATTATTATTTATTTATTATTTATTAATATTAATAGTAAGAACATTGAAGTTTGTGAAAAATTTAACAGCCAAGTACTTGAGCCACTAACTACCAGTAGAAGCATTGTAAGCATCCAGTTAAGTTCAACAAGTTGGCATGACGCGGTTATGGGTATATATTAGGTAAGGTAGTAATGTGTCTGGGTGTTACATTTTTATTTACGTATATACCTACTGTTGCTTGAAGTAATGTGGTAGTAATGTGTCTGGGTGTTACATTTTTATTTACGTATATACCTACTGTTGCTTGAACTAAACTCGGATTCAACACGGATGAAGGTAGATGCGTGGATATTTATTGTAAGTTTGATTGCAATTTATAACGCATCCGGTATAAATACATACATAAAATCACGCCATTTTCCCAGAGGGGTAGGCAGAGATCACTTCCAGCGATCCACTTTTCATCTCTGAGGGAAACGTGACGTGACGGGTTGTGGATCACGTCACCGCCATTTTGCCTTGTGCATTGTTTTAACAAGGTCATTGCGTTCCCACGAGAAGCAAGTATATATGACGGGGGAAGGAAAAGGGGAGGAAGGATACTGTCGCCTCGGATGATTTGGACTGAGTCGGGTATAAATAAATATTAAACAATAACACATACATTGATCTGATCCCGTTGTAAGCAGCTTAAGAACTTGTGTTACGGATATCAGAATCAACAGTGGATACACAAATATGCTTAAATATATTTAACAACACACCCAGACACGGAACAAACACCGATCTTCGGGACACAAATATTTGTCCCGGTTGGGAATCGAACCCACGACTCTTGGAACCGTATGTAGTGAGCCTGGGGTCACAACCACTGTTCCACAGAGCCAGTCAATAATAACCTCTTTTTATTGTAATTTTTAATTGGATTGGTAGGGTACAGCTTTTGGTAAAGAAGTATACTCGTTGATTTCTTTTGTTTTATTTGGCTAAAAAAAACACTACATTAATCGTGTCAAAAAGTACTTACCTAAATACACATCATCACCAGCCCATATACGTCCCCATGCTGGGGAACAGGCCTACCCTAAACTAGAGCGATCAGGCCTTAGTCAAGCCACGCTGGCCAAGTGCGGGTTGCTTGACTACACAACCTTAGACTATACAATCTTCGTAGGTGTGCAGGTTTCCTCGCGATGTTTTCCTTCACGTCAAAGCGTCGAATAATCAAATTTGAAATAAACATTAGGTGGTCTTGAAGTTATTACCTATTTATTGAGGCTCTTTTACAACTTACAAGGCAAAGCCCAATGAAAAAGATTTGATTAATGCATTGTGCACAACAAACAGTCGACTCCCCACCTATCACCGCTCTATTCGCTAATAATTCAATATGTCCGCCTCTATTTGTGTGCAGACAATAAATCGGGTTAATATTAGATTGGCGGACAGCCTAAACACACTAGGCTGGTATTTCAGGCCATTGTCCAAATTGAACTCGAGAGATCTTGACACGGTTCTCATAATACAATTGGGTATTTGACTACCTAGTTCCAAAATTACAATATGCACTAGCTTTAAAAAGTAACCGTACTCGTATTTTTTAGTGGATAGATAAAACTTGTTTTTTTTATCTCAGCGATTGACCTAATATGGAATTTAAGAAATATCTTTGTTATACATTGCTATTACGGTCTATACCTTAATTACGACCATACATACCAGATTTTGTAATATGAAATTAAATAATTTATTCTGCAAATAGATTTTCATGAAATACTTTTGCACGTCAAGTTGTAAATAATTTAATCACATATTACATAAAAATTCACAAGTTATACATGTACATAATTCATTGATGTCCAAGCGAGCAGCTCATCACGTCCATGGATTTTTATCATTTAAGCAGTTTTCTACTTTATAAATGCTTTTTTCACAAGACACGACTTAATAAAAAGTTTGAAATTATAAAAAGGTATGTGTACGGCAGTTACAATTTACTATTCTACAGTTACAAAACATAAGTATTTTTATTAAAAAAAAACACAATTTTATAAGCAAATGAATTTAAATGTCGAATCCGCCCTGCATAATAAATCAAACGCTCAGTCGGTGGAACGAAACGTACCTGACATTCTAAACATCGATAATGTGTAGATGGCAGCTCTTCGCTCGCCCAAACAGTACCGCCTAAGCCCGGGCCGTGGCAGCTCGTCGACCGCGCCCCCCGAACCTCGCCTTTACAACGTTGAAAAATAACGCGCGATCCGAATATAACGTTGCAATAACCACTTAACATGAATAAAAAACATAAAGCTTTAACAAAACGCCAAAGGAAACAACTATAACAGTGCCGTAAGTTATAACAATCCTGTGCAATCGTTCAAAGGATCCCGAGGAAGGGAGGGCTGCGCGAAAAAGGACAGGTCGCATTATTTAAGACTCTTTTTAATTAAAATATGACTGTATTCCCTGGTGCGTGAGTGAGTGATTAGGAAAAAAAAAGTGTTTTCACCTTTTTCTAATTGGCGCGATTGTTGGGAGAAGAAATTGTTATATTTCGCTCCTATTTCCTTATACTCTTACTATAGTAAGTATGTGTATTTCATAATTATGCATGCGATATTTTATACCATTTCTTTTTATTAAATTCACACTGATGTACTTGAGTATTTAGTTAATTTTATTTTATATTTACTTTATTTTTTTAGGTGACGTATAGTTTTTATTATCATTGCCTGTTGATTTCTTTAACGAAAATGCTTTTTAAAATTTGGCATAGAAATAATTAGGTTTTGAACTCAATATTACGAATAATTTTAAAATGTATGTAGTAAGGAAGCATTAAAATGATTTTACATCGTTTTTATGTGACCATAAACAATTTGTTTTCATTTAAAACACAACCACTTTACATAATTGCAGGCTGTATAATAGCGGAGACGGAAAATACCATATTATTTTAATTTTTTACACGCTTTTTATACGGCATGCGGTTAGCGCAGCGTGTTTTTTGCTAAATAAATGGTACCTAAGTTTATTTAAATGACATTTTTTCTAAGTAAGTACTCATTTATGTTTTTCTATTGTTTGTCAATTTCTCTTTTTTGTACCATATTGTTCCTTCAATTTGGTAGGTAACAGTATAGTTTCTACATTGTTTGGCATTCTTTTTGTACCTACTATTAAATATTTTTTCTTTTTCTCACTATGAAATAGCTCGCAAACACGAACCTAGTTATTTAGAAAAAAAAACAATTATTTTATTATTTGTTATTGTTCTTAATTAACATTATTTGTCTATTCGCGTGAACACTGCATATTTGAAATAAAACTAATTTTACGGATTAAACTTGCGTGTATTATTTATTTTAAATAATAGGTATCTATAGTGTATTCTTAATGGCTTTGCTGCAATAGTGGTATATTTAAAATAAAACTTCTTGTAGTAAAAAAAATATAATATTTTTATTTGTTGTTTTAAGGCTATTAAAGCTCAATGTAAATTTAAAATTTGAAAAAAATCGCATTCATGACCCCGCCTGAACGGGGACTTGAACCACCGGACCTCCCGATATCGCGTCGGTTGCTCTATAACAAAATATATTCTTCGGTCACCTTTGTGACATTGGAAATTGCATAGCATTTGGCAACTTTATAGTAAGTAAAATTAAATTTAATACGTCATTGTTACACACGTAGTAAAATATGTCCAGGATATTTACCATGTTTTCTTACTTAGAGGAATTCCAGATATTTCGGCACTGTTGCAAGCGCCATGATCACGCACGGGTGCACACGTTGACCTGAAACATCTTATTAAACATCCCGAACATATTCAGTTTTCTGCTATATATTTTAGTAGTATGACAAAAAAAAATAGTAAAGTAATCCGTTGTAACAATATGAATCATAATCACTATACTACACGGCATAGTCATGAAATATCCTTCCAGCTCATGTTTTAACCTCCCTCCTATGATCCCGGGCTCTTCAGGCGGGGCGTGAAACGGCATTTAAGCAGGCCTTCAGGGTGAGTGCGACAGGCTCACTATGGTCTATTGTGCCTGTCGACCTCATATGTGGTACTCACTATCATCAGGTGGAGTGAGGTTATCTTGTTCGCCTATTGGAAATAAAAAAATCCTTACTTATATTATAAATGCGAAAGTAACTCTGTCTGTTACACTTTCACGCATAGAGTACTGAACCGATTTAAACGAAAGGTACAGATATAGTCCAGAGCCTAGAAAAGGATATAGGCTACTTTTTAACCGACTGCGCTATAAAGAAGTAATATTTTACCCATTAAACGTCTCTACGCGGACGAAGTCGCGGGCGGAAAGCTAGTATATAATATATGAATCATAATCACCACTATACCGCGACTTCGTCTGCCTGAATAAAGTCTCATAGAGCACTTGGTCAGGTTGCTATGATCCCTATGATCATCCGGTGGTGTTGTGAGTGAAGGCTCTGCCAGGTACCACGACACCACCAATAGGCGTTGAGGTATGCCCCGGAGTTTAGTGGGTACACCTCCGGGCATTGCACCTTAGCCCAGGAGCAGCTGTCGGTCTTTCCATCTCTACACCGGCAGCCGGGAGTCCCACACACCACCTTGGGTAAACCCCTGCCCAAGGTGACGGTGCAAGCATTCTCCGCGCTAAAAAATATACCTATGATCATGGGCGTACCGAGAGAAGGTCAGAGGTCAGGAGGAAGGTCAACTGCTCCTACCTAGATGCTGTTAAAGTCCCTACTAAATATCATATCTAGTAAATTTATCGATAGTCATCTTGACTTGACTTGATGTACAGCACTCAGCCAAGCCTTAAGCCAAGACTCCGGTCAAACCGGCAAACCAAGGGGTACTAATTGTGTTAGGAAGGGTGCATTTTTTGGGATGGGATAGGAGGTTATAACTAGCCTGGTTTACACCACTGGAGCCAGTATAGGAAATGGGAGGGGAAGGAATTAATGAGGAAAGGAAAAGGAATAATGCATAGAGTAATACAAGAAAACATAATACATAAATTAATTAAGGGACATTTTAGACTTTCGCCTTCCGTTACACTAAATATTAGTCTTTATGGGTCTACACGCGATATTAGGAGTAGCAAATTACATAGCTACTTACTGCCCGACGTTTCGACTGGGATACACCAATCATGGTCGCGAGCGAACTGGCGCCGCCCGTCTTCGTCTGCCACAGCGGTTGTGAATTTCATGATCCACCCCTGAACCAGCACTAATGTCATTTGTACAGCTACCCACATTTGTCCGACTCACAACACTCACTGTATCCGGGTTCATATTAGACGTACCTTTCCGCGGTATGCACTTACTAATCACTGGGTTCCATGCCGATGATAACTTGAATCCATCTTCCCTATTGAAATTGCTACTCCTAATATCGCGTGTAAACCTATAAAGACTAATATTTAATTAGGGGAGTTTATAAGACGATTAATTTTAAGTATTTTGGCGTACCTACAATGAAAAATCGTTAAGATTGAGCAAGATTTTTGCTATGAATGGCAAGGTTCTTATATTTTTGTAAGTCTAAAATATGTTTATTGTGATTTTAAAAGGATTTCAAACGGAAGAATTTACACTAAGTATTTTGTCCAGCTATAGCATTAACCATAATAAATAAATAAATAAAATAAATATCTGGGACATTTCCATCTGCTGACCCCAAACTAAGCAGAGCTTGTACTATTGGCGTCAGTGACTGATATACATACATATTTATTTTTAAATACATACTTAAATACATAATCACACCCAGACACGGAACAAACACCGATGTTCATCACACAAATATTTGTCCCGAGTGGGAATCGAACCCACGACTCTTGGAACCGCCAGCCAGGGTCACTAACCAGTGTTCCACCGAGCCAGTCCATACCATAGACATTTATTAAGCTCCAAAATTGATAAGTTTTTTCTTTACCATAGAGACCGTACGATGTTCTTCTTAAAATAACTTTTAATCATGGACGCACCTGGTAAGACAATTTATCTATAAGCACTGGGGATAAAGCGGACCCTTGAAGGTTTATGGAATGGTCCGTCTCATTAACGGATAATTTATGACTGTAGGGGAGTTCCAATAGGGAGGGACGACGAAGAAAATGAATAAGAAAATCAAGGAAATGAGAAACCAGCCCTATTTGGCTTTGTTAAATAATATAACAAAATAACTGTAACAAAACTCAGGAACCACTGGTAAGAATAGAAAAAGAAAGCTGTTGGATATACCATTTATCAAGGAAAGCTTTGGACTATATTATAACATAACTATACCCGTTGAAGTCCGTGGCAAAATTTATCGGATGAGGCCCCATGCACACCACGTTCTTTTTTTTATCTTAATGTGTATGTGTGTTGGCAGTTGAGATTCTGCTATAACCGGGGGCCCCTTTCGGCTGGGGCCCCCTACCGGGTGGGGGCCCGTGGCATTTTGCCGACTTGCCACCCTGTAGTTACGCCACTGAAAGTAACAATGGAAAATGAGTAAAAAACGAGGGAAAACGCGGACGAAGTCGCGGGCACAGCTAGTTACAAATACGTGGGCTGAATATTTAAACTTAGTGTATCATCATCAGCCTATATAAGTGTGTCCACTGCTGGACGTAGGCCTCTCCACGTCTTCGCCAATCCCGCCTATATTCTCGGTTTCTCGAATCCAGCTCCTATCAATCGCTAACTAAGCTAAACTTAGATGGTTACCGTTTAGCCTACGTCCATAACCACTGTGTTTTTTAGATTTGAATATCATCATATTTTCATTCATATTTATATCATCATCATCATCAGCCCATATACGTCCCCACTGCTGGGGCACGGGCCTACCCTAAACTAGGGCGATAACGCCTTAGTCGACCACGCTGGCCAAGGGCGGGTTGGTCGACTACACAACCTTAGAATTTCTTCTTAGGTGTGCAGGTTTCCTCACGATGTTTTCCTTCACCGTTAAAGCATACGGTACATCTGGTACATATGAATTTCAAATTTGAAAAACACATTGGTACCGGGCGGGGTTTGAACTGGCGACCTCTCGCATGGCAAGCAACGACCTTAACCACTCGGCCATCGACGCTTTTTATATAGATATGTTATTTTGATACAGAAATAACAATATGTACGTCTATTCGCTTTAATAGTACAGGAAAACATCGTGAGGAAACCTGCACCACACCTACGAAGATATTTTTAGGTTGTGTAGTCGACCAACCTGCACTTGACCAGCGTGGTTGACGATGAAAGCCTGCCCCAGCAGTGGAGACGTATATGGGATAATGAGGATAATCATAGGCGAATAAAAAAGCGTGTTTCAAAGGAAATTCGCCGAACAATAAAGCAAAACTAGGTTTATAGGCACCGTGGACGTGTTGACAAAACCTGGTCGCAACAAAACACTTCGGAACTAAAATAATAACAGATTACACACAATGTTTGCGCTAAGTCCGGAATAGTTCATCTATAAAGCACACACAATTGCTTTGTTTACGTGAAACGGAACGACTTTGACATTTCTCCTTTTGTTCCCTCCTTGTTTTTATTGCTTCCTTTGCCTAGATTGTGGGACGCTGCGTGAGACAGGCGTGGCTGTAACTTTGTATTCCTTGGATGAGGTGTTTTAAAGAAATATAGTAACATTTTATTTTTAGTCTATGCGCACCTGATGGTGCTGTACACGTAGTGATTATATTCTCTTTGGTGCTGTAGGTGAAATAATTCGACAAAACTTCAATCAATTTCCACTTTACCTGCAGTTTAGCTGGTACACAAAATATAATTAGGTACTAGGAAGTAATTAGAAAGTTATGAAAAAGATGACACACACGTGGTCGGAAATGAGAAATCTATGAAGTAGATTTTCAAGGTAAATATCTTCACAAAACGGGCCTAAAATGAAATAATCACGTAGTAATCAGTAATCCCAGCGAATTAAAAAACAATAATATGCCATGGTTCCACACATTGGAAAACTGAAAATATCGGGAGCTCATTAAAACAAAACAACATGGTAAATATCCCGGAAATTTTCAGTTTTTGCGATATTAAAAAGGAAAAACAACAGAATAACTTGTGGCTTTAAAAAATAATTAATATCGGATAAGTTTTTTTTATGCCACAATACAAAGATTTTCCTTGAAGACTTTTCTAACCTCGAAATTTTCAAACAGAGGATAGCTTTTCAGAAAACTGGCCCACATAAAATAATCAGACCCATAAATAAACGATGCTGCCTGCCTTCTTTTAGCAAAATGCTTTGCGATCTTGCTGAAATTCAAGGTCGTGGCTGTATTAGACTTTATTTCTTAATGTTTCAAAGGACAATAAAAAAAATACAAAGACAGAAATAATTATTTTTTGAGTGTGAATGTTGCGATGGATGTAAGTAAATGTATGTGTGTGTGCTAGAAGAAAGTAAGTATAAACTGAAGATTTGGCTGTATGATTTTAATCAAAGCCGTTAAACCGATATTTACTTAGTACTAGATTTTGAGCTATTGCATAGCTTTTATCGCGGGCTTTGAGCGCGGCGACCGAACCAAGAAATTCCGTAACGAAAAAACCTCACAATCGTCTAACGTCGTTTCAGTTCGGTAGACTTCGGCACGGTGTTTGTGTGCGTGCGGTTAGACGTATTGTACGACTCTACGAAACTCGCACGAATCGAGACGAGCTGCTCCGAAATCGGACGATGCTATGCAATAGCTATACCGCGGCAGACCCCGAGTGCGACAAGTTTTTTTTTTTTAAATCTAATACACCATTATGAAGAGAAAAGTCTCTTTTGGATTTAAGCCAAAATGCATCGCGTTTAAAGGCTTAAGTTCAAATGTGTTGTTATTTAAATGAAGGCTTGTAATAACAGAATAAACATACGAGACACCGCCTTGCCTACTTTCAGCGATTGCAGTTCAGATTAGGAAAATAAAGAGTACATTTTATACGGTGGTATTGTGGCGGGGTGGTCTAGGGTTGCCAGTAGGGTTGCCAAATATACTGTTTTAAACAGTATTATACTGTTTTTCCCTCAATTATACTTTACTTAGAACAATGAAATACTGTTCATTTTCCTAAGATACTGTTTATTATTCTTCCCCGATCAGAATATACTTTATTTCTTTTAAAATAAGTTGGCAACCCTAGTTGCCAGTGTTGCCAGCCAAGTGCTCGATTTTCTACTGAACGGTTCGGTATCACAACATATTATATAGTATAAATTAAAATTTTTTAAGTGCTAAACCCGGGAATCCCCGGGCCGCGGTGAGGCAGTTGAATTTTTTTCCGTTTTTCTTAATATATTATGTAGTAGTATGTAGCTTTCCGCCTGCAACTTCGTCCGCGTAGAGACGTTTGACGGGTAAAACATTACTTCTTTATAGCGCAGTCGGTTAAAAAGTAGCCTGTTTATGTCCTTTCTCAGGCTCTGGACTATATCTGTACCAAATTTCATTTCAATTTTTTTATTTATTATTATTACTTATTTATTTATTACCTTTGCCTAGCAGTTGGATGATACAGGTTAGTAAAAAACATGTTGCTGGCAGCCCTGGGTTGCGGCAACCTTGCCTGGTTGTAGTCGGCATTCCGCTCTTTTCCGACACATAATTTCTTACTAGCTCAGCCTTGGGGATACTGTTGAAATCCACAATCCCGAAATGGTTACAATTTTTAACACAAGAATTTTAACTAAATATCGTCTCTATAGGTCTACACGCCAAATTAGGAGTAGCAAATACATAGCTACTTACTTACTGCCCGACGTTTCGACTGGGTTACACCAATCATGGTCGCGAATGATCATGATTGGTGTAACCCAGGTGACGAACTGGGCGCCGCGCGTGTAGACCCATAAAGACTAATATTTAGTGTAATGGAGCGCGAAAGTCTAAAATCTTACAAGAATTTTTAAAGTGAAAAGGAAAAAAATAGGAAGTGAAAAAAAATATCGAACAGGGTGTCGAATCCACTACTCCTGCCGCTTGAGACAGGGCCATCATTGAGCCATCTCTCAGACACTCCAACGAGACCTATCGCGTAAATTTGCCGCTAGAGGCGCTTTTGTAACGTCAGGTCCCCTAAATGTCAAATGTCACTGTAATGCGGATTTATTCCTATTACCTAATGATTTAGATTATTGTTGCAAATATTATTCATCATGTCAATTAATTATAGAAATATAAATAACGGATCAATTTGTGTGAAAATTTTAAAGCCAAGACATTGCCATGCCATTTTTAGCATAACGGCACTGTCTTCTTAGCCAATGGGTATACGTTCTATTGATTTGAAATTATTGTGAAGCTTGCTCAGCTTAAACTCCATAATAAATATTTATTTTATTACTAGTGGTCCCGGCGAATTTCATACCGCCAATACTGATTCTTTTTCTATATTTTCTCATTGAAACCTTCCCTGGACTACGACGAACATTTTAAAACCAAAATGTAGGTAATTTTGGTTTTAAAATCGGTCCGGGCGTTCTCGAGTTTTGGTCAGACTAACGAACAGCAATTCATTTTTATTTATAAGAAGATAGAAATCATGTCTTACAAATAACAAACACAAATTATTATATTTAGTGCAGTATCTCAGAATTTATGAGCGGACATATAACTTATATGGCGATTTATTTTTATTTGTATAGATAATTTATATTTCCATATTGAATACCGTTATAAACTTTTACGGCTGTATTCATTCTAGCTAGATTTCATTCAACACTGGCGCCGCCTGGTGAGTCAAAAAATGAAACATCAAAAACGAACCTCATTTCAAATACATGCATCTATCGATCTCCATTTTAAATTTAAAAAAAAACACACCTAAGTCACCTTTTAATGGAGTATTTCTTACAATTGCCAACAGCTGTCCGATATCCTAGTCCGGTCAATTTAGACATTCGAAGTTACATAAATTCCCACCAAGCTGAAAATCGGTAAGATTGCTTAAAATATCATTAAAAACAAAATTTGAAAGTTCCCCATCTTTCCCCTGTAAGGAAAAAATGTTATTCAAGGTCAAAGGTAAAAAAAATGAGTTTTTCGCGATTTTTAGCAAAACGGTAAATTTTATCATAAAAATATGTATGACAAAATTACTTATCATCTAATTATCTATAAAAATTGTCTTTACACTTTGTTCCTAAGATTCACCATTTCAGAGATACAGCGATGCACAAAGTTGAAATGTTGTATTTTCAAATGCTTCCACGCCCCCGTGCTATTGTGCTAGACAGATAAAATTTTTACGAATGATGGATTTCAGTTGCCTCTATTATCGCTAATACTAAATACAACATAAAACCATCACTTAAGATGGGCTCTCATACTAACGCTTTTTTTTATTTGCTCGCACTTGGACGGTTTTTATCGTGGTTACCCTAGTAAACCTATTCCACATTAACGTGGTGACCATGGCTTAACGTGGTTACCACGTTAAAAACCGGCCAAGTGCGAGCAAATAAAAAAAAGCTTTCGTAGAGAAAAGAAAAAGAGCCCACCTTGGGTGATAGTTTAATGTTGTATTTAGTATTAGATGTTATAGAGCCAACTGAAATACATCATTCGTGAAAATTTTAACTGTCTAGCACAATCGCACGGGGGCCTGGCAGCATTTGAAAATACAACTTTTTCAACTTTGTGCATCGCTTTATCTCTGAAATGGTGAATCTTAGGAATAAAGTGTAAGACAATTTTTATAGATAATTAGGTGATAAGTAATTTTGTCATACATACTTTTATGATAAAACTTACCGTTTCGCTCAAAAGTGCATAAAACTGATATTTGTGACATTTGACCATGAATATTTTTTTTTGCACACGTCGGATCGATGGGGACTTTTGACATATCATTTGTAATGACGTATTCAAGGCCTGCACAAAAATCCAGCTTGTTGGGAATTAATGCAACCTTACCCATAATTTAGATGCTAATTTGACTGGACTATCCTTGGGAAAGAACACTTGTTACAAACTAATTTAGCAAAAAATACTTTGTTCAGTAATTTTATCTATCGACAAAGAAAAACAGTTGGAACTTTTCGAAAAGAAAAATTTTATTCCAATCTACTAGGATCCTTATTGGTACCTACTTCACTCATCATCAGCCCATATACGTATCCACTGCTGGGCTACAGGCCTACAGTAAACTAGGGCGAAAAGGCCTTAATCAACCACGCTGTGGCCGCACTTGGCCACGCTGGCCAAGTGCGGTTTGGTCGACTACACAATCTTAGAATTTCTTCATAGGTGTGCAGGTTTCCTTACGATGTTTTCTTTCACCGTTAAAGCGTCGTATATATAATCGTACTTATTTGAAAATACAGTGGTACGTGGCGGGTTTGAACTGGCGACCTCTCACATGACAAGCACCGATCTAAACCACTCGGCCATCGACGCCGAAGTTAAGTACTTCACTAATGTTAAAAATTGGGTCCTAGACTATGTGCCAAATAAAATTTTAGTTGGTTCAGATTTTTCTAAAGCACTTTAGTCAGACTAGAGTATCTTACTCATAATATTAGTAAGGATTTAATTTTAATAATTATGTGACTGCTAAAGACTGCAAAGTTTTTTAATCACAAAAATTATTTGCGTATTTTACTATAAGTCTTGTATTGAATGTTTTAAGCTATTGCATAGCTTTTATCGCGGGCTTTGAGCGCGGCGACCGAACCAAGAAATTCCGTAACGAAAAAAACCTCACAATCATCTAACGTCGTTTCAGTTCGGTAGACTTCGGCACGGTGTTTGTGTGCGTGCTGTTAGACGTATTGTACGACTTTACGAAACTCGCACGAATCGAGACGAGCTGCTCCGAAATCGGACGATGCTATGCAATAGCTATACCGCGGCAGTCCCCGAGTGCCACACGTCTTTTTATTATTATTTCCATTATAAAACTTCAGTCTGCAGATTGGTTCGGCCTGTTAGGTATTACGTTCTAGAGACTCATAACTAACAGTTAGAATAAACGTTATAACAATATGACAATTTGGGTGGCCGCCAAAACCGTGTCTGGTGGTCAGCCCAAACTATTATACGCTAATTTTCCGATAGTGTCACCATGTTATTAGCGGACGTAAACAAAAAAATGCATATTGTCTATTATATGCGCGAACATTAGTCATTTTAAATGAAAATAATTTATCATAAATCTAGGATTCCTTTGAGTAAAATTAGTTTTAATAATAAAAAAATATATTTAATACTTTTAGCGGGAACCGCGTTTTAGCTGTCAAAGTTTACCGCGCTGTCAAGAAGTAGGAAAAAGCGGGAAAAACAGACTTTTTTTTCCAAGATTGGTTTCTAATAGATTTGGAACAATGGCAATAAATAAAAAAAACCAGAAAAATAAATTGAGTTTACGGTTTCAGAGTCACTTGATCAGAATTTATTTTGCCTATTTTATTTGTTTTATAATGTAACATTACATACTTGTTTATTGACTTCACTCTGCTTCGCTTTGACCTTACAACTTTCCTAGATAAATATAATATTTTACAATCTGAACAATTTGGTTTCCGTAAAAAACGTTCAACAGAATTAGCATGCTTTAATCTCATAAAAATTTTAACTGAATCGTTAAACAAGAAACTACCAATATTGTCAATATTTCTGGACATGAGTAAAGCATTTGATTTTGTAGAGCACAATAAACTACTTCAGAAGCTAGAAGCTTATGGTATTAGAGGTATAGCAAATGATTGGTTTAAAAGTTATCTAATAAACAGGCAGCAAGTCACTGAAATCACGAAAATTGAAGAGTCTGGAACTAAACTTGTGAAAAATAAATATCAATCACATTTGCAATTGAATACTTCTGGAGTGCCCCAAGGTACTATTTTGGGACCAATCCTATTTTTAATTTACGTAAATGACCTTCCACTAGCTTCACAACATAAATGCATTTTATTCGCAGATGATACAACACTAATAGTAGAGGGAAATAATATTAGTCAATATGAAAATAATATAAATAAAGCTATAAATGACGTTATAAACTGGATGAATAATAATAATCTCAACGTAAATCTCACCAAAACTAATTTCATTCAATTCAAATCTTATAAATCTAAACACATACCAATAAATATTAATCATAACAATAATCCTGTTGGAGAAACTGATAGCGTAAAATTTTTAGGTATTTACATAGATCAACATTTAAACTGGAAGGATCATATTGATCATATCTGCAAAAGATTGGATCGATTTGTGTATGCCTTGAGGACTCTAAGAAATACGGTTTCACTAGAGGCTGCATTGACAGCATACTACGGGTATGTGTTCTCAGTCCTCAATTATTGCCTCATCATTTGGGGTAACTCTGTCGATGTTGAAAGGGTTTTCAAACTGCAAAAAATATGTATAAGGGCGATATCACGCGTGAAGGCCACTGATAGTTGCAGACCTCTCTTCAAATGGCTTAGCGTGTTACCTCTTCCTTGCATGTACATTCTAAAAGCTTGCACTTTCATTAAATCACATCCAGATTATTTTAAAAAATATTCGGACATGAATCTACGTACATGTAGACCCAAATTTATTAATTTGCTTCATAAACCACCATGTCACTCTGATGTATATAAAAGGAATGCCTACAATATGAGCAGTTATTCAATAAACTTCCCGAACACATTAAAATTCTTCCTATCAAACAATTCAAAAAAGGCCTACAGTCATGGCTAATGTCATATTGTTTTTATTCTGTAAAGGAATATATGGAATGGGAGTAACTAGTGAAAAAAAAAAACGTTTCATATTACTGTATGTTGATATTTTATTGAAGTAAGAATTATTGTAAAATATTTTATTATATATAAGCTACTAGTTATAAGATACCTAAATATTTGCATACCAATTATTGGTAAGTGTGCGATCTCAATTTTTTTAAAGACCTATGTACCTACTAAATGTAAACACATTATAGCAAATAAATATTCTTTATTCTATATTCTCTAAAACTCTTTACAATAAACCGTTTAGTTAACAGCTGAAAGAACTTTATGGGCTTGTTTTATACTTATACGTGAAAAAAAAATTAGGTACCTAACTCGTTAGGTTAAACCCTCATTTCTAGAAGTTCGTTAAAGTGAAATATGTTTTATTAATCGCGATTTAAACGCTGTTACCGACCTAACGTACAATGTTGGATCGCGTGAGCTCTAATGGTATTGCCCGTGAATAGTTGCGATGCGTTTAGTTGGCACAAATGGCTGGCGACAAACTGATTACCTGCAGTTTATGTGCAAGATGTAAGATAATGGGTATTAAAATGCAACATAATTTTATGGCATTACGACTGGCTCGGTGGAACAGTGGTTAGTGACCCTGGCTGGCGGTTCCAAGAGTCGTGGGTTCGATTTCCACTCGGAACAAATGTTTATGTGATTAACATCCATTTACGTGTTGTTCCATGTAAGAAAGAAAGAAATGTATTTATTCAGTTACACTTAAATAAAAACAGATACATTACAACAATGTCTGCACATGCTAGACAGCGTTGCTATAATGGGCATGCCATTCAGACACAGTGTGGGACATTCTGGGAGTCGCCATGACAGACCCTATAGGTTTTACATATTATGCCTGTCGTCCACATTGTTGAACCTCGGTGTTTGTTCCATGTCTGGGTGTAATTATGTATTTAAAAATATATATGTATGTATATCAGTCTCTGAAGCCCATAGTACAAGCTCTGCTTAGTTTGGGGTCAGGTGACCGTGTGTGGAAATGTCCTAGATATTTATTTATTTATTTATTATTATATATTGTTGACCTAACAGCCGCTTACCAGATGAGTTAGGCCATCCTGAACTTCTAAATACTTAACATTGCTTAGAAAAAATATATTGCTTATTTTTAATCATATATATTTTTTAATTTATTCGAGCCAAAATGGCGGCCTCTTACAATGTCTTTCATTCTAATTTATGCTCTATGGTGTGACGATGTAGCAGCGGAATATACCAGGTGCAGCCAATCCTTATCGCTCGCATCGAATCGATATCCGGCCGATGAATATTTAATCGCGTCACAGTTACGAGACAATCGACTATGCAATTTAAATGTCGCTTTTGACGAACGCAAACTAGCTGGGCAGTTTGTTTGCCTGGAAAATGCATTTTGAAATTCTAAATGGCTCCCTGGATTTTCCTAACTGAATTTACCGATCTCGGCGGTCAATCTCAGCGTAGATTAGCGCGGGACATTAATTCCTAGCGCGCTAGTTCTTAATGAGCAAATACTAGCTCATAAAAATACTAGTTTCCGCTCGCGGTTCTGTCTGCGTCGGGTCGTTTATCACATTACTCTCATTTAGAGCAGTCGGTTTAAAAGTAGCCTATTTTTCTCTTTTCTTTTTGTGGATTATAATCTTGAGCGATGCCTTAAAGTCTGATAGATATCTGATAGACTTGAGTTTTCATTTGTGATTCTAGTTTCACCTTTATTAATTTGAGTAAATGACTAACCTGCATTGTGAAATTGTATTATTAAACACTGCAATCTCATTGTGAATAAGTATTACGGGGGAAAGTTGTGAGTTTTACGTCTTGTTTTACGATCGCGGACTCAGTTTTATAGCGTCATACAAGGTAGACACACAAAATTGTACGCAGGCATTGGATGCCAGTAAAATTTGTGTATAGAACGTGATTTTTTCAAACATTCACGAAACTGAGAAATTTTTAAGCATAGCTTTTATAGCGGGCTTTGAGCGCGGCGTCCGAACCAAGAAATTCCGTAACGAAAAAAACCTCACAATCGTCTAGCGTCGTTTCAGTTCGGTAGACTTCGGCACGGTGTTTGTGTGCGTGCGGTTAGACGTATTGTACGACTCTACGAAACTCGCACGAATCGAGGCGAGCTGGTCCGAAATCGGACGATGCTATGCAATAGCTATACCGCGGCAGACCCCGAGTGCCACACGTCTTTTTAATACGGTCCATGTATTCTATTCACAGCGATATTTTAAATAAATATTACACAACATGACATACATTGAACTGATACCGTGGTAAGTAGCCTAAGCACTTGTGTTACTATATCAGAATCAACAGTGGATACACAATTAACTTAATATTTTTGATACTATTCGATATAAGAGAATAAGGTATTTCTAAATAAACAGAATCGTGGGAAGAAAGCAAAGTGATAACTAAAATAAAATAAAATTAAAAAGTATTTTCATTTTTTCTTTTTAATGCTATTAAATTCTAATTCTACTGCATACCAGGTGAAGCATGGAAGGTTTTAGGAGCTGATGGATGTAAGTGGCTGGTTTTACTTTTTAATAAGTTGTTGCAAGACGAGACGATCCCGACGGAATGGTGCAGTAGTTCGCTGGCGCCCATTTTTAACCGACTTCAAAAAAAGGAGGAGGTTCTCAATTCGTCTGTATGTATAATATTTTTTTTTTTTTATGTATGTTCACCGATATTTTCGTCAATTATAGACGGATTTCAAAAATTTTTTTTTGGTTGGATAGAGTTCACTTCCGAGGTGGTCCCATTTTCACCAGTCTTGGATCTGATGATGGGATCCTGGAGAAATCGAGGGCAACCTTCATATTTTATAGGGACATGTACCGCGTTTTGCATATTATCTGAAGTCATATTGGCATTTGCTTCTGGCTATCATAATTTTATGATGCTGAGCTGATGATGGAAGGTCAACTCCTTAATAGTTATGAGTAAAAGAATAATTATTTTAATACTGTATACATATTAAGACTACTAGTTATAATATCAGTAGCATTACAGGTGAGCTAAACTATTAGGTTGACCTGTCTAGGATCTGATGATGGGATCCAGGAGAAATCGAGGGCAACCCTCAAATTTTATAGGCACATGTACCGCGTTTTACATATTTTCTGAAGTTATATTGGCATTTGCTTCTGGCAATCATAATGTTATGATGCTGAGCTGATGATGGAAGGTCAACTCCTTAATAGTTGGGAGTAAAGGGATTATTCTTTCAAATCTGTGTACATATTGATACTACTGGTTATAATATCAGTAGAATTATAGGTGAGCTTAACTAATAGGGTGTAAAAAAATAAACACTAAAAAGGATGAAAAAAATTGTTAACAAAAAAAACCGCCTTCAAAAACACGACTCACTAAAAATTACAAAATAATATAATACAAACATTAATCTGGGTATGAATTTGATATGTTGTTGAAGGCGGTGCCGTTTATATTTCACGCAGTTTTCCTCAAAAATTTAATTGGCACCGCCTTCAACAACATATCAAATTCATACCCAGATTAATGTTTGTATTATATTATTTTGTAATTTTTAGTGAGTCGTGTTTTTGAAGGCGGTTTTTTAAAAATAAGTGTGATGTGCAAGAATGCAACAATAATCGAGAAATAAAGCTAATGTCACACAGTATGAAAGTTTGGGAGAAAGTAATAGATAGAAGAATAAAAGAGGAATGTGAGGTTACCCACAACCAATTTGGTTTTATTGCCTTGCGCCAACTATGCGAGAAGCAACGTCGTGCGCATAAGAACCTCCACATGGTTTTTATTGACCTAGTAAAAGCATACAACCGTGTCCCCAGAAAAGTCTTGTGGTGAGTTTTGCATAAGAAAGGCGTGCCTGGGAAGTATGTAAGGTTGGTGCAAGGGATGTATGAAGGAGCGCGCACGAACGTCCGATCCGAAGCCGGCGTTACAGACGAGTTCAATGTGGCAGTTGGTTTGCACCAGGGATCGGCTTTAAGCCCATTCCTGTTCCTCCTGGTAATGGATGTTTTAACATCAGACATACAGGAGGAGGCACCCTGGTGCATGCTGTTTGCCGACGACATTGTTCTTGTCGGAGAAGATGCAGCTGAGGTGCAAAGCAGACTGGGAAAATGGCGAGAAAAATTGGAGAGAGTTGGCTTGAAAATAAGTCGCACCAAAACAGAACATCTGTTCTGCGGCTTTGGTGACTCCTCCAGTTTTTCTCCAATTGCCTTAGATGGTGTTACCCTACCGGTCTGCTCCGACTTAAAGTACTTAGGCTCTCTTTTCCAAAACGACGGCAATATTGATCGAGACGTTAAGTATGGAATGAATTCTGGATGGATGAAGTGGCGACAGGTCTCGGGAACAACTTGTGACTCACAAATGCCCCTCAAACTTATGGGGAAAATTTACAAAACGGTCATCAGACCTGTCGCTATGTATGGATCTGAGTGCTGGGCAATGAAAAAGACTGAAGAGAGGAAGGTGCATGCAAATGAGATGCGTATGTTGAGATAGATGTGTGGAGTAACAAGGTTGGATAGGATTAGGAATGAATATATAAGGGGACGTCTGAAAGTTGCACCAATTTTTGAAAAGGTAAGAAGTGCAAGGTTAGCTTGGTACGGGCATGTTATGAGGAGGGAAGAAAGCCATGTGACTAGAAGAGTGATGAGTATGAATGTCAATGGACGTAACGGTAGTTGCAGGCCGAAGAAGACATGGATGGATTGCGTGAGAGATGATATGGGAGTGAAAGGAGTAGACACAGAGCTGACGAATGACAGGCCCGAGTGGAAGAAGTACACATGTTGCGCCGACCACACTTAGCGTGGGACAAGGGCAGGAGAATGATGAAATTCTAATTTTCAAATATAAAATTTTTCAATTTAAAAACAAATATGTTCAAAATCTTTGCGGTTATTATGGATTATAAAATTTCTGTATCCAAAACGAAAAATATTAATTTTTAGAACCCGTCGTGAGTGAGACCAACCTTACTCAAACTTAGACAGATTTGTTTTAAATCAGCTAAAACCGTATAGCGCTCGACTGAAACCTATTTCATGATCTAGGTCGCAAAACGGAAACGGAAGTGAGCATAGATAACGGTGGAGTTTAGCGTTTTTGCCAACAATATCTGTTGCCGCGAAGTTACACATTGTGCTCAGATGCTGCCAAGGAAATGTAGAATCAAACTGCAATATAATACGTGTTCCATTTATTTTATAAAAACAATCAATATTATAAGCTAATGATATAAAAAGCGCCGATGGCCGAGTGGTTAAGGTTGTCGCTTGCAATGCGAGAGGTCGCCAGTTCAAACCCCGCCAGGTACCAATGTGTTTTTCAAATTTAAAATTCATTTGTACCATCATTCGACGCTTTAACGGTGAAGGAAAACATCGTGAGGAAACCAGCACACCTGAGAAATTTTTCAACGGTGTGTGAAGCTTAAAAAACTCTGACACCAGGTTGTTCATCAACCATACGATAAGAAGAAGAAAAAGCTAATGATATGAAATAAATATGTCTATTGTTTAAGTACATTACGCGGACGCGGGGTGAAAATTTGTATGGGAGAACTTTTACGTGTTTATAGATTTTCATAAAACTTGTTATGGAGGGGGATTAGGCTTGCTGGGACAGCGGGAAAACACGGTCAGGTTCCTCAATCAAAATACTTCTAACATCAGATTTTACGCAGACGAAGTCGCGGGCGTCCTCTAGTATAAAGTAATTCTATGCCAGTTTTTGCCGAGGAGTGACAGATCCGCCAATCGGCATTTTTGAAACTTTATCCGATTTATCCCAAGGGAAAGGCAAAGGGAGGGATCTAGCCCGTACAGCTTAGTCCTTAGAATATTTTAAAGTGAATATTGAAAAATAAAATTTGACAACCGGAAGAAGGAAGTTTTATAAGACGTAGATGTTGTCTAAGAAATGGACTCCTCATTTTCATTAGACATACCTACGTTTTATAAAACTACCCTTTATCGGGTGAATATTTTTTTTTCTTTCGGGTTAAAGGATCCTAAAAAAAGGTAAATACTTTATTCGTGCCAGCATTCGGTACCGACTTTATTGTACATGGACCTTTAAGGTGGAACGTGCGTCCCAATATTGGACCAGATACATTTACGTCCAATAAAATATCACATTACGCAACCCGGCATCGCGTATTTATGTAAATACCGAATATCCAATTTGGATGATTTCCGATTTATTCAGTAGGATTTCTTTACCCCGCGGCATCGCTCTATTGCATAGCATCGTCCGATTTCGGAGCAGCTCGTCTCGATTCGTGCGAGTTTTGGTAGAGTCGTACAATACGTCTAACCGCACGCACACAAACACCGTGCCGAAGTCTACCTAACTGAAACGACGTTAGACGATTGTGAGGTTTTTTCGTTACGGAATTTCTTGGTTCGGTCGCCGCTCTCAAAACCCGCGATTAAAGCAATAGCTTTAAAAATTAGATTTAGAAATAGTTTTTTTGACGTGATAACGTATTAGAATCGTGTGTATTGTGTCACACCAAAACCTCACGAGCGCGATCGCAGGTATAACGAGAGAGAGGCGGACCGATCTCCCGTCTCTCTCACTCTAGCGGCATACAAACGAATGGAGATTTTCTCTTAATAAGACGTTATCACGTAAACATCTCGATCGTAAACCTACTGTACAAACAACCATTTTTTTCTTGCTAGATTTGGCTCGATTTTAGACTGATCTCTCGTATTTTTTTAGGTTTCGTTTGAATTTGCCATCGACTCGATAAGAAGAAGAACAAGGGACGAAAGATTCGAACTATAAAATGTGTTTTCTCCATTTGTTTGATGTGTCTAATGTGTCTAAATGACGCATTTAGACAATGCGTCATTTAGCAACTGCTGCATTTAGAAACGGCGACATTTAGTCATTTAGACACTTGAGTCAATACGGTAGTTTCCTAAGTCTGATTTTACATAAAATTTCACAATTAAGAGTAAGTTATAGGTAAATGAATACCATTAGTCAAATCGAATTTAAAATTTCTGACGAAATGAGACAATAATAGACATTTGAAGTTGGGTGGGAAAGTCTATTTCAAAAGTGCAAAAATTTTCCAAAATAACTATGCCATCTTATAAACTACAAAATTAGTAGTTACTTTCCCTATGAACACATATTCGTAAACGCAACATTTGATATAGCTGCGGAACAAAGTTCTTACGATATGCATACAATATCACAAGCGGTGACGTCATAGCTCGCTGTGACATTTGTATGAAGCGTTTTGAGCTCGCCCAAATAATGTGCTATTGAAATTGTAATATCTCCGGGAGTTTTCCAAATATCAAACCATTCTTTTAACAGTACATTTGCAATTGTGTGGTTCATCCATCTGTATCAAAATAAAAAAATAGGAAACTACCCTATTAGATACTGCGACATTTAGTAATTTAGCAACTGCTTCATTTAGTTATGTAGAAACTGCGTCATTTAGGCACTGCGTCATTTAGAAACGGCGTCATTTAGCCAATGCGTGATTTAGAAACTGCGTCATTTAGACACTTGAGTCATTTAGACATTTGACCCTTCTTCAAAATTTGACCTATATGTTCATGAAGATCTTGCTTGCTCTTCCCTTCATATATTCCTTTCGTTAATCGTTTTTCATTCATCCATGCCGAATATCAAAAGAATATTCGGCGCATCTCTACTGTCTACACACACAAGAATTTATCAAAACCGTTTCAGTAGTTTGAAATGTCAAACACGTCACAAATATAACATCGAACAGAGTGCACGATTCAATCAGGGAAACTCACATTGAAACGGAATGGCGTAATAAAAACGTCAACTATTGTTTTGAAATGGTTTACGTTAACTCTGTGTGAATTGGCTATTAATGGGTGAATGTTATTAAACCATAGGTAGTATCCGCGGGTAAAAACAAAATTTAGTCAAGGTTTACATGGAGTGTTTGAGACTAGCATAACCTGCGACTTCGTTCGCTAAAGTTATCCGTACCCATAGAATGTTTGAATACAAATTTTAATTTTAGAAGCGAGTCATCCGCTCCCCCGCAAATCCGGTGATGACGATGAGGCTACCCCAAGCCATCATTGTAGGGGTGAGAGCCATCCGCTCCCCCGCAAGTCCGGTAATGATGAAGAGACTACTCCAAGTTATCGTCAAGTCTATTTATCATCGAATGCGTGCGTATTTTTGGAGTATAAAAATAGTATTATTCGCATTCATAGCATTAATTTTAGTAAAGCTTGAGACATAAAATCAACTAACCATGTGTCAACCGAAAAATATTGTTCAGTTTCATCGTTGGTATACAAATGAAACGCGCCACGTAAAAGATTAAGAACAAGTCCGGTTCGCAAAAGTTTCGCCCAGTTTCCAAAATGTCCAGTACGCAAAATGTCCAACTCGCAAAAGTCCGATTTCGATATTTTAATTACTACTACTTTCATTGCATTATTATGTCACTCATTCCACTAACACCATTTTTTATTTCAAAAGGCATTTCCGTCTTAACTTCATTCCTTCCTCTTATCGCGATATAAGCCAACCTTAAAAAACTAAAATATCTCCAATGGCATTGCGCCAAAACTGACGAATGTTATGAACTTCGATTAAATTAGTTTGAGTTGTTTATCATGGCGTTACTATTATTTACTCTCCGAAAGAAAACTATTTGAAGAGTCAATTGAATTTAGGCAACTTTTATAAATAAATAAATAACTCATTCTTTACGGTTTACATCAGCTGTTTTCAGGGTTCAGTAGCGCTACCATGAGTTTAAAAGTTACGGACTCGATATCGCCTACGTAAATATGTCTATGAAAAATTTGTACAGCGCCCCTGGTGGTTATTCTAAGAACTAAAATCGGTCGTATGAAAACAACTCGATAGGTTTTTAACGTACGTAAGTTTTCGATAGCCAACTCATGGTACCGCTAGAAATGGGGGTGCCTTTTCAATTCATTCCCATTTTATTAACAGACTTTAGAAAAGGCGTCCGACCTATTTCGGCCATGGCGGCCGATCTCAATGGAGGTCAGCCAATTGCGCAGGACTTTATTATAGTGCACAAGTGTAAGCGCAAACACTAGTGCACTCTCCGTTCCCTTACTCTCATAGTTTGGTGAGACAGCAATCTGACATGATCGGGCGCAGGACCACCGGCTTAACGTGCTTTCCGAGGCACGGGCGACAACTGTCATTCCGCGATTCCTGGGTATTCAAATTCCCAGTTAAAAGCGAAGCAATTGGGTTTTTATATAATTTCAAACTGTCATGGTTACAGTTACACACATTAGAAAACGGAAAATGTCCAGGATATTTACCATGTTGTTTTTTTTAAATTTGTTCACGTGTGAACTGAGTTTTAGTTCACCCGTGATCATGTGGCTTGCAGCAGTGCCGAAATATCGGGAGCTCATGAAAACAAAACAACATGGTAAATATCCCGGACATTTTCAGTTTTCTAATTGGGTTTTATATATTACAACATACATATTTATAATGCCCTTACCCTGGCTAGACGTGTTGTTCAATAATACATGTGTTAGGTCGACAGGGCTTCATTAAACACCGTATCGATATAATCAACGCGGTGAAACTGATTATTATCGTGAATTATTAGCTCTTACATCGACGCGCCCAGAAAATTGTGCTTTGCCTCAAAGTTTAATGTTAGTTCGTCGGTAGTTTTTCGGCTGCGTCATGCCTACTTCAAGTAAAGTAAAAAATTAGAGCAAGGGCGAGTCGGAGTCCATAGAGGGTTCCGTACCATTAAATAAATAAATGAATATTACACAACATCTTATAAGTACATTGTTCTGATTCCGTGATAAGTAGCTTAAGTAGTCGTGTTACAGATATCATATACATACATACATACAATCACGCCTTTTTCCCAGAGGGGTAGGCAGAGATCACTTCCAGCGATCCTCTTTTCACGTCTGTGGGTAACGTGACGTGACGGGTTGTGGACCACGTCGCCGCCATTCTGCCTTGTGCATTGTTTTAACAAGGTCAAGGTCATATATCTATCATATACTTATGTTTTCATTTCTGTAATGAAATGTCTACGGCTGTCAGTGTGTATCACAGATAGTAGATGGCGCCACCTGTGGCTAACAGGTCATATACGGGAAAAATTCGACGGTTTCAATTAATAGCTGCTGGTCTGGTGTGATGGTAATGCACGTCTGGGCGCGATTCCTAGAAGGACGGGTGTTCGAGTTCCCGGGCCGCGGTGAGGCAGTTGAATTTTTTCCGTTTTTCTAAATATTTATGTTTTGTTTTTATATTTCTTTTTCTTGTTCTACCTAGTAGCAATATATTATGACATTTTTAGACGGTCTAGCCATTGCGGTTCTATTTTTATTATCCTACTAGGATTGAGAGCCATCCGCTTCCCCGCAAGTCCGGTGATGGTGACGAGGCTGTCGTAAGTCAGGAAAAAAAAGTTACGGAATCCATAAAAAGTAATTTCTCAGGAAAGAAAGATAGAAAGAAATGTATTTACATATTCAGTCACATAACTTAAAAACACACATACATTTACAAAAAATAAAAACGAATTACGATACGAACACATTAAAATAAGGACGTTTCTTAAATTATAAAGTAGTAGCAATGAGAGATGAATTGATACAGATCAATAGAAATATTTATAAGTAGAGACTGGATAAAATGCATTTGCATATACGCATATTTAAAAACTAGTTATGATGCATATTATAGGTACATTAACAATATTTTTCACCCACCCTGCGATTTAAAATTACATTTGCTACATTTCGGAACACAGTCAGCAGCGTTGACAAAAACTATAAATAAATTCATATAATATTACGGTAAATACCTGTTTTCTCCTTTAAAAAAATTCTTTATTATTTTGAAATAAATACAAAAAAAAAAGAGAAAAGTAGTAAGTTTTTTTTTGGGGCTCAATTTTGCATATTTTGAACATTTTTCATGCATATTTGCATGCATATTTATTTTTATTATTTATTTTATTTATTTATTTTAGGAAGATCAGGATTTACATTATTAACATAGGATAATAATAATAACAATTAAGAAATCACTTATAGATCCTCATAGATAAAAATTTAGTACATAAAAGAATAACAACAGTTAAGAGCACATTCAAAGTCACATTGTAATTTTACCTATACATAACAAAAATAAAAATAAAAAAAACAGAACAAAAATCAGATTATGATTATTGAGATGCAAAGAACCGCCTGCGCTTTTTTTTATAAAAAGCTTTTTATGTAGCATATAATCCGGTCTTTATTTATAAGCATTAACCTCCCCTCTACACTATTTTCTTCACAAAGTAGCAGAAACCAGTTCCAATTCGAAAACTTAAGGGGAACTTTAAACGATTGTAAGTGACAGTGTAGAATTTCCGACTCCGAACGTCAGAAAGACGTTATGAATGTCTTCCTATCCGAACGATAAGGTTGCAGAAAACGGATTTGAACTAACGACTTTCGGATTAGATGCCAAGGTTTACCGAGGTGTATATTCTGAGTATTCGACTCTGACTGGCTCGGTGGGATAGTGCCTAGTGACCCAGGTTCCAAGAGCCGTGGGTTCGAGTCCCACCCGGGACAAATATTTTTGACGAACATCGGTGTTTGATCCGTGTCTGAATGTGTTATTAAATATTATTTTTAAGAATATTTTTGTTTCCACTGTTGATTCTGATATCCGTTTATTTATTTATGTATATTATACTAGCTTTCCGCCCGCGACTTCGTCCGCGTAGAGACGTTTAACGGGTAAAACATTACTTCCATATAGCGCAGTCGGTTAAAAAGTAGCCTATAACCTTTCCTAGGCTCTGGACGATATCTGTACCAAATTTCATTAAATCGGTCCAGTACTCTATGCGTGAAAGCGTAACAGACAGACAGAGTTACTTTCGGATTTATAATATTAGTTAGGATAAGGATTTTAGTATTCGCAAAAATGCTATTTGTTTATATTTATATATAATTTAGAGAGGCTAGGGACTAACGGGCGACTCTCGCTCCGGTTCTTTCTTGGTGCAGAGACTGTCCATAGCAATCCAGCGCGGAAATGCTGCGAGTGTGATGGGCACCTTTGGGCCGGGGATGAGCGGGAGCGGGTGAGATTATTTATATATTTGTATGTGTTTTTTTTTTTGTTTCTTCTTTCTTTGTGTAAATTTGACATTTTTTTTTTTTATCTCTTCTAGTAATGTTTTTTAGTTTTTAATTTTGACTTAGTTTGTATCTTTAACATTTTTTTATTTTGATGTGTTAGTATAATATTTTTTAATTATTATTATATTTTGTGTGTTATATTAAACTATTGTATATCAAATGATAAGATTAATTAAAGTTTTTTTTGTTTATTGTAATCAATTAAATTATAATAAACAAGCGGTAGATATGTTATAACCGCGCGCTTAGTGAGACACAAATCTGTCCCAATTAGGGTACCTTTGTGATACAGCTATCTCTTTCATTTGCATGCTATTTCGCATCTTTAGTTTCATATATCGGTGTAAAAAAATTGCAGGGCACAGATCTAAAACGCAAATTACTAACTAACTAAGGCGTCCGACCGATTTCAGCCATGGCGGACGATCTCAATTGAGATCAGCCAAGTACGCAGGACATATTATAGTGCACAAGTGTACGCGCAAACACAAGTGCACTCTCTATTCCCTTACTCTCATAATTCGGTGAGACGGCAATCCGACATGACCGATGAGAGATCGGGCGCAGGACCACCGGCTTAACGTGCTTTCCGAGGCACGGGCGTTCAACCGCCAACTTCCTTACTCCGGGCTGAGTAATTTCATTACAGAAAAACTCACACAAATTTTGCCCGACCCCGGACTCGAACCGGGGACCTCTCGCTAACGCAGCACTTGCTACCAATAGACCAACGAGGCAGCAAATTAAAAATTAAACGCAAATTACTATGGAGGTAACTTATCTATAGTTTATTTTATCATTGATTGTATTATTCACCGTATGGTATCCGTGTCTGTCTGTAACGCGATTTCAAGTGTTCGTTTCTTGATGGAAAACAGATGTTAGGAACTGGAAATAAATGGTACCAATGGTTCGTCAGACCTATAGTACTTACGCAGTTTAATAAGCTGAGTCACGATAAAATTGAATTTATATGGTTCCTTACTATCTATACTAATATTATAAAGCTGAAGAGTTTGTTTGTTTGTTTGAACGCGCTAATCTCAGGAACTACTGGTTCGATTTGAAAAAATCTTTTTGCGTTGTATAGACCATTTATCGAGGAAGGCTTTAGGCTATATAACATCACGCTGCGACCAATAGAAGCAAAGATACAATGGAAAATGTGTAAAAAACGGGGGAAACGCGAACGAAGTCGCTGGCACAGCTAGTAACATATACACCGTTAAATTTTAGTGGTTGTTTTCCTCTTGTTTTCCATTAAATTTCATTGGTTTGTTTCAGTAAAATTATTCTATCTTACAGCGTGTTCACACCTAGCGATTTTTGGGCGATTTCGATCGCGGCGATCACGCCGCGATATCCAACCTACCCGCTTAGCGCATGCGGCGCATTCTACAGCGCAGGTCCGTTTATGTTGGAAATATGAACGCAGCACGCGGCGAAATCGCGGCGACATCGCCGCGATCGAAATCGCCCAAAAATCTCTGGGTGTGAACAGGCACTTAGTAGTAAAATAGATTTTTGCAGTTTTATTCCAATAAATAAATACCGGTTTTACGAAAGGGATAAAAGAAACACGAAGTCACGCTTGAACCGCTTTATTACTTAGGGGGTAGAGATTCTTTAGCTTTAATCAACATTTTTATGCGGCAATCAGAGGGCCTACCATGAGTTGGCTATCGAAAACTTACTTACGTTAAAAACCTATCGAGTTGCTTTTTTTCATACGACCGATTTTAGTTCTTAGCGTAACCGCTAGGGGCGCTGTACAAGTTTTTCATAGACATATTTACGTAGGCGATATCAGTACCTGATTACGTCACATCTCTTAAAAACGATAGCTTCTCACGCTTTCCAATTGGTAAAACGATATTTGTTTTACAAAATGGATAAACGAAACTCGAAAGTCGTACGTGGCGGGATTAGAACTGGCGACCTCTCGCATGACAAGCAACGACCTTAACCACTCGGCCATCGACGCTTTTCTAACTGTAGCGCTACCATGAGTTTAAAAGTAACAGACTCGATATCGCCTATGTAAATATGTCCATGAAAAACTTGTACAGCGCCCCTAGCGGTTACGCTAAGAATTAAAATCGGTCGTATGAAAAACCTTTCGATAGGTTTTGAACGTACGTAAGTTTTCGATAGCTAACTCATGTTACCGCTACTGACCTATTAGATTAACTGCTTCGTTGGTCTATTGGTAGCAAGCGCTGCGTTAGGACCGAGAGGTCCCCGGTTCGAATCCGGGGTCGGGCAAAATTTGTGTGAGTTTTTCTGTAATGGAATTACTCAGCCCGGAGTTAGGAAGTCGGCGGTTGAACGCCCGTGCCTCGGAAAGCACGTTAAGCCGGTGGTCCTGCGCCCGATCTCTCATCGGTCATGTCGGATTGCCGTCTCACCGAATTATGAGAGTAATTGAATAGAGTGTGTTTGCGCGCACACTTGTGCACTATAATATGTCCTGCGCACTTGGCAGATCTCAATTGAGATCGACCGCCATGGCTGAAATCGGTCGGACGCCTTTATTAGATTGCACCAATCAAAATGTCACAAAATCCTTTTCATGCACAAACTAAATAACTAAGCTCACACGCGATTTGAAAGCACTTGTCTTATTAAGTTGTTGGCTGACCATTACGGCAAGCAATGAATATTTTAAAGCCGAACACTTCCAGATGTTATAGTCGACTTGTAATGGCCGACTCATAAATGCTTCCGCGGTAAAAGCTATACTCGGATTTGTAATTCAAGATCAAAAAAGCTACTACAAGGTTGCCACTGCAATAAAATATTTTTACAATAGTAAATTCAGTTTTTTGCAAAAAACAACCATATACAACAAATTTATTGGTAATATTAATCCTATGATTTTCATCAGTAATTCCAGTTATTTATATTTCCATAAATGCAAGACGACTTAATAAAAACTTAAACATCGGAAATTTTTAGTAACAAACATGGTATTGTACTTGTAACACTTCAGGGATTGATAACATTTGGTGCAATAAACTACAAGCTAAGTTAAGAACATACTCGGACGCAATTAATATATTACACATCATAACTAATCGGGAAATAATCCGTAACTGTTCCGAGTGTTCGAATGTTTTTGCTCCGTGGTGATTTTGTTTTGCTTTAAGTTTATGTTTTGTGTTAAGTTTTTGTTGTTTAAATCCGTAACAAAGAAAATATTTTATTTATCTTCCCGACTCCTCCACTATTGCTCAAAATTATGTCTTCTTAAAATTAGTTAGACATGAGTTATTTATAAGTTTTGTACTAGAAGTTATAATACTTAAGTAATAGTCAGGCTCAATACAATTTTGAGAACGTATAATTTATATCTAAATAATGCATTTAATTATTAGATATAGTATGGACCCTTTTACTTTAAGAAATTATTATTTTATACGCCTTAATTATCAATAAGTGATGTTGGCATTAAATTAAATAAAGAATTATATTACGAAAAGGTTGTCGAAACCTGAAATCATCACTTGAGAGTGACATAAGTGACTTTACCACTTTTGACAGTGACGTATCTGTCGTAGTTTTTTTGATCTTAATTACAAATCCGAGTATAGAAGGTTACGTGTGAACTATTTGGCGTATTTCAAAGTAACCGAGTGAATGTTGACTGGCCAAGAGTCGTGGGTTCGATTCCTACTTAAGACTAAATTGTGTGTGATAAATATCGGTTTTTGGTCCGTTTCACTGTTAGGGTGTGTTTTTCATATATTAAAAGCAACTTACTTTTAGTTTTTAGAGTTTAGAGAGTGTTAGACGAGTTAAGCTACTGAGCTTTGGTATTCTCAACCACGTCACAGTCATCGTTATAGTCTTTTTCAGCTGAGATGATCCCAGTGACACATCATTGTGTTCTGAATCGCGCATTTTATGTTTGACAATCGAAAATAATTCTATTGCAAACTTTTTTTTATTTTATTTCGGCGTCATTAGGAAAAATATTAAAATAAATAATTTTAAACTTTTAAAAGAGAAACAGTATCGTTTAGTTGAATTTAATGTAAATGAAAATTTAAAAAAATACCTATGCAATTCGTATATAATTTATAGGGGCGTTCGTTTATAATTATAAAAAAAAGTATACGTAGAACGGAACGTAGTAAGGGCATAGAGCTGGGACTAACATAATCGGGTGCAATATTGCGATCACTTAACAATCGCTTCAGTCACTCGTGAAAATTGGACGAAAGTAGTCGAAAAAACTAAAGTATCATTATAAGAGGACTGGAAAGACCAACTTATAATAAATATCGGGGATGGTGACTCATCAAGCGATTCTTCTGACAGTGATTTTCCAAATACTGAATGGAAAATTTACTCTCTTCTTATTATTTCACTTTACCGAAATTGGACGTATTTGGTTGATTCCCCTGGCACTTTTTAAAACATAAGAGTTTAAACTTTTACTATCATAAGGCTAAATAACACCTCATTGTGAACATATTTCTCTAATAGGCATCACTGTCACATGTTTAGATAAAAAGATATATGACTTTAAAATTTTGGTGCCAGGGGAATCAATACAAGATGCCAGGGTAATCAAAATAAAAACATTTTGTATAGAATAATCGTTTATTTTAATTAAACTTACCAGTATTTTGGTTTCATTTTGGTTCTTTAGAGTCATTATTGATTTTAAAAGAAGTATTATAAAAACAAAACAACAATATCTATCTTTAAGGAACTATCAATCTACTATAACAAATCAACATAATTATCTAAAAACTATCAAATTATACTTAAAGGCCATAGCCCCTAGTTCCCGGCAGCGCCGCTATTCCTGGTCATGGTGGCGACCATGGTTACGGCTGGACGGCGGGTGCTAAGAATCCCCGGGCTACGAGAGGCTACCAACACACACTAACCCTGGCAACGTATAACGGACGCACGCTACGGCTCGAGAAGATTAGGTGGCACTTTCTGTGGTTGTCCGAAAAGCGAGAGAGGACACCATAACCCTAGAATCAGGACACCTACTGTACTTCCACGAGCGAGACTAACATTCTCAAGGTGGCGTCGGTTTTCTCGTCAATAAGTCCCTCTTTGACAACTTAGTGGAAATGTCTAGTGTTTCGAGGGTAGCATGATTAAGCTCACCAAGAGTCTTAGCCTCAAAGTGGTGCATGTGAACACACAGACCTCTTCGCACTCAGAACCGCCGAAGGCCCTCTACTTTACCACCAAGACCCCCTACAATACTTGTCAATTTCCTCTAACGTGAGGGGCTCTTCTTGATGAACTCATTCTTTAAGAAGCAGCCTTAAAGGAAGTGGACGTGGCAAAGTCCCGATACTTTAACTAAGAACGAGATTGACTTCATCAGGGCGGTTAGGCGGCACATATTCAGAGATGTCTCCGAAATCAACAGTGATCACCGACTTGTTCGAGGCACTCTGAATATCGACTTCAAAGCCAAACGTGTTCGCTTGATGAGGTCTAAACTTCAACCTACTCCGCTCCAGAAAATGAAAGGATCTGAAACGTTTTTGTCAAACCTGGCGAGCCGAATTGCTTCAGTGGAAACCTCAACTGACATTAACCAGAATCTTGAAAAATCAAATCAAAATATGATGCATGTTTCTCAGGGAGGAAAGATCGAGATTTGCGGAATGAGGGGCCGGGGCAGGAAGTCTAAACTTTCCGAGGAGACTTTGAGGCTAATGTGGCAGCTACGTAAAGACCCATCCGCTACTACATTGCAAGCTCGAACACTCAACTGAGAAATCAATAAACTTGTGCCAGGCGACCTCCGGTGCTACAATACTCTCTCAATCGAGAAAGCTATTGAACATAATCGGGGGTTAAAGGTGTTCTTAAAATCTCTAAAAGGAAGCCAACTGACGAAGCTGACTACAGCGAATGGGGACATTGCTGCTTCAAAGCCGGCAGTCTCGGAGAGTAATCATGCACCATCTTGCGCAAACACTCGACGAATTCCAACCATCGAAATAGGCTGGATTTCGGAGCGGATACACCACCATAGACCACATCCACACAGTGCGACATATAAACAGAAGACCGAAGAGTATAATCAGCCCCTATGTTTAGCATTTGTGGCCTATGACTGGTCAGTTCTTGAGTCCCTGCAGCGATGCCAAGTTGATTGGCAATACAACCTGGTGATGAAATGCCTCTACCAAGCCGCGACCATATCAGCAAATAAACCCATACCATTGCAGCAAGGAGTAAGACAAGGGGGCGTCATCTCCCCGAAGTTGTTCACAAATGCAATGGAGGATTTGTTCAAGGCACTGTACTGGAAAGGACGAGGCACCAACATAGTCAGTAGAGACGCTGCGGGACCTACAACGGATGTTGAATGACCTGGCTGACTCTTCTGGGGTGCGTAACCTATAATCATAATATGAGAGTATGATAATGTAAGGAAGCTTTGATTTCCCTGGCATTTTGCCAGGGGAATCAATGCCAGGGGAGTCAAGAAAAGTTAATCTTTTTTCAATTATGTTTCAATGGATTGATTTTTGCCAATGATTATTATAAAAACAATTAATAGTCCTATATACCCTACTATTAATCCTAGTTCAGAAATTCCTAATCATCAAAAAATATTTTTAAAAGTGGTCAGGGTAATCAATGACCTAGTGAAACAAAACCAGGGGAATCAAATTCAAACCTTCATAAATCCGGCTTGGAACCGTCGAGCAGGAAACCTCTCCTCATGATGTTAAGAGCGCGACTAGAGCTACTTGCTGATGTGCACGCCTTCGCCGTAGACTTTTATAAAAGCAAGACAGGTGGCATTTTGTGACGCGCCAAGGGAATCAATCGTTGCACTCGGACAAACCATTTTGTAATCACAAAACAGTGATTGGCACAGACTTGGTGTATTTTTTAAATCATTAAATAACTCACCCTTTAACTATTAAATCACAAAATATCTTAAAATTATGACTATAAATAGGTAAATTGTTAACGGTTTGTTAAAAAAATGACAAAGGGACAGCCCAAGGGAATCAAATATTAAGGCTTCGAAATTTTTTTTCAGATGGTTAAAGCTGAAATAAACACCTTTTTTGTTGTGCCCCATTTAATTTACACATTAAAGAAACAGCAAAAAAAATCTTACATTAAAACTTAAACTTTATGGGTAGTTTTTGCCCTCGGACAGTGTTTTTTTTGGCTTTCAAGATTGACCCAAATAACCCCTTACCTCCTGAAAACGCCATGGGTTATTTATCACTCTTGGCATTGGAAAAAAATTGTATCATAAATAAAAATACATAGCACAAAACTCCTCTCTGACCTTTCCATATCCTATGTCCAAAAAATGATTCCAGATCTTAATACGCACATGACAAAATCATATTATTGTGTTCGATTAAAAAGTAAAAAGTTCATTTCCGGTCTTGACCGTAAAAACTAAAAAAAAAAGGATTTAATTTGGCTTAAAATCTTTGACGTTCAAATCTTTAATCTCTACATTACCTTGAAAGATTTATTGGAGAATTAAATCACTAAATGCAAATAGTCCCCTTCCAGTCCCCGAACATTTGGCAAACTGTAGTATTGCATTCACCTAATCGCTACAAAACATAAAAACTCCGGAAACACTGCCAAAACGTTAAACGTAGCCAGTGCTAATAAAAAAAAAACAAACTATTCCAATCTCAATCAAGATACCGAGCCGTGCTCAAATGACAGGAAGCTAGCGCCCTGGCCGGCTGCCATGTCAGTTTCGAACGCGGGAAATTTGAAAGGTAATTGAATGGCAGCCATTTTGAGATTGGTTTACGCGCCGTTTTGTTGGCGGGCGTTCCGTTTTTATTATGGTAGTAATTCGATGATATTTAGCACACATAGTGTATTTGGTTTTATTTTTATTAGCTTATCGCTTATCTTCGCACGCGCAAGATTATTTAAATCGTATTAAACATGACTACTTTCTCCTCCTGATGGCTAGGAGTGAGAGTCATCCCCTCCCCCGATAGTCATGTGATGATGACGAGACTACTCCAAACCATCACCGTAAATTAGTTAGGAAAAAAAAACACCTGATGGTAAGCGGTTGTGAGATCCACATTATGAGGTCGACAGGCACAGTAGACCATATTGAGCCTGTCGCACTCACCCTGAAGGACTGCTTTAATAATGCCGTTTCACGCCCCGCCTGAATAGCCCGGGGTCATATGAAAGAGGGAAAACATAGTTGGAAGGGCATTCCATGCCTTAATGACACGGGGCAGATAAGAGGACTTAGGAGGAGGAGGAAGAAGTACTTGGTATCTGCCAGAGGCTCATAGAAATAGTTTGGCAAATGGAGTTAGTTCTCCGACCTAGTGAAAAAAGAAACCTAGATTAGCGATTTTAATTCGGAATTATAATTGCTGAGCTATTTCGTATTCTCAATCAAGTAGCTTAAGTTTCTTTCGCTTGAAGTAAGTTCACAAGTAACTAACATTATTTTTCTTTTGTTACAGATCCTGCCCTTGAACCATCCAGTTCTTAAAAGCAAAAGCAAAATCCCTCCAAAGCATTGATATCTAATGCCAACAAATTTAAAAAGTCATCTGTCAATTTTCGTTCCGCGCTAAAATAAGACTGCAAACTTTTTTGATTGAAAAAAAAAAGCGAACGAAGATAACAATTAAAAATGGAACGTCAACATTAGTGTCGAGGAAAGCGTACCTGTGACGCGGAACTGTGATTTTTATGGTAACAATGTGTTAATGGATATTGTGTGACTGTGACAAAATGGCGACGCCCCCGGAATCTCCCGTGGAGGAGCATGCGTACGAGTTGGAGCCGAGTCGGACGCCGAAGCCGATCCCAGTTGCCTTGGAGGAGCTGTGCAGACAGACCAAATTCTCAAAGCAGGAGATTCGGGTCATGTATAGGGGATTCAAAACGGTACGTAGAAACGGCTTATAATTTTCTAAATGGAGTTTTTTTTTCTTGACTGACATACGATGATGGCGTAGAGTAGCCTCGTTATAATCATCGGACTTGCGGGGAGCGGATGGCTCTCACCCCTACGATGATGGCTTGGAGTAGCCTCTCATACTTCAGTGCTATGGAAATAAATTTATAATAATAATACATTTATATTTATTGAGCCATTTACAAATTACAATATATCTTAAACTCATAGATGCATAGCATGATAAGTATGAAGGCGCATATTTAAGATAATGGATCATTAACGTCTATACTAGTTTCAAAACAAAACTGTGTGACAGACGCTAAGTTTTCCTCTCGTCTATGAACGGTATACATTGCCAAACACTTAAAAGTACAATACAATATTTAATTTAACTTAATTCAATTATTTTCATTTATTTATTATGATTTAATATAATAAAGTGTGAGTGTGTTTGTGTGTGAGTGTGTGTGTGTGTGTGTGTGTGTGTGTGTGTGTGTGTGTGTATATGTTTGAAATCCATCATGACCGTTGATAGATCAGGTACAGGATTTTTTTTTAACGCGGTAAAATGCTTGACGCACCGTCAATGGGAGATGGGGATCTCTCCCGGTGATGTGTCGGACTCCTCGGCGACTGGCGCGAAGATAGTTAATGCCAGGAGGTGATCCTGGGCGGAGTGCAATGCCCAGGGGGTATACGGACTAAAACACCGTGCAGGACCACTGAGTTAAGGTGTTCTCCGAGGGACGGTCTGTCATTCGCGAACTTCCTGACTCTAGTACAAATTTCTTAAAAGAAAAACTTACACATGACTCTTACCTACATGCTATTTACATGTCCATTTTTCACACGACGTTTACCACTAAGTTTCTTAGTGGTAACAATGAGACAATTTTTGTTTTGTGAGATATTAACAGCTTAAAGGATCTATAATCGTACAAATGATTTTCTAAAGGTTTCAACTTTTCTCGAATGGAGGCTAGATTGCAATTCATTAGAAACGAGCATAACTTACTTTTTTGGCACACGAACAGATACTTATTAAACTCTTGGACAGCTCGCCACTATAACTCCCACTGTTGACTATGAACGACAATAGCATTCACTTAGCTGCTAAAATGAATTGCTATGGGATGCACGCATTATGGGATGGAGTTGGCAAACGAATAACAATATATCAAACGAACCCGAAAGTATTCTGTAGGAGTTTTAATGGAACTATGAAGGTAATGGCGGTTGAAGAATATTTTTGGAATGATTGTGCGCGGTTGATAACATTACTTATTGTCTTACCAAAGGATAAAGCGGTTAGGTAATAAATAAATATCTGGGTCATTTCCACACATGGTCACCCGACCCCAAACTAAGCAGAGCTTGTGCTATGGGCGTCAGAGACTGATATACATACAGATATATTTTCAAATACAGGACACGGAACAAATAATTTTATCGATTTTGGTTTTCATCCTTACCTCTGATATATGTTATTTTTTCTAGCTGACTTACGATGATGGCTTGCAGTAGCCTCGTCATCATTACTCCGACTTGCAGGGGGGCGGATGGCTCTCACTCTCAAAATTTCCATCTTTAACTCTGATCTCTCTACATTATATTTAGTAAATAATAATGTTCAAATCCTACGCGAGTTTCATCTATGAAATCGGTCCAACAATAGTAATTAAACAATTTCATAAAATAAAATTCTCGTGTCACAATGTTCGTTCCCGTACTCCTCCTAAACGGCTTGACCGATTCTCGTGAAATTTTGTGAGCGTATTGAGTAGTTCTGAAAATCGGCCAACAGCTATTTTTCATAGCCCTGAGTGATAGGGGTTGTCCACCCTAAACAAGTCGCGGGCACAGCTAGTTATTGATAAAGGTATATGTATGTAATATAGAATATCGTCTAGCCTATAAGGAGTGTATTTACATGTAAAATGCTTCTGATTTTCTATTAGTAAAATTGGCCATTCGGCGTACGTGTAGGTGTTTGATAAATGGCCACATTTGTTTCAAATGTTAGGTGCACAACTGTATAACGTATACACTAACAAATGGTCCCGAATGTTGTCGATGTGTCGCAGTCACAAACTGAAAGCTTTGTCATCAGCTTTTACGTAACGGCACAAAAAGATATAAAAGCATGTATCTCTTCTTTGCACACGTCATTTAAACCGTCGACAGGTTACCTATAGAATACATGAAAACTCGATACACTTTCCCAATCATTTAATTCCATGTTTTGGGTAATACGATTCACAATTATTATTTTCTTTGATTAAACATGTATTAGTGTACGATAAATGACGAAATGAATATATAGAGGAAGTACAAATGGAAATGAAACGGGGAAGGCCAAGAAAGACCTTCCATGACCAAATAGGTAAAATTTTGAAGAATAGTCAAATCAAAAGTACCCGTAATCGACGAGCATGCATGAAGATGTTGATGAATGTGAAAGAAGCGAAAGTGGTGTGCCAGGATAGTCGCACATGGAAGGAAGTGATCTCTGCCTCTGGGAAAAAGGCGTGATTTTATGTTTGTTAGTGTACGATTGTTGGTAGATAATAGAATAAATAAATAAATAAACGATTAAAATCCCTTCTGACTTTTTTACCTAAGTTGTTAAAAAGATCTTTTTGCGCAAAATGCAGATGTTGCAAATTGTGGTAAATTATTGGTACCTACCGATATTAAATGCCAAAAAAATTTCCAACTATATGTGAGGTATTTAAAACGATCTTACTAGAAAATAAATAGTACAAAGTTGCTTTAGATTTAATATTGTTACTCAGTATAATATGAAATTGCGATTGAAAAAAGTAGGGTAAACAATAAATCTCGATTGAAGCAATACTTTCAAAAGTACATGATCTTTAAGACACTTATTAAAATATTAGTGTATTAAAATAAAACTAGTATCGCCATCTGTGATGTTCTGTATCAAATGTATGACAGAAAATAAAGTCGTTCATTCCCTCTCTCTTACTCAATATCGTTGTTTGAATAATAACACTTTTGATGTATGCATTTGAACGTTTTCACATCTTTATCATACTTCAGAAGAAGAGAAAATTCAATCAGAAACAATATCCTTCAATCGCTGACTTCGCTATAACAACCTTTGTGTATCATCGCTATAATAACAAGTTCTTAATTAAACTTCTCACATTTCATCACACATCTAAAACTTTTCCTGCCCGTCTCTTTCTGTCACATACGGTGTGAAAAGGACAAAACCGTCCCATCATAGTACTGAGCGACAAACGCCGGAAACACGACAGTAGCTGAAAGCGCGCATCCGGTGACGCGGCGCTGTGAAAGTAGCAGCGACGGTATCGAGTGACAGGCGAGGGCGGGTCGCGGCATTATTTTGTTGTTTTTTTTTTTAAATATTTGTGCCCGCAGTATTGGCTGTATAGATCGTATGTCAAAGCCGTTGATCATAATAGAATGGCTTTATCGATTTCGATTTACGTTTTGCAATAGCTTTCGAGCTAGGGTTGCGAGTTCGATGTAGTGATGAGTATGATCATGTATTTTTACTATTTAAAAGTACCAAAGTTCAACCACTTATTTCAAAGTCATCGATAACGGATTCAAATTCAGAAGCTATGCTTTCTATCTTTAGAATACCTAAGCGGTTTGCAGACGTAGATCATAGATTTATCGAATCAAAAAAGGGCCCTTACCACTGATCCTTACATCTACCCTGAGTTTGACCAACTCTTTTAAGAGCTGTAGGTTCGATAGCCACTCGGGACAAATATTTGTGTAATAAACATCGGCATTCCTTCTGTAATAAATTAGAATAGAATAGAATAATGTTTTATTTGCAATACATACATACATACATACATACAATCACGCCTTTTTCCCAGAGGAGTAGGCAGAGATCACTTCCAGCGATCCACTTTTCACCTCTGTGGGAAACGTGACGTGACGGGTTGTGGACCACGTCGCCGCCATTCTGTCTTGTGCATTGTTTTAACAAGGTCATTGCGTTCCCACGAGTAGCAAGGATACATGACGGGGGAAGGAAAAGGGGAGGAAGGATACTATCGCCTCGGATGATTTGGACTGAGTCGATAGTAGCTCGAGCAGCCGGGGTCGCTTACCCGTATACCGTTCACCAACCACCGGACAGATAGTTGTGACTGGTATCCCCTGACTGGAATTTGGAATACAAATACAGAAAACAAACATTACCAACCAGACATACAAAAAATCATAAAAAACCAAAAATGAATTCTGTACTAACTTATGTGCTAAAAGGGCTCTCCCACTCAGCATTGTGTCGAAGTTCCTGTAGGGAAGCCCCGAAGTTGATTTTCAGTGGTTACCTTATTTTTGAACTGCCTCGTTGGTCTATTGGTAGCAAGCGCTGCGTAAGGACCGAGAGGTCCCCGGTTCGAGTCCGGGGTCGAGCAAAAGTTGTGTGAGTTTTTCTGTAATGAAATTAATCAGCCCGGAGTTAGGAAGTTGGCGGTTGAACGCACGTGCCTCGAAAAACACGTTAAGCCGGTGGTCCTGCGCCTGATCTCTCATCGGTCATGTCGTATTGCCGTCTCACTGAATTATAATAATAATAATAATAAACGTTTATTTCAGACATTCTTAGTCCATAGAGCAAACACTTTACATTTCAGTCAGCGTACAAAAATTTGAAAAGATACAACATTATTAAAAAGATACAAGATTATAAAAAACATACAACACAGACCTATAATATGTGCAGCCGAACCCAGTGCTTGATGAATGGATTGTCTATGTGTCCAGCGACAACGCGCAGAACGCTGTTGGAGCTCCCACGCACACGTTTTAGCATCGAAGCGGCTCTCTTGCGAAGGATGGCATGGAACCCATCAGTGTGAGCCTCCGCAAACATGCCTGATGCACTACAGTAGCGTAGAATTATGAGAGTAAAGGAATAGAGAGTGCACTTGTGTTTGCGCGCACACTTGTGCACAATACCATGCCATCCGCACTTGGCTGATCTCAATTGAGATCGGCCGCCATGGCTGAAATAGGTCGGACGCCGTATTTTATTTTTGTTGAAGTTAATACAAGTGCTTAAGCAACATACTTCGGAAGCGAAACAATGGGGCTTACTTCACATATTCCACTTCAAACCCCGCCATACGTACCACTGTGTTTTTCAAACTTGAAATTCATTTGTACGATTATTTGACGCTTTAACGGTAAAGGAAAACATCATGAGGAAACCTGCCCACCTACGAAGTAATTCTTAGGTTGTGTAGTCAACCAACCCGCACTTGGCCAGCGTAGTTGACTCGCGACCTGATCGCTCTAGTTTATGGTAGGCCCGTGCATCAGCAGTGGGGACGTATATGGGCTAATGATGATGATATGTGATATTTATTTATCTGCAAAAGTACGTGACTTGCACCAGCCCACGTCACTCGGCGCTTGTATTGAACATTCGTTTCGTCGAATACGACATAAAGGCACTGAAACTGTCAGCGCAAAAAACTGCACAGATTTTCAGTTACCCACTTTTTCATCTGCCTGTAAAGAGTGACGTTTGGAGCTGGGAAACTAGATGCTTCTGTGGATAGTTGAATGTGAATGTTAATTAGTATGCACGTTTGAGTTATATTAAGCAAGGCACATACGAATAAGAGTTTAGGCTTTCGCGTTCCATTACACTAAATAAAGTCTTTATGGATCTACACGCGATGAAAGGAGTAACAAATACATAGCTACTTACTGCCCGATGTTTTGATTGGGTTACATTTTTTGACTTGAATACTTCTTCTTACAGAAAGTCTCAAAATTCTTTAAATGCTAGCATCTGTCACATGACTTATTTGAATTGTGAAATATAAGCAAAAAGAGAAAGCTCAACTTGTGACACATTAAAAACACAACAGTATCCCGTCCCTGTCAGATTTCAATTGATTTTCAGCTTTCTTTTAGCCCTTATAGAGAAAATCATAAATATCTGACAACATCATATACATTTCCGAAATATGTTGCTTACAAACTGATATTCACGTGAATATTTGTCCTGAGTGGGAATCGAACCCACGATGCGATGAACTCTTGGCACCGCACATCCAGCCTGTCAAATGCAGTAATGTCATCTCTCATAATATGTCAAGATTTAGCATCATCATCATCAGCCCATATACGTCCCCACTGCTGGGGCACGGGCCTACCCTAAACACGGGCGATAAGGCCTTAGTCGACCACGCTGGCCAAGTGCGGGTTGGTCGACTACACAACCTTAGAATTTCTTCTTAACAGCAGGTTTCCTCACGATGTTTTCCTTCACCGTTAAAGCGTCGAATGATGGTACATATGTATTTCAAATTTGAAAAACACATTGGTACCTGGCGGGGTTTGAACTGGCGACCTCTCGCATGCCAAGCAACGACCTTAACCACTCGGCCATCGACGCTTTTCAAGATTTATCAGAGAGCTACAAACATCGTCACACCGTATCTACAAGACTCTCCAATTATCAAAACGTACAGAGATAACTAAAATTTACGCTAAAACATCTAAATATACAGCCGGAACGTAACACATTTACCGTGCAAACGTGCTCCAGCTATTTTCGGCTGGATGCAGAAATTCAGCGTTCGAGTTTCGAGATAGACAAATTAATGTCACTACAAGAATATCCCATACATTCCCAAGGAGCAGAAATAGAAAAACACATTGCATAATCTGTACTCCCGAATTCAAGATGGCCGCCAACTGTCATCTTGACAAGAAGAAAGCCCGCGAAATTCTCCCACTATTTTCGTCCGGTCGTCGACATCACCTACTGACCTTTTGAAACGTCACGCTAGATCTGTCTCTCTCGCACTAGTGGTATTTGTATAGCGCTGTCTCGTTCACATTCATTAGCCGAAATGTATGCGCATGTTTATGTATGACGTCATAGCGAAGAGCTTTTAGTGTCTCCGAGATTGTTTCCTCTCCAGAAAGGGTTGAAATAGGCTGTCTGAAGTTTACAACTAACCCCTTATTAGGTGAGCTAAATGTCAGGAAAAGGTTAAAATATGAAATGGCAATATTGATGGAGAGAGGGTAATGTTCGAAATAATAGCGGCCGAATAGTTTACCTATATTTAGGTGCCAATATTGAAAATTGAGATAGAATAAAGGTGGAAGGGCAGAATTGTATGGGTATAAGTATCTATTGATATAATAAAAGCCGATGGAAAAACTACGGCTTTTATAATACTACATCACTCCAATATGTCTACACTTAGTACCTACTTCCGCTTTGTAAGTAGGTAACCTAAATCTGTAGCGATTATGATACCCCACAACAGCACCATAATAAGATTATCGTAGTTACATGACAGAAGTATGTAAATCCTGACCGGTAATAGCGTAACACAGTTTATATAATTCTATAAGGCATCCGACCGATTACGGCCATGGCGGCCGATCTCAATGGAGATCAGTCAAGTGCGCAGGACATATTTTCGTGCACAAGTGTGCGCGCATACACAAGTGCACTCTCTGTTCCATAGTTCGGTGAGATGGCAATCCGATGATCATGACTGATGAGAGATTGGACGCAGGACCACCGGCTTAACGTGCTTTCCGATGCACGGGCGTGCAACCGCTAACTCCGGACTGAGTAATTTCTTTACAGAAAAACTAAGATCAAATTTAGATCGCCAACTTCCTAACTCCGGGCTAAGTAATTTCATTACAGAAAAACTCACACAAATTTTACCCGATCCCAGACTCGAACCGGGGACCTCTCGGTCCTTACACAACACTTGCCACTAATAGACCAACGAACGAGCCAGGTTGGTTAAGGAGAAGGTTATAAATCTATACTAGTATTATAAAGCTGAAGTGTTAGTTTTATCGAACGCGCTAATCTCAGAAACTCCGTGAAATTTTAGTGGTTGTTTTCCTGCAGTAAAATGATTCTATCTTAGTAGCACAATAGATTTGTGCAGTTATTTTTTATTAAAATCAATAAATGCCGGTTTAACGAAAGGTTTAACAGAAACTCGAAAGCACGTTCGAACCGCTTTATTACTTAGGGCGTAGAGCTTCTTTAGCTTTAAGCATCGATTTCGTGCGGCAAGCAGTACCTGCTTACGTCACATCTTATAAAAAAACGATAGCTTCTCTCGTCCTCAAGTTGGAAAATTATTATTTTGAAAATTAAAAAAAAAAAAATTTTTTTAAGGAAAAATTTGTGTGTTTCGTTAAAGGCAAATCGTTCTGCCACGGGAAAACAACCACTCAAATTTCACGGTGTATAACATCACGCCATCACATCATTTAGAGTTAGAATATCTAGTGATAAATAGAGTTTGGCTGGACCGAATTTAGTTTTCATAAAATGAAAACTGAATAAAGCACAATCCAAAAAGGAAAAAATTGTTGGTTTACTAAATTTTTTTATTATAAAAGAAGTAACAAGTCGTAGTGAAACTTAGTCACCTCAAATACAATTCACTTCTTATTAGATACTGTGATTTAAGTCGACATTTCTACTAAAATAAACAATTTATTGAATACGTATTCGCACGCGAACCATTTACAGTTGCTAAGAAAACCCTCGAAACATCACAATTTCCACGAGAAACCGCAATAGGTGGCGATCTATCAAAATTAAACCTAGATTTATAAACAGGGCTGGCAAAAACCTAGACCTATTACGATTTTAGTCTTCATAAGAAATCCTATTTTTCTTCTTCTTATCGTATGGTTAATGAACAACCTGGTGTCAGAGTTTTTAAACCGCCCGTAGGCCTTGGACATGGCTTCACACCGTTAAAAATTTCTCAGGTGTGCTGGTTTCCTCACGATGTTTTCCTTCACCGTTAAATCGTCGAATGATGGTACATATGAATTTCAAATTTGAAAAACACATTGGTACCTGGCGGGGTTTGAACTGGCGACCTCTCGCATTGCAAGCAACGACCTTAACCACTCGGCCATCGACGCTTTTCCAAAATCCTATCCTAATCCTAAACCTTAATAGGAACATTTTGGAACATTTTGGAATACCAAAATTCTTATTGTTCCTATTAAGGTCGTCGTGTTGCAAAAAGAATGGTTGAAATCTTTAAAAAACATTATTTAACTAAAAAACAGAATTATCATCAGCCCACATACGTCCCCACTGCTGGGGCACGGGCCTACCTAAACTAGGGCGACAAGGCCTTAGTCAACCACGATGGCAAGAGCGGGTTGGTCGAATACACAACCTAAGAATTTCTTCCTAGCTTAGCTTAGCTTTCCTTCGAAAATCGTCGTCAATTGATAGCCAGAACAATTTAGTCGACTTTTCTTTTCAGAAATCCCTCAGCTTATATTCAGGAAGTCGGAGGCACGCCCGTGCCTCAGAAAGCACGTGAACCCGGTGGTCCTGCGCCTTATCACTCTACATTCATGTTGGATTTCCCGTCTCATCGAATTATGAGAGTAAGGGAAGAGAGACCAAACTTTTGTGGACTTTAATAGGCAATTGACTGATCTTCAAGCGGGGCGTGAAACGGCATTTAAGCAGGCCTCCAGGGTGAGTGCGACAGGCTCAATATGGTCTATTGTGCCTGTCGACCTCATATGTGGATCTCACTACCGCTTACCATCAGGTGGAGACTGGTGGAGAGAGGTCGTCTTGTTAGCCTATAAATCTAGGAAATCGACTGTCGCAACCAAAATCGGGTGGACATTAGGCTAATTCCTCTATTGTTTTGGTACAACGCGTATCCTTGACAGCCCTGCAAGCAAGGGCAAGTGATTGCGTGACATTTCGAAATATTTGTCCAAAGGCACGCGAATTAGCGTGCGCGGTCGGACTCCTCGAAATGTTGAACCGAATAGATTCGTTAGTTTTGAAGTATGAGCCCGTAGGCGAACGAAAATGGGGCGAGTCGTATGCGAAAAAACTGTGGTACGTTCTCACTTAGTTTTATTGCGCAGTTCCACTACTAATGGAAACTTAATCATCATCATCAGCCCATATACGTCCCCACTGCTGGGGCACGTGCCTACCCAAAACTAAGGCGATAAGGCCTTAGTCAACCGCGCTGCCAAGTGCAGGTTGGTCGACTACACAACCTTAGAATTATTTCGAAGGTTTCCTCACGTTGTTTTCCTACACCGTGGAAGCGTCGGATAATCGTACGTTGAAATTTCAAATTTGAAAAACACAGTGGTGCGTGGCGGGGTTTGTACTGGCGACCTCTCGCATGGCAAGCACCGACCTTAACCACTAGGCCATCGACGCTTTTCGCAGTTCCACTGCAGAAAATTTTAGGTACGGACTCAAAATGTGAAGATTTTTCACAAAAGTCTAGCGAAACGGACAGGCCGAAGAAGACATGGATGGATTGCGTGAGAGATGATATGGCAGTGAAAGGAGTAGACGCAGAGATGACAATTGACAGGCCCGAGTGGAAGAAATACACATATTGCGCCAACCACACTTAGCGTGGGACAAGGGCAGGATAATGATGATGATGATGACTAGTGAAACGGACAGATTTTGTCTTGCAACGCCATCTGCCGAGCTGATTTGTGATTATAATAAATCAATAGACCATCTATTGTGCCTGTCGACTTCATAATATGTGGCGTGTGTGACAAGGCTACTTACTCCATGCCATCATCTTATGTCAGTCAGTTAGGAAAAAATAACTAAATTACAGGTTAAGCTTCGTAATGAAATTGTATCCCGAAAAATACAGTTTAAATTGAAGGAAAGGCGTCGTGGGTTTTATTCTCATTCGGGGCAATTACAATAACAACAATAACAATGACTGGCTCGGTGGAATAGTGGTTTTTGACCCAGGTTCCAAGAGTCGTGGGTTCGATTCCCACCCGGAACAAATATTTGTGTGACGAACATCGGTCTTTGATATCCGTAACACAAGTGCTTAAGCTACTTACCACGGTATTAGATCAATGTTTGTGATAATCTATGTATTATTATTTATCAACTGCCTCGTTGGTCTATTGGTAGCAAGCGCTGCGTAAGGACCGAGAGGTCCCAGGTTCGAGTCCGGGGTCGGGCAAAATGTGTGTGAGTTTTTCTGTAATGAAATTACTCAGCCCGGAGTTAGGAAGTTGGCGGTTGAACGCCCGTGCCTCGGAAAGCACGTTAAGCCGGTGGTCCTGCGCCCGATCTCTCATCGGTCATGTCGGATTGCCGTCTCACCGAATTATGAGAGTAAGGGAATAGAGAATGCACTGGTGTTTGCGCGTACACTATAATAATATGTCCTGCGCACTTGGCTGATCTCAATTGAGATCGGCCGCCATGGCTGAAATCGGTCGGACGCCTTATTATTTATTAAGTAGATCTATATTTGTATACAATTCTTTTTTCAACGTGGCATCAATACAATTTTTATAAGTGTTCTTTATTGTTTCCAGGAATGTCCGGAAGGCGTGGTGCAAGAAGAATCATTCAAAGACATTTACGCTAAATTCTTTCCCCACGGCAGTGAGTTCGATTTTTGCAATACTTTTGGTATTAATAAAAAAATAAAGAATATTTATTCATCACGTCATAACAAAAAGATATTTATTCTATAACTTCTAAACTTTATTCATAAGTAGCTCTACCATGAGTTTAAAAGTGACAGACTCGATATCGCCTATGTAAAAAATGTCTATGAAAAAATGTAGGTACAGCGCCCCTAGCGGTAACGCTAAGAACTAAAATCGGTAGTATAAAAAAACAATTCGACAGATTTTTAACGTACGTAAGTTTTCGATAGCTATAGTCTTTTTCAGCTAAGATGATCCCTGTGACACTTCATTGTGTTCTGAATCACGCATCTTACGATTGACAAACGAAAATAATTTTATTGCACACTTATTTAATTTTATTCGGCTTCATTAGGAAAAATATTAAATTAATAATTTTAAACTTCAAAAGGGAAACAGTATCGTTTAGTTTAATTTAAAGTAATATTTTTTTAAAAAAAAATACCTATGCAGTTCGTATTACGTAGAATGGAACTTAGTCAGAGTTACTACGTTCCATTCTACGTATACGAACTGCACAGGTATTTTTATTAATGTTATTACATTAAATTAAACTAAACGAATCTGTTCGTCATTTAAAAGTATAAAAATATTTATTTTAATATTTTTCCTAATGACGCCGCAATAAAATAAAAAAAGTGTGCAATAAAATTATTTTCGTTTGTCAATCGTAAGATGCGTGATTCAGAACATAATGAAGTGTCACAGGACTCACAGGGATCATCTTAGCTGAAAAAGAGTATAATTCATGGTAGCGCTACTACAGGTCCCCTTGCAATATCCGTTAAAATATACTTAGAATAAGTTGCCGGAGTTAAAATGTATCAAGTAAGTAAGTTAATGTGCATATTATTATAATGGGCTGAGATATGAAGTCTTTAATATAGCCGTGTCTTATATGCAAAATTTATGACCTTTTGTATGGAGTGCAATAAATTAAAAAAATATATATTTGCCCCACCAAGTTACAATAAAGGGGCACGGATAAGATTGCCCTGAGTGAGTCATTTGGGCAAAATGGAATAGCCTTTAGTTTTACATGAAGGTTTTAATTGCATTTTTTATATGTTTTTTACAAATATATTCTGAGATACACGCAAGAAACACTGTCCTGAGGGCCTACCAAGAGTTGGCTATCGAAAACTTACTTACGTTAAAAACCTATCGAGTTGTTTTTTTCATACGGCCGATTTTAGTTCTTCGCGTAACCACCAGCGGCGCTGTACAAGTTTTTCATAGACATATTTACGTAGGCGATATCGAGTGCGTAAGTTTTAAACTCATGGTAGCCCCACAGCAGTGTTTGTCTCTAATGGATTGCGTTAAAAAGTTGATTACCGTTTTATAGAGGCCGCCATATTACTATAAGGTTAAGTTTTTTTTCATCCTATTTATCCCGCCAGGGAATGGCAAAGGGATCTAGCCCGTACAGTCTTAGTGGGATAAGATTACGAAAAAAAAACCGTTCAGAAACCATAGATCATAAATACCATACGTTATTTTTTTTAATATACGGTGGATTTATTTTTTTTCTTTCACGGACCGCTGTGTTGTTTCGCATTTAATTTGTAGGCCAAAATGTATATTCTTCTTTAAAGAATAGTATTTTATTTTTCAGATTCAGCCCTGTACGCCCATTATGTGTTCAAGGCGTTTGATGTTAACAGCAGCGGTGCTATCAGTTTCCGAGTAAGTTCAGTATACCAGAGCCGCTCTAAGTTGGCCGATTTGACACATGTCAGACTGACTGCACTAGTGAGGGACGACGGTAAAATTGCCGAAGTATATAAGTAACAGTTATTTCCACTTTATAACCAAGCAAGGTCTAATAGGGTATTCGACTGTGGTTGTTATGCTTGCCATTTTTATGAAAATCAGTAAGATTTATGTAAATCAATATTATTAATGAAAACGAAACTTAAATTTTTAGCGAAATGAGACTACAAAAAACAATTTAAAGTTGGGTGGGCAAGTCCATTCCAAAATTGCAAAAAATCATTTAAAATTTCTTTTTCATCTTATTAATAACAGAATTAGTCACATCTTTCATTATGAAAACATATCAATAAACGCAACTTTTGATGAACCTACCGAACAAACTTCTTAGGCGCTGCATACAACAAACTAGCGTGTGACGTCACACGCCAGTCGACGTTTGTATGGAGCATTTTTGAGCTCGACCAATTAATGTGCAATTAAAATTGTAATATCTCGTTGAGTTATCCAGATATCAAAGTGATATTTTCAACAGTGTCTTTGTGTTCGAGTGGTCCATCCAACTATATCAAAATAAAAAAATAGTCAAATACCCTATTATAACAATTTTTTATTAAAAACATTTATTCACATCCAGAAGATTGAATTGAAGTTTCTTATTTAAAATTATTATTATACCGGAGCCGTTCTTAGATGACTGATTTGACACTTTTTATTTTATATTTTGCATTTATCCTTGTTAAGAGGAACATATTTAGCGAATCATAAAGAACAACTTTTAAAAATAAGACGTTATTTCAAAATGTCAAATGCACCTAATTATCTAATTATTTGTCTTTTATTACCTAAAATAATTGAATTATAAAAAGAAAACGTAAAATTTCCACTCTGTATTACGCTTTTACAAGGTTACGCCGTTTGACACGTTTTCATAGTGACGTAGTGGGTAATACTCACCAGGTATTTTTTAAAAATAGGATGAAGGATTTAATAAGTATTGTATTTGTCGGATCAGAAGTATTTAACGACATAGTGTGGGCGAATGTAGGTATCGTGCAAATAAAAGTAGCGTGATATCAAAGCACTAGATTTATTCTTGGTCACTATTTCCATTAGATCGATTTACAGAACAATGAACACAATCACACCCGACACTAATTACACTGAACGGAAGTATAACGATACGCGACAGTTTCTACGATTTGCACCGTGCGGTCGTCCGGAGATAACTGAGCCGCTGCGCACGACCGCCCGCCCTAACGTAGACTCCGTCTAGCGCCACCAGGTGGCGCTTGCGTGCCGTAGCTTCCACTCACTGCCTTCAGGTGGCGCTGGCGTCGTAATTATTCCGACACGGCCATCCTGCTTGCACACGTCCTCGTGTGTTAGTCTGAAACAATAGAAAACCAAGCCAAGTATTTACCGTTCGGTCTATCCTGACCTAACACAAAAACATTCAGTTTCTAGATTTTCTAGACAGTCATCAGTACTAAGTACTAGAACATAATTTACACACTTTTTTTACAATCAAACTTACTAACACTATGAAATTTTATCCAAACAATTCAGTGATTATAGATGGTCCAGACAGAATCAAGTAACAATTGCACGCATATCATAACACACTCTTAAATCTCCATCCAAGCACAGGCTCAATCCATCCAGACCAATACGGCTCTACAAGCCCAGGAAACCATCCTTATGCGACTCCATCTACCAGGATCGCCGAGTCATCTCCGACTCTACGGTCTTAATATCCCATAAGACCCGACCCCGCCAGTGTTCGCTGCATTACCGCGTGCTCACGGTGTTTTACAAAGAGACTATGAGAATCGCAAGAACTAATTCTTACGATCCCTAAACATCACTAAGCTTACATACCGATTTCAACTGAACTACGGCTACAGCGACACACCTGGTGCGGTCAACACATACGGTCAACTTTGACCCGGTCTAGGACTAGAGTGCAACCTTGCTTAAAACAAAAAGAGACAATCTTCTACGACTCAGACTCATCTTTAGCAACTTCAATTGGTACTTGACCCTTCGGCATACGTCTAATCCTGTCATGGGCGTACTTGTATGTACGCTTTGAATTTAATGACTTTAAAATAAGGGAAGCTTTTAAAATTATTTACTTTCATTTTCATGAAATCTTTACATGGTTTGAACACACTAGATTAGATTTCACATCAAACAAAATTAATTTCAATTGTAACAAAAGAAATCAAAACATTTACGAGTAGCCAGAGTCACGTACCATTCGCTGTACAAATTAATTCTCACTATTAATCAACTGTGTAGCCTCACAAATCTCGAGTGACCACTCGAACGCCACGGCACCATAGCCGATAGAGACTCCAAAGTCTCTCATACGCGCTTCAACATCCACGCACGTGTGCATCACCCACTGACTACACACTACGGTCTCGTTAGACCACGACCTCCACCAGAGCCAAACGCGCATCGCGCACCCACGGACTACTTGAGTTTTCCCAAAAGACACCGATTTCTAGCGGGCTACGACTACGAAATAGCTACTGGCACAGTCGACTTTACTACGGCCGTTAGAGTTTACACTCGAGCTATCATAACATCACCAATTTATTGTTTACACATTACTCATCAACGTTAGGCTCACGATGTATCTCTACTTCAACTTCGACTGGTACATGACCTTCTGGAAATCCTCTTAACCTATCACTAACCAATAACTCATGATAAAAATAAAACCAAAAGAGTAAACCGTTCGGCCATCCCAGCCAAAAATTAACAAATAGCTTCTGCTTACAAAATTTTACTTTACTTAACATTTAAACGTTTGACCGACAAGTTCCCAAGTTCAAATCTGCAACTATGGCATTACTCAGCATATCCAATTAATTAATAACACAAGTCTAGACACACACACACTCTGACCAGTCCGTCGGCCTAGAACCAGTCCGTTGGTTCTCTCAGTGTTCAGTCCATCGAACACACCTAGTATCCAGTCCGTTGGATACTCTCATGGCTCAGTCCATAGGCCATTTCAACTAAAAGTAACTCAGTCCATCGGTTACCCGTACCATCGACATGTGTCATTAAATAAACCAACAATCAACATGAACAAAGTCAATATCATTAGCATTGTCCAAATCTTTGGGAACCTATCGTTCTACTAGACTTAAAAGATTTCAAAAATTATCTATCCGCATTTGGACGGGGAAAACCAAAACCAAATACTCAATTACTTTAAAAGGGCCTCTATACTTGGGGTCCAACTTTGTCTGATTTCTTTCCTCGTTTTCAAGGACAAACATTGTGTTCAGTGAGCATCACATACTGTGATGCAGTACAGAATCACAATTCCTAGGTAAATCAATCTTAAAGGATGTCTAAAGTCTAAACATAAAAACAATGCACCTGATTTAAGGTTTCCTCTCAGCATCTATCTTGCATTCCTGGTATAAGGAATTTGTTGCTCCGTAGCCGCCTGTTGTACTGCAGCTCAATCTCAATTCCCAACTGTGTCCACAGATGCCTGGAGTACAAGGCATGGTAACTGAAACAAAGATTTCCCACAGTAGACAACTGACTGGTAAAGTGATGAGAATCACCGCTCAATTACGTATTTGAGTTTGAAGTAGAATTAACAAAGACAGCAGACAGTCAGTTTTTTTCAAATTTTAAATTTAGAATCAACAGTTAATCTACGTGTTTGAGGGACTAAAATTATTCCTTGAGCTTTTAATTGCACTGACATTGACAGGAAAATATTTTTTTTTAGTAGGAAATAACGGTTTAAAGGCTTTGATTCATTAAAATCATACAGCCAAACCTTTAATTTAATGAGTTTTAATTTTTTTTTACTAATTTTAACTAGCACACATGCACACACGCACACACATCCAGATTCACACTTCCTGTTTTTCTAGGCTGCCAGTAGCCACACAACCACAAGTTGCTTGAAGTCTAATAACTTTAGCACTTAGTGGCATCAGATACAAAATAGGTAGCTAGGCATTTCACATAATCTTTCACACTTTTAATGTGGCTACTTTTAATTTACAAAAAAAAAACATTACTTTAAACGAAACTATTATGAAAATGTGTGCATTGAAACAGACTATACTGACTTTCAAATAAAATCGCAACAGTATGAAAAAGACTCACATGATCATGTAGTTTGCTTACAAAGCAACATCCACTCGTCACTCGTTCCGGGATGCACCGCCGCCGCCGCTGTCGCTGCCGCCGCCGCTGCCATCGACCTGATGGCCGCCGCTGCTGCACCGGCTCGCGATGTGTCCTGGCTTCCCACATTTGAAGCACATGAAAGGCTTCGCTGCTGACTGCTGGGTTGCTTGACTCGATGATGCATGCGTCGCAGGTCTTCCTCTCACATCCACAGGCTTGCTCCTACATTCGGAACGTCTGTGACCCATTTTTCCGCAACTATATCATTTTAGCGAGGTCATCTTAGCTCGCTTCACATCGGGCTCACTAGACGATTGACCAGGAGTGTGGATCTGGCGCTTCAGATATGAGAAAGCGTATAGCTCTTTCTGCAATTTATCTCTTGAAGAAATGTCGGTAGTAAACGCTAAGCGTTGTAATCGCGAGTCGAACTGCGAAATATGCGCTAATACAGCTGCTACTGCAATCTGCTCCTTATCTGCATCCTTCCATCTATTAGTAAGCGATGCCATCAACCGACTCGCATAGGCGGAAAGGGCCTCTTTTTCGTTGGGCTTACTGCCGTTAAGATTTATGAAAGTACCCGCCAAAGTCTCTGTAGTAACAAATCTGGCCGTGAAAAGAACCTTGAACTCCTCCCATGTCATACCTTGGTATACAATCTGCGATAGCCATGTTGACGCTGCTCCTTTCAATGCTTTGCTGATCACAACAACAAGTTCACCGCCGCTTAGTGAATTATCGGCAAAACACAAATCCGCGGTCGCGCACCATGATTTCGCATTAGAATCTTGCTTATTGGGGTTGAAATCAGGCAGCACTACACTATTGTTCACATTTGGAGTCTTCAATGCATGAATCAGTTCGCGCATTTGTTGATTTTGTAATTCAAAAAGTACCTGCCACTGACTTTCATCGCCGCGACTATCATTTGCACGATTCGATCCCACTTCTGATGTCGGATCAGAAGTATTTAACGACATAGTGTGGGCGAATGTAGGTATCGTGCAAATAAAAGTAGCGTGATATCAAAGCACTAGATTTATTCTTGGTCACTATTTCCATTAGATCGATTTACAGAACAATGAACACAATCACACCCGACACTAATTACACTGAACGGAAGTATAACGATACGCGACAGTTTCTACGATTTGCACCGTGCGGTCGTCCGGAGATAACTGAGCCGCTGCGCACGACCGCCCGCCCTAACGTAGACTCCGTCTAGCGCCACCAGGTGGCGCTTGCGTGCCGTAGCTTCCACTCACTGCCTTCAGGTGGCGCTGGCGTCGTAATTATTCCGACATATTTTAAAAATAAATATATTTATAAATAAGGAACTTAAATTCAATCTTTTGGATGTGAATTAATGTTTTTAATAAAAATTTGTTATAATTAGACCTTGCTTGGTTATAAAGTGGAAATAACTGTTACTTATATACTTCGGCAATTTTACCGTTGTCCCTCACTAGTGCAGTCAGTCTGACATGTAGCAAATCGGCCAACTTAGAGCGGCTCTGGTATAAAACAATAATTATTAAATCCTTCATCCTATTTCTAAAAAATACCTAGTGAGTATTACCCATTACGTCACTATGAAAACGTGTCAAACGGCGTAACCTTGTAAAAGCGTAATACAGAGTGGAAATTGTACGTTTTCGTTTTATAATTCAATTATTTTAAGTAATAAAAGACAAATAATTAGATAATTAGGTGCATTTGACATTTTGAAATAACGTCTTATTTTTAAAAGTTGTTATTTATGATTCGCTAAATATGTTCCTCTTAACAAGGATAAATGCAAAATATAAAATAAAAAGTGTCAAATCGGCCAACTTAGAGCGGCTTTGGTATAGTTATTATTTCAGTAGTTAGTATACATTTTATACTAGTAGCTATAATAATAATTATCTGAATATACATCGTGAAATTTGAGTGGTTGTTTTCCCATGGCAGAACAATTTGAATATGCAAAAAAAAAAAAAATTTCATAGGTTATGAAAAAAAATTTTTTTTTCGACTTTTCAAAATAATAATTTTCCAACTCAAAAACGAGAGAAGCTATCGTTGTTTGTTAAGATGTGACGTATTCAGGTACTGCTTGCCGCATGAAATCGATCCTTAAAGATAAAGAAACTCTACGCCCTAAGTAGTAAAATGGTTCGAACGTTCTTTAAAGTTTCGGTTAAACCTTTCGTAAAACCGGCATTTATTGATTTTAATAAAAAATAACTGCACAAATCTATTGTGCTACTAAGGTAGAATCATTTTGCTGCGGGAAAACAACCACTCAAATTTCACGGTGTATAAAACTAAGGCATGGTACGCCTTACCAGCTCATATTTTTACCTCCCTTATATTATAATCCCGGGCTCCTCAGGCGGGGCGTGAAACGGCATCTGAGCAGGTCTTCAGGTTCAATTGTGCCTGTAGACCTCATCATCATCATCATCATCATCATCAGCCCATTTCTGTCCACTGCTGGACCTCATATGTGCCACAAATGTGCCTCACGACCTCACCTTCAATTAGAAAACTGATCTCCATGCGATCAAGCCGCTCGCAACAGTGTCGAAATATCAGGGGCTCATCCTTACTAATATTATAAATCCGAAAGTAACTCTGTCTGTCTGTTACGCTTTCACGCATAGAGTACTGAACCGATTTTAACGAAATTTACTACTTTTTAACCGACTGCGCTGTAAAGAAGTAATGTTTACCCGTTAAACGTGTCTATGCGGACAAAGTCACGGGCGGAAAGCTAGTTAAAAATATAACAACATGGCAAATATCCCGGACATATACAGTTTTTTAATGTGTGTGTAACCATGACAGTTTAAAGTTATAACTATTCAATAAATAAATATTACACAACATCATATACATCGATCTGATCCCGTGGTAAGTAGCTTAAGCACTTGTATTACGGATATCAGAAACGGCAGACACAAATAAAATTAAAAAAGACGTGTGGCACTCGGGGACTACCGCGGTATAGCTATTGCATAGCATCGTCCGATTTCGGAGCAGTTCGTCTCGATTCGTGCGAGTTTCGTAGAGTCGTACAATACGTCTAACCGCACGCACACAAACACCGTGCCGAAGTCTACCGAACTGAAACGACGTTAGACGATTGTGAGGTTTTTTCGTTACGGAATTTCTTGGTTCGGTCGCCGCGCTCAAAGTCCGCGATAAAAGCTATGCAATAGCTTAAAAGAAATAGGTAACACACCCAGACAAATATTTGTCCCGAGTGGGAATCGGACCCATGACTCTTGGAACAGCCAACCGGATATCTAGCCACTGTTCCTCTGAGCCAGTCAAAAGTAAATTAATAGAACCCATGGGTACGTGTTTAAAGTGTAAAAATTTGCCATTTAAAAATTTAAATAAATATCTGGGACATTTCCACACACGGTCACCTGACCGCAAACTAAGCAGAGCTTGTACTATGGGCGTCAGAGACTGATATACATACATATATATTTATAAAGACATACTTAAATACATAATCACACCCAGACACGGAACAAACACCGATTTTCATCACACAAATATTTGTCCCGAGTGGGAATCGAACCCACGACTCTTGGAACCGCCAGCCAGGGTCACTAACCACTGTTCCACCGAGCCAGTAAAATTTTTGCCATTTGTTTTAAGCCAGTCGATTGAAACTTGGTACATCATTTCTTTTAAAGTTTTCTGGCCGAACATCAAGTGGATTTTGAAAAATGCACCAACAATGGCACTTAAAGGTGATATTGGTGGTTGAAATCGAAGCCAACTTACTTGGCCAGACACCAAGAGTTTATGCAATGCACTTTTCATCGATGTAGCTTAATGAAAATTCAATTTTGTTGTAACTCGCCCAACCAAAGGAATTTATTGATCGACTGTTGCAATTTTAGCACATCGTTGATGGTAGCAATGCAGTGCATCGATAATACCTGCATAATATGCAATTTATGACTATGAAAAACTAACTGATGATGAATCTTACATATCAGAATAACCATACATCTATCAGGCAACATTTCATAAAGATTATGAAAAAATCCTAATAAAATATAAGTGGTTCGCTCGCGACCACGATTGGTTAGGTTAGTCGAAACGTCGGGCAGTAAGTAGCTATGTATTTGCTACTCCTAATAACGCGTGTAGACCCATAAATTTAGTAAAATATAAATAATTAAAATAGGTAAAATTTTGAAGAAGGGTCAAATCAAAAGTCTACCCGTAATCCACGAGCATGCATGGAGAAATTGATGGATGTGGAAGAAGCGAAAGTGGTGTGCCAGGACCGTAGCACATGGCAGGAAGTGATCTCTGCCTACCCCTCTGGGAAAAAGGCGTGATCTATACTATCTATACTAATCTATACTAATATTATAAAGAGGAAAGATTTGTATTTTTGTATGTTTGTTATGAATAAACTCAAAAACTACTGGACCGATTGCAATAATTTTTTCACCATTAGAAAGCTGCATTATTCAGAAGTAACATAGGCTATATTATATTGTTTTAAAAATTAGGGATCCTTACTAAAACTCCAATAATGTAACCCAAGCTGTAAAAAATAGACCTGAAAAATTCCTTACGTCGCCTACGCTGCGAAAACTATTGAAGATAGAACCAAAACCATTTACTAAGACTTTGCAGAACTCATCATTATCTACAAAAAGTGTCTCGACAGCATATGTCTAAATATTATAGTTACTAGCTGTGCCAGCGACTTCGTTCGCGTTTCCCCCGTTTTTTACACATTTTCCATTGTATCTTTGCTCCTATTGGTCGCAGCGTGATGTTATATAGCCTAAAGCCTTCCTCGATAAATGGTCTATACAACGCAAAAAGATTTTTTCAAATCGAACCAGTAGTTCCTGAGATTAGCGCGTTCAAACAAACAAACGAACGAACAAACAAACAAACAAACAAACTCTTCAGCTTTATAATATTAGTATAGATGTCACAGCAAGCGGTTTTTTATTCTAAAAATTTAATTTATATGCCGCTGCTTGGAAGGGCTCTTTATTTGTACCTTGGTATTAATCCTTAAAAAAAAAGTTACTTTATATTCAAGACGGCTTCAATACCTTTTTATAACTTTTTGAATTATTCAATTCGGACATTTAATTTGGAAGATATCACGAGCTTAAAAATGCAAGTATTAGAAAAAAGTCGCGTGGTTGCCGCCACCGCGCTCAGCTAGCCAGCATGCGATGTAGGCTCCATGTAAGCGTCACTGGGGTACGGGGGAGTCAATGTAATATGTAATACTAGCGACCCGCCCTCGCTTCGCTTCGGGTATATCTCTATCTCTATATAATATATTTCAACCCCGTAAGGGATTTTACATACAGAAGTTATTTCCCAATAACTCCCGTTCCCATGGGAATTTTGTAATATCGCGTTGGAAGTAAGCTTAACGTTCATTAGGGTACCTGCATGCCAAATCTCAATCGTCTATCTATATCGCGGTTTAGATTTTTTCATACAAAAGTTTTTATCCTATTACTCCCGTTCCCGTGGGAATTTTACAATATCCTGTTGAAACTAAGCTTTTAATTTATTAAGGTACCAGCATGTCAAATTTCAAGCGTCTAACTTATGCGGTTAGTATTTTTCATACAAAAGGATTTTCCCGTTATTTCCCGTTCCAGTGGGAATTTCGGGAAATCCTGTCCTAACGGATGCTTACGTCATAACATCTACCTGCATGCTAAATTTCATCTCGATCCGTCCAGTGGCTGTGACGACTTCGTCCGCGTAGAGATGTTTAACGGCTAAAACATTACTTCTTTATAGCGCAGTCGGTTAAAAAGTAGCCTATAACCGTTTCTAGGCTCTAGACTATGTCTGTACCAAATTTCGTTTAAATCGGTTCAGTACTTTTTGCGTGAAAGCGTAACAGACAGACAGACAGACAGACAGACAGACAGAGTTACTTTCGCATTTATAATATTAGTAAGGATAATCTATATCTATATCTATATCTATACTAATATTATAAAGAGGAAAGATTTGTATTTTTGTATGTTTGTAATGAATAAACTCAAAAACTACAGGACCGATTGCAATAATTTTTTCACCATTAGAAAGCTGCATTATTCAGAAGTAACATAGGCTATATTATATTGTTTTAAAAATTAGGGATCCTTACTAAAACTCCAATAATGTAACCCAAGGTGTAAAAAAATGTCCTAAAAAATTACTTACGTCGCGTACGCTGCAAAAACTATTGATGATAGAATAAAATCATTTACTACGACTTTGCAGAACTTTCCATTATCTACAAAAAGTGTCGCGACAGCATATGTCTAAATATTATAGTTATGTCACAGTAAGCGGTTTTTTAATCTAAAAATTTAATTTATATGTCGCCGCTTGAAAAGGCTCATTATTTGTACCTTGGTATTAATCCTTATCAAAATAAATTTCTTTATATTCAAGACGGCTTCAGTACCTTTAAATAACTTTTTGAATTATTCAATTCGGACATTTCTTTAGGAAGATATCACGAATTTAAAAATGCAAGTATTAGAAAAAAGTCGCGTGGTTGCCACTTTGATTTTAACTTGAAGGAATTTTGGATTCGCTTTAAATTCGTTTCGTAGGTAAATAAGTACCTGATAACAAATATTATATTTTAATGTAATATTTTATAAAGAGATAGAGGTATACCGAAGCGAAGCGAGGGCGGGTCGCTAGAATTATATATGTATATTTGTATATGTTATCCAAAATATAACGAAAACTAACACAACTCGTGCGAAGTCGCGTACAGCCGCTAGTTAACCAATAAACATGTCAAAGATTTGCATTTCACTCAATAACACCTTCTTCTTCTTATCGTATGGTTGATGAACAACCTGGTGTCAAAGTTTTTAAACCGCCCGTAGGCCTCTGTCTGACATGGTTTCACACACCGTAGAAAAATCTCTCAGGTGTGCAGGTTTCCTCACGATGTTTTCCTTCACCGTTAAAGCCTCCAATGATGGTACATGTGAATTTCAAATTTGAAAAACACATTGGTAACTGGCGGGGTTTGAACTGGCGACCTCTCGCATGGCAAGCAGCGACCTTAACCACTCGGCCATCGACGCTTTTTGGTCGAATGACACCAATAAATCAATATTGCAAACGAAATATTGTAACGTGTACATATTTCGTGAGATATTGGTTTGCGGCCAAAAAAGTTTACCGGCTCAACCGACACGAATGACACTTCATACCGCAAAACATTCTTCGCGGGTATCTGAATCTTGAGACGGCGCCAGGAAACTTTGCAAGTGTTCTTGCGGAATTGTATCAATTGATTTTGATTTACAGTAACTAGTTGGTACATAAAATGTCTTCAGAATCCATTTGGGTTTCTTATTTTTGTCTTTTTTTTCTCCTAACTGACGCTATGATGGCTTGGAGTAGCTTACTCATCATCACCGGACATGCGGGGGAGCGGATGGCTCTCACCCCAAAAAAAAATTAAACGACGTTTGCCTGAGGGTGCCTCCTAACTGGGCTCGACCTCGGATAAGGGCGTCGTTGGACGTAGGTTTGGGGAGAGAAACGACCCTACACGTGCCAGTATCGAGTAGTAAGTACCTACTGTTCCGTGTCTGGGTGTATTATTAAATATATTTAAGTATACTTGTGTATCCACTGTTGATTCTGATACCCGTAACACAAGTGCTTAAGCTACTTACCACGGGATCAGATCAATGTATGTGATGTTGTGAAATATTTATATTTTTTATATTGCTTGCCATGCGAAAGGTCGCCAGTTCAAACTCCGCCACGTGCCACTGTGTTTTTAAATTTATATGTATGATTATTCGACGCTTTAACGGTGAAGGAAAACGTCGTAAGGAAACCTGCACAAGTGCACACCCACGAAGAAATTCTAAGGTTGTGTGGTCGACCAACCCGCACTTGGCCAGCGTGGTTGTTGACTATGGTATAATTGCCCAAGTTTAGAGTAGGCCCGTGACCCAGCAGTGGGGACCTATGTGGTCTGATGATGATAGTAAGCTATCGCTATAGGCCTAAGGGCCTATGGCATTTTTGAGTGGCTCTTCAGGCGGGGCGTGACACTGCATTTAAGCAGGCCTTCAGAGTGAGTGCGACAAGCTCAATATGGTCTAGTGCCTGTCGACCTCATAATATGTGGTCTACTGTCACTACTGCTTGCCATCAGGTGGAGTGAGGTCATCTTGTTAGCCTATTAAAAAAAAGAACATATATAATACTCCAAGCCATCGTGGCATGTCAGTTAGGAAAAAATAAAATGAAATAAGGTTCCATAGTTTTGGTGTGAAGGCAAGACATAGTAAAGTAACTATTGCATTTATAATATTATTAAGAACTTGGCTGTCGTGCTCCAAAAGTTTGTTGCAAAAGAGATTATTATTAACTGTTCAACGAAGACCTGGATCCTTGGAAGTGTTTAATAGGAAGTTTAAGTTCGAACGAACCAAGTTTAGTGAGAATTTGTGCACACATAAGATGGCTTATATTCTTAGCTCGGCATAGTTATTTCAGCAATATTTGTTGTGCAACAAATTTCAATGTAATAATGGCACGTTAAATAGATAGGAAGAGAATAATTTTAAACTGGCATGGCACAATGCACAAGGCAGAATGGCGGCGACGTGGTCCACAACCCGTCACGTCACGTTTCCCACAGAGGTGAAAAGTGGATCGCTGGAAGTGATCTCTGCCTACCCCTCTGGAAAAAAGGCGTGATTTTATGTATGTATGTATGTATGTCACGGTTACACACATTAGAAAACTGAAAATCTCCCGGATATTTACCATGTTGTTTGATTGCCATCGGTGTTGACCCGTGATCATAGCGCTTGCAACAGTGCTGAAATATCAGCTCATTCAAAACAACATGGTAAATATACCGGACATTTTCAGATAATAGTATAATGGGAAGGTAACTGTCTGTCTTTCTGTTTAAATTCAAAACTACTGGGCCGATTTAAAGGATAGAGAAAATTACCGCACTCTAGAAGAGTGATGTATCAAGCGAGAAACGACTTGACGAGGACAGAGTCAGAAATATAGTACAGATTTGGATCTTTTCCATTTTAAAACTCGTCCTATCTCTTAACCGAATTAAATTTCATTCGGTTCGACCGTTAAAGCGTGACGAGTAACCGGACCTACAAGATAAAGTTACTTTCGCATTAGTTCCAATCAAATCGCCCCAGTTGTGGACTCCGAAACCAGCTCACGTGTGCAACAGCCTTAATATCCAATTATAATGTTCGCAAACAGTTAAAACTTCCCCTTCACTATGCGCAGTTAGCTGAAGTTTGCTGCAGTTAGGTCTAAAGATAGACCTAGGTATCTAGGCACCTAGTTAGGTATATAAGCTTGCCTATTCAAGCATTGTTTTAGCGTTTAAATATAACACAACATCACAAAGGGACATTGTTTTGGTTCCAAAGTGGCTAAAGCTCTTTTGTTTTGGATATTAAAAAAAGTAAACTGTCATGGTTGCATAAGATGACGACACTCCACCTGATGGTAAGCGGCACTAGTGAGATATAGACCATATTGAGCTTGTCACACTCACCCTGAAGGCCTGCTTAAATGCCGTTTCACGCCCCGCCTGAAGAGCCCGGGATCATAGGAGGGAGGGAAAACATGAGCAGGAAGGGCCTTAATGATACGGGACAGAAACCGTGAAACAGTGATTAGTGACTCTGGACGGTTCCAAGAGTCGTAGGTTCGAAACCAACTCGGGACAAATATTTGTTTGATGAACATGGGTGTTTGGTCCGTGTCTGTGTCCGTGTGTTAAGGTTTTAGTTTATTGGTGTATATCGGTTCTTATGGTTATGTTTATTTTTTTGTCTAAGCATGTATGTATATTATTTTTACTAATGTCTGTTATATTATACTGTGTTTTTACCTACTGTTTGTACTATTTATTGTGTTAATTTTTATTATTTACAACACATGTGATGTTTTAAGGGTAGATGTACTCTCATGTATAAGTGTCGTGCAATTGGTTTTGTATTAGAGTATTTATGATGATGTTGATGATGTTGATGATGTTTGCAGTAGATGGCTGCCGTCATCTATTTATAAGGCCTCCGCAGAATACCTGTGGCCGTGACGGCATTGTGCGCCGCCATGTCCTTATACTGAGCGGAGACCTTTTTGGTATTGAATTAAGTATTTAAAAAATTGTTTTGTATTGTTTTGTTTAAATCTCTATTTTAATTTAAGTTCACTCAGTTGTTAATTTAATTTCATACCAAATAAATAATTTCTTTCTTTCTTTATATTCGTAACACAAGTGCTTAAGCTACTTACAACGGGATGATATCGTTGTATGTGTAATATGTTAACGACCCATAACTCGCATACAAAAAACGTGAATCTTCTACAATATTGGTACACTCCGTATGCAAATCTGGTTCGCACTTGCTCAGTTTATCTTATCCGTCTAGAATTAGAAAAATGAGCTTATTAGGTAATTTTTGTATATTTTATCTGAAAAGAATAGCGGAACTGAACCACTTGGTCCAAGCCACCAGAGCCCGCATTGTAAATGGATGGTGATGAGATGGTTCAACTATACCTCAACATTAACCCCTCAAATTCCAGGAGCTGCTGGTGACCCTCTCCACCCTCCTCCGAGGGTCGGTGTACGAGCGACTCCGCTGGGCCTTCCGCCTCTACGACGTGGATGGAGATGGAGCCATCACGCGCCAGGAGTTGGGCGAGGTGGTGGTGGCTGTCCACGAGCTGCTGGGGCGGCGCGCCCCGCCTGGATCCCCTGCTGCAAGGCTAGACGATGCCAAGGCCAGCGACCAGGTCTGTAGCCATAACTCTTATACTATTCTTTGTTTTTGTCGCGGTGAAATGCTTTACACACCGGGTTCTCTCCCCTTTTCCTTCCCCCGTCATATATCCTTGCTACTCGTGGGAACGCAATGACCTTGTTAAAACAATGCACAAGGTAGAATGGCGGCGACGTGGTCCACAACCCGTCACGTCACGTTTCCCACACAGGTGGAAAGTGGATCGCTGGAAGTGATCTCTGCCTACCCCTCTGGGAAAAAGGCGTGATTTTATGTAATGTATGTATGTATGTTCTCTCCCTGTGGTGTGTCGGACTCCCCAGCGACTGACGAAGAGATGGTTAACGCCAGCCGCGGCTCCTGGGCAGGGTGATGAGCCCGGGGGACTTTATAAGTTATATTTTATAGCATTACCTTTAAATTCAGCAATTTTTTTGGTTAAAAATTGGATTGTCAGAATTTCTTGACAAGCGTAGAAATGATGATGAAAATACAAGAACTACTTTACAATACTAACGTCTCCGGTTTCCTCTTCAGGTGGACCGCGTGTTCAGGAAACTGGACCTGAATCAGGACGGCGTGATCACCATCGAGGAGTTCCTGGAGTCGTGCTTGAAGGATGACGTCATCACACGCTCGCTTCAGATGTTCGACACGGCGCTATGACGTCAAACCGACGCAGTGCGCGAGCTCTCCGCCGCCAGGTGAGGGTTTGATGCAAGAGATGGGTGGATGGAAAGTCAGGGGATACCAGTCACAACTATCTGTCCGGTGGTTGGTGAACGGTATACGGGTAAGCGACCCCGGCTCCTCGAGCTACTATCGACTCAGTCCAAATCATTCGAGGCGATAGTATCCTTCCTCCCCTTTTCCTTTCCCCGTCATATCCTTGCTACTCGTGGGAACGCAATGACCTTTTAAAACAATGCACAAGGCAGAATGGCGGCGACGTGGTTCACAACCCGTCACGTCACGTTGCCCACAGAGGTGAAAAGAGGATCGCTGGAAGTGATCTCTGCGGACCCCTTTGGGAAAAAGGCGTGATTTTATGTATGTATGTATGTAAGTATACTGGATCATGGTCCCCTTCCCTTTTAGGATCACTCCTAAAGGTACATTGAGGGTCTGTGACGGCACGCTTTTCACAGTCAGCCATATATCAGCCCATATACGCCCCCACGGCTGGGGCACGAGCCTACCCTAAGTAGAGCCACAGATAACATAACTATATTGAGCGATCAGGCCCCGTAGACAAAGTAACAATATCGAAACGATAACGAAGTTCAAAAAGAATAAAATGTATGGGAATGACATGGACTAATGATTTAGGGCGTGGCAAAACGGGTGCAAACTAGAGATGCCACGAATATTCGGCTACTATTCGTTATTCGGCCTATTCGGCCACTTTTTTTGGTATTCGGCCGAATATTAAGTACCTATTCGGCCGAATATCAAAAAAATACCAAAAGGTGGACAAAAAAGTCACATCATAGTACTCTAGACTTGTAGTTATTACCAAATTACAATATTTTACAGTAAAATTAATAAGCGGTAAGTTGTGATGGATAAATAAAACAAGCTTTTCAGCATTTGAAGGTAGCAAACGATTACGCTTTTCATCGTAAATGATACCAGCTTCAGACCCGACCTCTCACTATACACGCTACTCCCGGGAGAAGAAAGATAACCTTAAGACAGGTCGCGACACGATTTTGTGTTCGTCAAGCATATACTTAGTGCCGAATGTTCGGCGGCCGAATATTCGGCGCTTCGGCCGATACCGGTGCCGAACATTCGGTATTCGGTATTCGGCTAAATCACTATTCGTGGCAACTCTAGTGCAAACTCCGCCCGGACGGCGTATACCCACGCTACGTCAATGGCTATAGAGTAATGACATGAAATTGTTTCACTATCCCCCAGGACCGAAGCGAAACGGCCCCTCGCCCCGGCCCTCGCCCCGTGCCGCTGCGCGCGCGGCGGGCTGCTGGGCGGCGTGGCGGCGGCGTGGCGCCGGCGCGCGCGTCGCTACACCCGCTACCTAGCCGCCTGCGACCGGTTCTACCACGCCGTCGTCAAGCCGAAGATACGGAGCGTACTGTTTTTCCATTTTTAGGTTAGGCTTGGGCGCTGGCTTAGTGTTTGGGGGTTAGGTTTTTTTTTTAATTTGTTTTATCCGATCAGGCAAAGGCAAAGGGATCTAGCCCATACAGCCTTGAGGGTTAGCCTTTTTATTTATCCCATCAGGCAAAGGCAAAGAGCCTTACAGCCTTGAGGGTAAGGCTTATAGGTTTTTTTTTGTACATTTATCCCATCAGGCATAAGCAAAGGGATCTAGCCCATACAGCCTTGGGGGTTAGGCTTATTGGATTTGTTTTGTCCATTTATACCATCAGGCAAAGGCAAAGAGATCTAGCCCATACAGCCTTGAGGGTTAGGCTTATTGGATTATTTTTGTACATTTATCCCATCAGGGAAAGGCCAAGAGCCTTACAACCTTGAGGGTAAGGCTTATAGGTTTTTTTTTCCCAGTTTATACCATCAGGGTAGGGCAAAAATATCTAGCCCATACAGCCTTGAGGGTTAGGCTTATTGGATTATTGAAGTGAAACTTCTTTATCGGCGTTGGAAAAAAAATTACCGTCACATTTTAGGGTTACGCGTCACATTTTTCCGTTACGCGCCATCTTAGTTTCACTTCTTACGTGTGTACACTAGTACACGCACACATTTTTTTTTTGTACATTTATCCCATCAGGGCAAGACAAAGGGATCTAACCCGTGCAGCCTAGTCCTTGGTAGTTACTTACTTTAAGGCCGAAAGCAAGTCTTCTTTGATTTGTATCAATTAGCATTTCTTTTCAAAAGTAAAAGGGGTTTACAAAAATGTTTTCTTTTAATTTTGGTCACGGACCTAGGTAAAAAATGATTAGTGAGAATATTTTGTATGTTCAATTCGGTTTTTTAAATTTATGTTCACTGACCTGAATGTTTAGTCTTACGGAGAGGTTATCATTATAACGTTTACTCGAATTTTATCGCAAAATAGATATTGATCTTCTTTAGTTCGACATTGTCTAATCGAGATATTTGTCATGTATTTTTTAAAGTAGGCTTTGATTAAACCTTTTTGTTCAAATTATACATGATAACAAAACGCAAATATTATAATAAAAAATAGGGAGTCGATTCTCGCACCAAAATGATTTAAAGAGTATAAAATTAAATAAAAGTTTAATCAAAGCTTAAAAAAACAATGCCAACTTCTCTTCTCAGTGAATAAGATTTATTCAATCTTTTATTTTAATTCCACAATGAGTTTAACAAGTTTCGTTTCTTAGTAACGAAAAAACTGCTTTGTAGTTTTTTTTATATTTATTAAATTTTTAACCACCAAACACTGACATAAGCTAGAATAGGCCTAAACCGTAGGATAGACGGTTACCTGTTTAGGGATTTTTAAAATTTTACTAGTACTAAATTGACGGTATAGTTGAGTGCAGAAGTGACTTGATATTTTTTCAGTTAATTTATATTTTTTAATTATATCATAATGGTAAGGTGTAAATTTAAATTAGGCTTGATAAGTCTACAGAAAATTATAAAAAAAAACTTATGAATTGCCATATGTGAAATATTTTATCGGGTTTTAATACAACTTTGTTGAAATGAATATGGAATTGCCATACCTATTTATTGATATTCCTCTTCATAGTAATAACAAGCATTCATGAGATAGGTTACTGAATGAAACGAGTACAATGGAATAATTTGTTTTTATTTCTTCTTACTTCCTGTTCAGAAACTATCAATTACTTAAATGTGTAAAATAAGTTATTTAAAAAAAATACCAAACCACTTCTATATTCGATAGGACTATGAATCAAAATATGTAATAAATACATAAATAGAAAATCGATACACAGTAAAGTAGGCAGTGTAGTATTCAAACCTTAATACGGAAGTGATGGACCTGCAACTGGGTTTTTGCAAATAATTAACACTAAATGTCTATTTGAAGAACTTCAAAAATTTATACCTATTTATTTGATTCTCCTTCCCTTATTTGATTTGGTTACAAACACGTTTATTATTACAATATCCGAGTTGCAAGTCTCCCCAATTCCATTATTCCTAGTGAACGGTAGATAGTCCCTATATATTAGTGTTATTGCAAATATTGAAGTTTAGAAATGACATTTTTATCTATGTATCAATACATTACTTTATCAACGACCCCGGTATAGTGAAAATTACACGTAGACGGTAAATAATCCTTGGGTTTTAAATAAATTTAATGATTTTTTTCAATCAAGTAAAATGTGTTCAATAGTAAATTTCATAGTTTACTATAACGTTATCCATACTATTATGTTTATTGGAAATATATAAATAACCAAGTCTTTGTATGTATATTATGATACATAACAGTTTAAAAAATATAAATTTTCTCTGTCGGTTCTAAATAAATGGAATAAAAGAAACAATTAAAACAGATACATAAATTGAGGCCACCAGAACCAGCGTGGCCCGAGTGATCAGGGTCCCATACTCTAATAAAATTGAATAAATTAGAAAACTCAAACTGTCCGGGATATTTACCATGTTGTTGATCATGGCACTGTTGCAAGCGCCATGATCACGGGTGAACTCACTCGAAATATCGGGAGCTCATTAAAACAAAACAACATGGTAAATATCCCGGACAGTTTCAGTTTTGTAATGTGTGTAACCATGACAGTTTAAAATTGAATAAACATCATAACGTAACATCTTTTTTTTTAACGTTACTTGTGCTTGTATACTGAAATTACTTTTGAACCATTCAGGCTATTAACTAAGGTGTTTAAAAGGGGACATTACCATAGTCAACAAAAGATAACTTGTGGTTTGGGCCACTCTGGTTTTGGAGGCCTTAATTACTAATCGATGTTAATTTGAACACATTTTTCTAATCAACTGTTATTGAAATAACATAATTCTCATTTACTTTGATAAATTGCTAATTTGTAAGTTATGCCAGAAAAAGGGATTAATGTTATTTTCAAAACGATTGTTTACTGATGTTTGTCACTAAAAATATACGCTCTTTACTTAAACAAATATTCTAATATGAATCAACAGGGTAAAATACCGCTCCTTTGAAAATACAGCTAAAATATTATTTTAAAAAAATGTTTTAAAACCTTTTGGATGTGCTTACCATGATAATAATATTTTTCTAATAAGAAATATAATTTTTTGTAATATTTTGGCTTTTTTGTCATGTTTTATGATATTTTATATGAACCTACACTGGCTTCACATGCGTGAGCTTTTATCTTGTATATCTTACAGTGATGTCATTGTCAAAGCTTAAATAACTGTTGATATAAAATCGTATTGTTAATCTGGAGCTTCACCAATATTTCATCATCAGCCCATATACGTCCCCACTGCTGGGGCACGGGCCTACCCTAAACTAGGGCGATGAGGCCTTAGTCGACCACCCTGGCCAAGTGAGGGTTGGTCGACTAATATTTAATTGCACCATTATTTAGTTAGTTATGTAATATTCAAGGCCTTTTTTTAATGTGAAGACATAAAGTCTTTAATCTATTTATTTGTACATTCTTCTACAAAAAAAAAACTTCATTTAATAATTCAACCAAATGTCCCGATTGAAGGGCAATTTGAAAACACATTGATACCTGTTGGGAATTGAAATAGTTTATTTTGTGTCGAAGCAATGGTCTTAACCACTAGGCTATCTACGCTCTTAAACTAAATTAATAGTAGTTCTAGTATTAAAAGTTATGTAAAGTATATTAGAGAATCTTCAGATTTCCAATTCGTTTATCATATTGAGCTTTAGACTATGATGTCCACACTATAGCTTAAGTTTTTAATAAAATAATATCGAATCAAAAATATGTATTTCATCCAAATAGAAGTATTTTGGTGACATTATTTGTTTTAGTTAAGAAATTAACTTTGCATTGCACTCTTTGCTTAGACATTTTAACCATTTTTAATAATAAAAAAGAATTGCACTACCGCACTGTACGTAACACAGAGATTTTATGAATAAGTTTTGCTTAAACACCAATTATTGCAATATGTATAATATTATTACCTGATTCTAATTGTGTAAATAATTTTGTCACCCATTATTTACTATTTGGATATTACTGCTTAAATATTAAAAACTAAATTAGTAATGTGAGACATAAATATTGTAAAACATTTTACGAATACTATTGCCATTTACTAAAAAAAAACATTGTCATTTAATAACAATTTTGTAGGTAAGTTTATCTAATGATTTCCTAATTAGGAGAATAAATAAAAAAAAAATATTATTTTCAATGTATCAGTTGCAACATTATGAAACTGGTCCACTACCAAAAAATTGGATAATTCATTTAAATATTCAATAGGTGGCGTGACTTACGCCTGAAGATTATTTATTTTTCTAACTTACATGATGATGCTTTGGAGTTGCCTCTTCAACTCAAGTCCTCGCATGTCCTTGCGGAGTTGAGGATGGATCTGATCCCTATAGGTTTGGACTTGGAGTCTATTATAAGGGACATTGATCAACTTAAGCATGTATGGTGGCAATTTGACAAAAAATATCAGTTATACTGTATATTCTGACCGGATGATTCAGTCTAGCCACCTATTGAGAAACCACAAAATTGTCATAAAACATAAACTTCATGTATCTCAACTTCCAAAAATTATGTAGGCACATAATGACTGTATTTATCATTAAATTTAGCTCAATTTCAAGCAATTTTAATCATATCACTTGGTTTGCTAGCTTATACGGAGTTAATGTTAAATTATGTGATTTATTTCCAGAGATGTGCCATAAGGCTTCAAGGTTGGATTTGAAAATTAGGTTTAAATTAAGCAAGTGAAAAATAAGAATCGAACCCACGAGTTTTCGTGAAAGAGGCAAGGACACTACCAAATATACTACGTAGCTATTCAATTGTAGTACTATTGTTTGACTAGGAACTATTTTTTAAATAAAACTAATTTTACGGATAATCTCGCGTGTATTGTGATTCTGAAAATCTTATCTTGTCATCTTTACTCTTGCCCGTAACCACGAGCACTAAAAAGAGCTCGAAACGTCGGATCTCTAAATAATATATTTGGAATACACGCGAGTTTAATCCGTAAAATTAGTTTTATTTCAAAAGTGTAGTGCTCGCGCAAATAATAGACAATACTATAGAAACTGTTGTTTTCAAATCTAGCCAATTTGCATTTATTTGTGTAGGTACTTAGTCTTGAAATTATTTTAGGATGAAATAGCCGTGTACTGCTAAAATGGAATTGTTTCAATATTGAAGGAAATAAAGGCGATTTGATTTTAAAATAGATGATATAATTATATGACGTAGAATTGGTAATGTCTATTACAATTTAGATAAATATACAGATGCATGTGGCCTGTATCACATTTAATGCTGAGTTGGAAATAACAATATTAAATTATTTGAGACTCATCAAATTTTGTTTAATCGAATAATTCACTAACACAGATATATTCAACCTTATTACTAAGTATACCTAATGTGGGAAAAACTATTAACTTAAATATATTCTACAGCGTTTAAAACCTGTGAAAATAGAACATAACATCACACAAATATTATGTAGTATTCGACTTATTTATTTTCTCGCCAGCATTAAAGTTGATACAATATGAGGGTTTTTCAGAATTTAAACATATCTAACTAATTTCAAAAATGGACATGAGGCTACAATCTCTAAGCTATTTTGAAAGTTGACGTGTTTAAATTGAAAAGCCTGCATTATCTGCCCTGCCCAAAATTACTATTACTACACGTTACAAGTAAACTAACTACATAGTTTTAAATACTTCCTAATGCGGTGTTAGAACTCAGTTTTTAGTCTGAGTGTAGATTAAGTATTGAAATAATAGTATTATCTGAACTACGACGAATACGGATTACGACTGATTCGGAAAATGTAGATGAACTAGCGTAGATTTCATTCTAAATCGGCAAAATGGTTGTTTTTGTTAACTGACAAAGGTACTTTTTGAAAAATAAGCCTTGCTTCTTATGATCTCCTTAAAACATTATAAAATAATGTAAAAAGACATTTATTGTCGGTCAAGGTTTTGACTAGATGATATTTTAGAGTGAGATTAGGCTTGTATGTATTATTATGATTATTATTATCTAGATATAAAATTGTTTCAGTGTTTATTTATGTGCCAGTAAAATTGGATTTTTTCATTTTGAAAAAAATAACTGACGATAAATTTATTCGGGTTCTACTCACCCCAGACGACGTACCATTTTGGATTTTGTAGCATCCAAATGTCGTAGGCATAATAATATCTACTTAACGTCAGAGTTACGCCTAACACCTAGCTTTTGAATGTACTCTGGATAACAACCAAGAGATGAAATGGAAAACATTAAGAAAACAACCATTTTACCACGAATTCTAACAATTACTGTAGATTTATCTAGCATTTTATTTTTAACTATGATTAGTAATTTAAGCGTAAATATTTTATTCATTTGCATTATAGTGAATGCCATTGTCTAAATTCTACTTAATCTGTGTCCTGAAAAATACTTAAATTTAACATTACATAAACTCGTGAAGTGATCATGAACACCACTAATTAAGTCTTAAATTATAAACTGTACCTATTTAATACTTGTTATGTTTCGACATTTTAAATGTGTGTTATTTTAAATGATATATTTTAATAGTACCCTACTACATATTTATACATTGTTTAAATATCACAAAATGATCTTTCCATTTTGGAAAAAAATATTTTCTGTCACATATTTTGTCTCTTTTCAAATTTTAATCAATGTTTGTAAATTCATAATTTATTATTCTAATTCTGATATGTTGTGGAATTTCAACACAACGGCCTATCGTTAAAATAAAAGAGATGTGTGTTGACAACTGTAAGATTGGTCGTTGTGTAGAAAAACCAGGAAAATTGTAATTTATTCTATCTCATATAGTATTTTATAAACGACGCTAAAGGTGAGTTAACGACCTTTGAAAATGAGACTCTTTGTCTCCTAATCTTACCGCTCGACAGAAAAATATTTTATCATATTAATATATTATTTTTACATATGATAATATTATGAGGTTCGTTTGTCTGTCAAATAATATGATTTGTTTTTAAAAACCAGTGTACCACAAATTATTTTAATAATCTACCAATTTTATTGAAGTTACAAAAAATTAATAAGTTAATAGTAAAAATCCAAAAAAAGACTTGCTACGAATCCTTAATATCGAGTTCAAATCGACGGTCCCAACGTATAATACCGTATCTACAAAACCTAAATTTTACAGGAGAGCGCTTTGAAGTTTCAAACATGTGTTACTCGTGTTCTTATATTCCTACAGCTATGAAATTTGGAACACTGAATAAATAAGAGCTCTTTTGCGTAAAAAGCTAAAAATAAGTTTAATAGGATTATTATTTATATACTATTTATCACTTACCAACTTTTACGTTGGAATTACTCACACTACAAACGACGTAACTGGTACTTCCTATTGTTTACAGGGGATTTTAGACATCGACCATAACTGTAACTGCCCACTAGGTAGTTTTACGCCGAATATAATATACACATACGGGATTCTGGGTTTTTTATCTATACACACCGTGAAATTTTAGTGGTTGTTTTGCCGCAGTAAACTGATTCTATCTTAGTAGTAAATTAGGTTCTACTATATTTTTTATTTTTTATTTGTTTTCTTATTTTAATTTTTAAATTTTAATCAATAAATACCGGTTTAACGAAACTAGAAATCACGCTCGAAACGCTTTATTACTTAGGGGGTAGATCTTTTTTAGCTTAAATCAAAATTTTCAAGCGGCAATCAGTACCTGATTACGTCACACCTCTTAAAAGTACGAAATCTTCTCACGCTTCGGAAATAAAAAAAATATTTTTAGAAAATTTGAAAAAAAAGCCTTTTTCAAGAAATAACTCGCATGATTCGATAGTAGGTACTACTAAAGTCAAATCGTTCTTCTATGGGAAAACAACCACTAAAATTTCACGATGTATAGAAATAATAAAAAACGCCTTAATGGCAAAAATATATTTAAAATATAAAACCATTGTTAACGGTATATGACCCTCGTCTGTTAAGTCTAGATGATTTAAGAAGCATATAAGAATATGCTATCTTGCCAATATTGTTCTTAAGAATAAATAAGTTAACCAAAAGTTGAGACAGTACCTCCTCGACTGCCACGTTGGTGTATTAGTAGCAAGCGCCGAGTAAGGACCGAGAGTTATTGGGTCCTGGTATCGGATTAGGCCAAATTTTGAGAAATCTTGAGCGTTATTGTGTTAATAATTTCTCGGCCTGGAGTCAGGGAGTTGGCTGAGACACGAGCCGAGCATGCATTGGAAAACATGATAAGGCGGTGGTCTATGGTATGGTCTGGTCTATAAGGGTGGTATATGAATGCTGATTAACCGAGAATAGAAAATAGAACTGTGTACTACAATAAATGTTAGGACTTTGTGTGCAGTTGCATGACCAACATTGAGATCAGCAACCACACAGTCCAAAACCAATTATTTCAAAACCATTTTCCTCCCAGCCGCTGTTGTCGAATAAAGTTTCGATTGGATGAACTGCGTGCCATTATCACTCTAATGAACTACTTCTAAGGTTGTGAGGAGTGAAATTGTCCAATTATGTTCCAAACTATTTAAAATATGTACAAATTGAATTCGATAAGAAGCCTATTCTTGAAAAAATGCCATTTTGACGCAATTTTTAAAAATCTACTTAATCTTGCTTTTTCAGAAGGCATTGTAAGAATGCCTGGGAGAGACATTTCGATGCAAATATGTCTCTGTCCTCTAAATGTCTCTCTGGATGTATGTTTAGCACATTATTAATATGTGGGACTCTTATTGGCATAACTCTCTCCTACCGTAACATTGGCACCGCCTACTCAAGACGTAGACGCCTTTAGCTTACAGCATTGACTGTAGGAGTTAGAAGGGTGTGGGGTTCTTAGTCGTCATCAGCCTATAATTTAGTCTTCTGTTAACCATAAGCTTCCCCAAATGCTCGCCTCTCCCGCCTATTTTCGGCCACTCGCATCCAACTCCCACCAGCCGTCCTGGGCAAATCGTCACTTCACCTGGCCTGACGGCGTCCCACACTGTGTTTGCCGAGACGCGGTCTACACTCCAGAAACTCGTTTACTCTTGTGTTTGGTTAATATTTATTTTATTGAATGTAGTACGATAAAATTGGCTACGTCTACTAACAATCTTGACGTGATGTCATCAGGACCTAGTTGAGAATAACAGTGCTTGGGTTGTCTCCTTTTTGAAGTTGCCCGGAGGAGGGTCGAGTAATTTAATCTGAGGTCTGTCGCAAATGATGTATGCAGTTATATATATCACCACAATCAAACTGTTACCTAATACAACTAAATATTTGATGACCAACAGCGCAACTGAACAAATTTTTATTCAGTTGAGCTGTTAAATGAAGAATTTTCATGATTGTGGTAGTGGTTATTTAACTATAATTATCCCAGATTAGAAAGCTTTTAAAACCTTAATCAATTTGCGAAATTAGTTTACCTACACAAAATATGGCCTCACAGTCGGTTAAATCATCTTCAATGTCAGAAAATAAAATTCATTATAAAACAACCGGGTCAAGTAAAGCTATAAGTATCAAAATTAATGGTTATCAAACAATTAATATGTTTTTGCTGAGCACAGCAATTTATTAAACAAAATATATACCCCAAACACTTTAATCACACCCAGTCACTAAATCTGTTTCCGACGTAAAATAACGTAATTGGTAGTTACTAGCAAGACTAAAATAATACTTTCCATCGAAAAACATTCCATCTGGTAGATAGTATAAACATCGATTTTGGCTCTCCGGTGTAAAACTACACAACTACCACATAAGTCATAATGATTTTTAAATTTCCTACGTAAAATAACGTAACTACCACATCGTGATAAAGGCTTTGGAATGTTCAAAGTTTGTTTGATTTCATAAAAATACAAGCAATTTTACGAAATATAATTTAAAAAACAATCTTAAGGCAGAAAAATATAAGCCTAGGCCGTCTCGGGCGCAAAAGCGCTTAACTGGCAGTTGCGGGGGCAGCGGGGGCGGGTATAGCGGCGATGTTCCGAAGTAATACACCCTAACTACCATTTAAGTATTTTTACGTCGGTGGTAGTGTAGTTAAGTGATTTGTCGTGCATCGATATAAGGATGTTTTAGGCACATTTTCGACATTCTGTGTTAACTAAATGAAAGTCTATGTTGATTTCGAGGTTTTGCAATAAAAACATGCAAATCCCTCAAGTGCCACTTGCGTGATTATACGTAGGGACCGTCGAAATATGGCCACTATTTGGTAGTCAGCGGTAAGAAACACATTATACGAGCGATGTAACAGTAATTTGTATTTGATCCAAAAAATATATAATATTTTCAAAAAGTCTTTAATCTACCACGACTGAAACAATGTATTTTGACGTGTTTATGTAATTTGGCAGAAACGCGATACGCGTTTTACTCAAAACCGAATTCTGACTAAAATGAAAAATAGATTTTAAAGTACTTACATAAGCGTTTCTTGTAAACTATACAACGGTATTGTCTTTGAATTTTATTATCTATTCTTAGTAAATACTACAATTACGTAATCATGTCTCTCCCGATAATCTATGGATAGCAAGGCGACTTCAAATTAATTAATGTTATCCATAAATATTATTTTATTTTCATTAAAATACTTTTTGTTTCCTATAATTAACGTATTATTATTTATGTTTATTGGCATAAACATAAATTTCGAGATGTAAGCTATTTTTAATTTAGTTTTAAGACATAAAGGACAAAATCTTAATAAAATTGTATTCAATTTTGTCGGCGAGTGTACACAGTTTTGAGTTTTGACAGTACCGTTGTTTATTTACGTATTTTTATCAAGTTAGCCTTAAAAGTGGTATGTGAGAAGTGTAATGACTAAGTATGTATTGTAAATAGTTATTTTGTCGCTGTCTCGAGACGTCCACGTTACATCTGATAGTAAATCAGTTCTTCATGTTTTTAAGTGTTTTATTTCATTATTATCCTAATAAAAATTAACTATACAAAAATCGGAAGTAAATTAAGTACCTAATGCCCCAACTAGTTTCATCTGACTAGTATTTGTATTTCAAAATGAAAAACAATATATCTGAATTTCTGGAACATTTCCACACACGGTCATCCTGACTCCAAACTGAGCAGAGCTTGTGCTATCGGCGTCAGAGACTGATATAAAAACATCATCATCATCTTCGCGATTTCCCGGTTGCATCCTTGCGGAGCCCGGGGTCCGCTTTCCTACTCCTAACTCTCCACTTCGCACGGTCTTCAGCATCCTTTATGGAGAGTTTGTTAGCACGCATGTCATCCACTACGACGTCAAGCCAGGCCTTCTTGGGCCTTCCCCTTCTGCCGGGACCCGGCGGTAGCGACATGGCTAGAAACTTGTTCCCTACGTAGTTTTCCGGTTTCCGTAAAACATGACCGTACCAACGTAGGCGGCACTCTTGCAGTTTATCAGCGATGTCTCGGACATGAAGGCTGCCGCGAATACGGAAGTTCTTTACGCGATCTGCTCGCGTAACTCCCGACATCCAGCGCAGCATCTTCATCTCCGTGACCCGCAGTTCCTGCTTGTGCCGCTCAAGTAATGGCCATGCTTCACTGCCATATAAGAGAACAGGCCTAATGATGGATTTATAGACCTGTCCCTTCAGCTTAACCGGCATTTTAGGGTCGCAAGTGACGCCGCTCATCTCCCGCCATTTATCCCACGCAGCAGCAATGCGTGCCTTGACGTCGGAGTCGATGTCGCCGTTCGCGTGGAGTACAGATCCCAGATACTTGAACCGGTCCGTGCGCTCGACCGTGTCTTCGCCTATGCGGACGGACATGGGATCTGTAGTGTTGCAGGCCAAGTACTTTGTCTTCGCCACGTTGAGTTTCAGACCCCCGTTCTCAAGCGATTCCTTCCATGTGTTAACACGTCTCACCAGCCGTCCCCTGTCCGAGTCCACCAGCGCGATATCGTCAGCATACATAAGTAGCCATGGTGGCTGCTCATGGTGGTCTCTGATGCTGTCTGACAATACGTCTAATATCAGGCTGAAGAGGAACGGACTCAGGACGGAGCCTTGGTGTACTACGACGGTAATACGGAAGGGCAATGTGTCGCCAACAGCGGTCCTAACTACAGAATCGGAATCACAGTACATGTCTCTAATGATATCAACTGATGTAAAAACATATGTATTTATAAATACATACTTAAATATTCATACACAAATTTTAAGCTATCGCATAGCTTTTATCGCGGGCTTTGAGCGCTGCGACCGAACCAAGAAATTCCGTAACGAAAAAAACCTCACAATCGTCTAACGTCGTTTCAGTTCGGTAGACTTCGGCACGATGTTTGTGTGCGTGCAGTTAGACGTATTATACGACTCTACAAAACTCGCACGAATCGAGACGAGCTGCTCCGAAATCGGACGATGCTATGCAATAGCTATACCGCGGCAGTCCACACGTCTTTTTTTTCTGATTGAGAATCGAACCCACGACTCTTGGAGCCGGCTGTCCATAAACTTGTATTTACTTTCCTAAAAAAAAATTAAGATCCTTCTCCCCAAAAATACAAACACAAAAAAGAAGTACAAAGTATGAAAGTTATGAGCGTGCATACATTTTGGAAATACATTTCTCTTTAGTCTTTCCCGTAACCACTGTAATGAGCTTGAAACGTCGAGTCTCTAACTAAATAATATGTTTTAGCTGTCGAGTTTAATCCGTAAAATTAGTTTTATTACATGCCGTTCTCCTGTAAACGAGAATATATCTTAAATTTAAAATTTTTAAGTGCTAAAGCTTGCACTAGCTGTACTAATATTTAGAAAAACGGAAAAAATTCAACTGCCTCGCCGCGGCCCGGGGATTCGAACACCCGTCCTTCCGGGAATCGCGCCCAGACGTGCATTACCATCACACCAGACCAGCAGCTATTAATTGAAGCCGTCGAATTTTTCCCGTATATTAGTACAGCTAGTGCAAGCTTTAGCACTTAAAAATTTTAAATTTACATTAATTGCCAGTGTGTCATCATTTTCTGTAGTTTACATTTCTGCAATGAGATGTCTACGGCTGTCAGTGTGTATCACTGATAGTAGATGGCGCCACCTGTGGCTAACAGGTCATATACGGGAAAAATTCGACGGCTTCAATTAATAGCTGCTGGTCTGGTGTGATGGTAATGCACGTCTGGGCGCGATTCCCGGAAGGACGGGTGTTCGAATCCCCGGGCCGCGGTGAGGCAGTTGAATTTTTTCCGTTTTTCTAAATATGAGAATATATCTTGTTATCAAATTTTCCGCTTGGTGTCACTGCTAGTGCTATACGACTGGAATGCCATCTATAATTCATAGTTGGCAACTGCAGAATCGGCTCCTTTCTGATAGAACAAAACGCAACTAAATGACATTTTTCAGGCGATGTCATTACTGTCAATGTCTGTCAAGCTAAGTTTGTTTTCATTTGTTTTCTAAAGACAGAATATTTTTCCATTTTATTTAATATTATTTCAGCAGAAATGTCCAATACAGCTCACGTAGTAGATGGTGAAGCATCGGAGTCAGATTCGGAGATAGAAATTGGAAAGTCTCCTGTAAGTTTTAAATATTAAAATAGTCAATAATTTGACCTCAAAATTGAAGTTCATAAAACTAAGAAAAAATTACCTGCACAAACCATTAATATTGCATAAATATAAAATTTATAAGTATTTATGGAATATTCGGATATTATATTGATAAAGGAAACGTATTTTTCCAAGATATAACTGAATAATTTTATTTTAAAACTCATTTACTCAATTTTGAACTTTTCGTCTTAGGACTTGGAATTGGCCCCAAATACAGACAATTTTGTCATATCAGGAGAAGCGCCGGAATCAGATGATGGTGAGTAATATTTGAATTTGATCAATAGGTTCTGCCTCAGCATGTGACATAGGGGCCGCTAGAATGTGACACCGAATTATTCAAAGAATTTATGACATGCATAAGTAATGTTAATACCATACTTTAGTAACTAACTGAACAATGTTATGTGTTTAAAGAGTAACTATCAAGTTTCTCGCTGGTTTCTTCCCGGTAGAATCAGCGTCCTGAACCGGTGGTATTTATTTACTGTACCAACAACTTATAAGTGCATGTAAATGCCTTATATTGTATTTGTATAATTGTGTATGTATAAAAGGATTTTTGACTTTTAACATTATTATAGTTAATATGCCCTTTATTTTGTTCTAGAATCAAAGATCGATGGTCCAGTGACCCCCACGGAACCGGATCTACCGTTGAACTCAGCTTTAACACCTCCAACAAGTCCAAATAAGATTTACACCACTCTATTGCACCAGAAACTATGTATGTACTACTTGTTTATAAACTAACTATTTTGGCTTAGCTTGGCTTTTGGATCACTGCATCTGCATGATGGAACATATGAATTTCAAATTTGAAAAACACATTGGTACGTGGCGTGGTTTGAACTGGAGACCTCTCGCATGGCAAGCAACGACCTTAACCACTCGGCCATCGACGCTTTTTGATGAGATGATGAAGACTTGTTTTCGACATTGTCGAGGACATATTATGTCCTCACCGCTGGGGCACGGGCCTACCCTAACCTAGGGTGATCAGGCCATACCATCCACACTGGCTAAGTGCGGGTTGGTTGACTGTGTACCTTAGAATTTATTCGTGGATGTGATGGTTTCCTCACGATGGAAAATAATATACATAATATGAGTCTTGTCTCCAATAGACAGATTGAGGGGCTCGGTGGAACAGTGGTTAGTGACCCAGGTTCACTACCTACAGTTCTGAGAGTGGTGGGTTCGATTCTCACCCGCGACAAATATTTATGTGACGAAACATTAGTGTTTGTTCTGTTTCTGTTTGTGTTATTAAATATACTAATCATATAATATATAGTCAGTCAATAAATTTAGGCTAATCTTTTTTGTAAAATGTAAATTGTTGTAATAAATATTTTACTTCATACTTACGTACAAAAAAGCGTCGATGGCCGAGTGGTTAAGCTCGTTGCTTGTCATGCGAGAGGTCGCCAGTTCAAACCCCGCCAGGTACCAATGTGTTTTTCAAATTTGAAATTCATATGTACCATCATTCGACGCTTTAACGGTGAAGGAAAACATCGTGAGGAAACCAGCACACCTGAGAGATTGTTCAACAGTGTGTGAAGCCATGTCAGAGGCCTACGGGCGGTTTAAACTCTGACACCAGGTTGTTCATCAACCATACGATAAGAAGAAGAAGTACATTTTTGTATCCACTGTTGATCTTGATATCTATAACACGAGTGCTTAAGCTACTTACCATGGGATCAGACCAATGTATGTGATGTTGTGTAATATTTATTATTTATTTATCGCCAGGGGAATGTAATGTATCCCTCCGGGCCACCATTGAAGGCCTAGTGAAACACACAACTGACATATCAGTTGAGAAACTGACGAGAGCTGACAAGACACTACTAAATGTTCAGGTAAAGTTTGTCTTACTGTAAATAATAGACTGGCTCGGTGGAACAGTGGATTCCCACTCGGGACAAATATTTGTGTGATGAACATCGGTGTTTGTGCCGTGTCTGGGTGTGATTATGTATTTAAAAAAAATATTTTCCTGAATTTGACTTCTGCTGTTCAGATTTTTTTCATCCATACAATATAATAAATCAACGCATGAAATGACGTCGATCTGCGTCAAAAAATTTTTTTATCAACAATATTAATTTTTATGTACAACTCGCACTTGACCAAAATTTTGAAAATGCCAAAATTGTTATCTCAAAAAAATACCTAATGCCTCCTAAGACAGCTTCCTTCTTCCTTGTATAGTTGCTTATATCTTCTATAGTTTCCGATTTCCCCATACCGGCCCACTCAAAAAAAAACACTCTGTATATAATTTACAAAATCAAAAAATCAAAATCAAAATGTCTTTATTTATATAGGCAATTTACATGCACTTTAAAATCGTCACATTAGTAATAATAAGATTCTACCACCGGTTCAGAACGCCGACTCTACCGAGAAGACTCCGGCAAGAAACTCGATAGTCGCTCTTTTTAAACGAATCATCAAGTTATACATTGTTAATGAGCCAAGTTATACAGTCTGGGTGTGCAAAAAGTACCATATACTATTATTTACTACTATTTAAAATATCGATAATTAAAATCAAAAGAAAGAGAGCCAAGATAACAATGTTCAGAATACCATAACAAATCTAACCTGCATGACAACATAGGCAAAGATACTCTGAATGGGAGAGCAGTGTCCCTTGACACACGCTGTTGTATGTTTAATAGTTAATAAAAAAAGTATATTTTATTTGTCTAAATATTTGTCTTTATGGGTCTACACGCGTTAATAGGAGTAGCAAATTACATAGCTACTTACTGCCCGACGTTTCGACTGGGTTACACCAATCGTGGTCGCGAGCGAACTCAATATTTAGTGTAATGGAACGCGAAAGTCTAAAATATTTTATTTGTTCCTAATAATATTAATGTATCTATTTTTAGGAGAGCATGCGAGCTACAAACGCTAACTTGACATTAGCTAGAGCAAGACTGAAACAGATGACGGCAGAGCTAGAGAAAGCCAACTGCAGCAGTGCCCTTCCCACTGTTAAAATTAAGACGTAAAAATGTGTGTGATTACCCAATTATCATTTACATTCCTTGTTTATTTAAGAATATTAATGTTATACTTAAATGTTGTAAACATAAATATATTTAGGTATGTTATAAAAATATATTTTGAAAATTAAATGTTATTTTATTACTTAAATGGTAACCCGCCCTGTTTTTGCTTCTCGTAGGTATAATTATGATACTTACATAGAAACCTTCCTCTGAATCCCTCTACCTATCTATTGAAAAATCCTCATTATAATTCGTAGTTTTAAAGATTTATGCGTTCATAGGGATAATGACGGGCTAAGGATAACCAAACTTTAAAAAAAGTCGTGTGGCACTCGGGGACTGCCGCGGTATAGCTATTGCATAGCATCGTCCGATTTCGGAGCAGCTCGTCTCGATTCGTGCGAGTTTCGTAGAGTCGGACAATACGTCTAACCGCACGCACACAAACACCTTGCCGAAGTCTACCGAACTGAAACGACGTTAGACGATTGTGAGGTTTTTTTCGTTACGGAATTTCTTGGTTCGGTCGCCGCGTTCAAAGCCCGCGATAAAAGCTATGCAATAGCTTAATAAAATACCAGTTGAATTGAATGGCAGCATCATAAATGTTTGGCATTACTTGATCAGGGCGCCGACGGCCGAGTGGATAAGGTCGTTGCTTGCCATGTGAGTGATCGCCAGTTCACACTCCGCCACGTACCACTGTGTTTTCAAATTTTAAATTCATATTGTTACGACCACGAGAGACCGTGCAAGCGGAATTTGTCTTATAGTCGTATGGATAAGGTCTATATTCGCTTGCACGATACTACGTCACACACGCTGGTCGGTCGTAGCGAGCTCCAGCGCGTTCTAGATTTTTCGACCCCCGCGTGAATATTCTCGACGCCACGCGAAGAGCTGCGTATAAAAGCGGGATGTAAGACCCGACGGGACCGTTCCGATTTGGAAAAGCGAAGCGAATCAGTCTCCTGCGAACTAGGAGTGATCGAGCGCGTTACCTGCGAATAGTTTCAGTGAAATTCAGTGTTTTAGTGTAGGTAATTTAGTGTTCCGTGTTTAGTGTTGTAATTAAGGGTTTTTAATTGTGTTTTTAAGTGTTTAATTGTGTAAACGACTAACAAAGTCGACAAATAAATTAATTGTCTTTTGGTGACTTTTGGCGTATCTTGAATTTAACGTACCCCGTACCCGCAACAATATGTAAGTATATTCGACGCTTTGAAGGAAAACATCGTGGGGTAACCTGCACACCTACGAAGAAATTCTAAGGTTGTGTAGGAATAGGCCCGTGCCCCTTAGGTTGAGGCCAGAGGGCCTACCATGAGTTGGCCATCGAAAACTTACGTACGTTAAAAACCTATCGAGTTGTTTTTTTTCATACGGCCGATTTTAGTTCTTAGCGTAACCACCAGCGGCGCTGTACAATTTTTTCATAGACATATAAGCATAAGCCATGTCAGAGGCCTACGGGCGGTTTAAAACTCTGACACCAGGTTGTTCATCAACCATACGATAAGAAGAAGATAGACATATTTACGTAGGCGATATCGAGTGCGTAAGTTTTAAATTCATGGTAGCCCTACTGGACGATTTGTTCAGAATTTCAAATCCTAGTTTCCTTTGCAAGGTACCATAAAATAAAAGGCTTATATAATTCGTAAAAAAATATTTATTTTCTATTGGCAATTCGACATTTATTAATTAGTCTTCTGCACACATTTTATTAGAAAAACCCACGATTTCCTTTTACTCCTTCGAAAAATTATACTTTTTTAGGTAGATTTCAAAATGTCCAATGTCTTGAACATTTCGCTACCACGGTCAGCAAAAAAATGGTCATTCTAATCTTTTGTCATTAAAACTATATGAATCTACGGAGTTTCAAGGACGATTTCCATTGCCTTTGAGGTACATTGAAAAACTTTACTTTTTTTTCTCACTGATTACGATGATGGCTTGGAGTAGCCTTGTCATCATCACCGGACTTGCGAGGGAGCGGAAGGCTTTCACCCCTAACTGGATGGACTGCTATTATGTACTTAAAAACTCGAAAGTAGATACGACGACATCTACCCGGCTTGAAAAAACGTGCTATTACTTTGAAATTCGTAGATTCGACGAATTCTACCCGATTTAAGAAAAAGGAGAGTTGTGGTATAAAAACATGTGCAGAAATAAATTTTATCTGACAGTTTTTTTTTTCATTTACCTGACATAAGCATACTGCTTTTTTAAAAATTTATTTTTTTAAACGTTATACCCGGCAGTATCGTACCCCCAGGCCGCCATCTTGGCGTCGATCCAGTTTCTGAAAGCGGGAACAGAGGCGTACACGGCGGGGATGTCTTTACCACCGCAGCCGATACCCCAGGCTACAAGACCTGTCAGTTTGTAGCGGTCTCCGCCGATCGGACAGGCTAGGGGGGCGCCACCGTCGCCCTGAAAGAAGAAATAGATTGATTTTAATTTCAAAATCTCCGTGTCTATTGCAAAGTTAGTGTACACTAGCAGGTACATATTTTGTTATGTTCAATATACGGTCAAGGTTAGGTGTCATTGAGTAGGTACTGACTTTGTCTATAGTCTGGTGCCATTGAATTCTGGTGTCAGTCGCGTTTCTTACTATATATATGGTCTAGTGTCGTTGTCTATGGTCTGGTCTAATGGGTGCTTTTTGTATGGTCTGTTGGCATTGTCTATGGTCGGAAGCTTCTATGTTTAGGTGTCATTGTTCATGACTTGGTGCCTTTAGTCTAGATACCATAGTTTGGGGTCGAGTTTTATTGTTATAGGTGTCATTCAAGTCAGGTGCCACTAAATTTAGGCGCTTTTGTCTATGGTCGGGTGCGATAGACTCGCAGTGCAGGTGTCCTTCCCACCTGTGGTCAGGTGTTATTTGTTATTGTCTGTGATCTGGTGGCATTATGTGTAGGTGTAATTTTCTATGACAGGGTGCCTTTTTATCTTAAAAACATTATCGATGGTCAGGTGCCATTGAATTTAGGTAAAGTTGTTATGGTGGGTGCTTTCAAGTTTAGGTGTCATTGTGCTTTTTGGGGTGCTTTTTTGTATAGGTGCGATTGGTATGGTCTAGCGGCATTTTGTCTAGGTAACATTGCCTATTGCAAGGTGCCATTGAATTTAGAAGTGCTTATATGTTTATGTTATTATTTTATGGGTGCGATTGACTCACAGTGCAGGTGTCCTTCCCCTCCTGGCCGCCGGCGCAGACGAAGCTGCTGTGGAGCTTGAACTTGTGCCCGAGGCGGGTGCGCTTCAGCAGGTCGTTGCAGCGCTGGTGCGGGACCATGTCGCTCAGAGTCTCTATAGACCTAGCTTGAATATAGCTAGGTCAAGTGTCGTGGTGTTCGCTCGGGTGTCTTTGTCGATTGTCTGGTGTGTGTCCTTCTATACGTTTATTTGGCTATGGTCGGGTATAATTGCATTAAAGTGTCATTCTATAGGTCAGGTGTCATTCTTTATGGTCATTTGTTATTGTCTTTGACTGGGTGCCATTGCGTGCAGGTGTAATTTTCTATGACAGGGTGCCATTTTGTCTTAAAAACATTGTCGATGGTCAGGTGCCATTGAATTTAGGTAAAGTTGTTATGGTGGGTGCTTTCAAGTTTAGGTGTCATTGTGCTTTTTGTATGGTCTGGTGGCATTGTCCATGGTGGGGTTCTTTTATGTATAGGTGCCATTGGTATGGTCTAGTGGCATTTTGTCTAGGTAACATTGCCTATTGCAAGGTGCCATTGAGTTTAGAAGTGCTTTTATGTTTATGTTATTATTTTATGGGTGCGATGGACTCACAGTGCAGGTGTCCTTCCCCTCCTGGCCGCCGGCGCAGACGAAGCTGCTGTGGAGCTTGAACTTGTGCCCGAGGCGGGTGCGCTTCAGCAGGTCGTTGCAGCGCTGGTGCGGGACCATGTCGATCTCCAGTTTTTTCAGGATGACGGCATAGCGACCTTGCTTGCCTGCATGCAATACATACATACATCAGACAAGATTGAGTAAATCAATTCGCAGAATACCAGGATCGTGGCTTAATAATAATAATAATAATAAAAGATATTTATTGACCACAAAACAACAAAGAAAACAAGAAAACAACATGACACATGAAGGTTTTAAGGAGTATTTTTAAATTTAAGCTTTCTCTTTTGTCAAAACTGTATTATATGTATAAAAATGTTGTGCAAACCTATAATTTAAGTACATATATGATACACATTATTGGTAAAAGTGATTATGTTGGTGAATATGTCTATTATGTATTTAGTTGGTAAGCCTTTTTTGAATAAATAAATAAACATGGAACACAACATTTGTCAGTGGTCAACTAGGTCCCAGCCTCAGCATATGCCACAACGGCTTACCGTGTGATGGCAATAACAGAACGAAAGAATCAATAGTTATATAAATAAATTATATATAATTAAATAAATTAAACAAATATTCGAGACATCTCCACTCACGACCATCTGATCCCAAAACTAAGCAGAGTTTGCACTAAAGGTGTGTCAAGGACTGATACGTGCATAAAATATCTATAAAGCGTCGATGGCCGAGTGGTTAAGGTCGTTGCTTGCCATTCGAGAGGACGCCAGTTCAAATCCCGCCACTTACCACTGTGTTTTCAAATTTGAAATTCATATGTACGATTATTCGACGATTTAACGGTGAAGGAAAACATCGTGAGGAAACCTGCACACCTACGAAGAAGTTCTAAGGTTGTGTAGTCGACCAACCCGCATTATGTGGTTGACTGAAGCCATAGCACCCTAGTTTAAGATAGGCCCGTGCCTCAGCAATGGGGACGTATATGAGCTGATGGTGATGATATGATAACTCACCGAACACATCCTTCCCCCACCCGTTGGCCACGCAGTCCTTCCCCTGGTCGAAGGCCTCGTCCTGAGCAGGGAGGCAGATCACGTTGATGTGGGGGCCCAGGGTTACTGGCTCTTGGAGACGCAGCAGCGCCACATCGTTGAACAAGTTGGAGCGGATGAAGTCTGCGGGAGTAAGAATGAGGTTGAATGAAAGAAAGCTGGAGAAAAATCGTTCATTTATTGACACGTACTGAATCACAAGCAATAAAAATTAAAAAGAAAAAATAAATATTCGCTAGGGCGCTATACCATACATGGTATAGCGTAACCCAGGACGCTATACCATGTATGGTGGTCTCCAAACTTGGGGCCCAGTCAGTTCCTTGTGGACCCCGAATTATCCAAAGACCCCATATTTCCCAAGCACCCATGTTGTCTATGGACCCCATATTCCTCATAAACCTCATATTCCCCAAGAACCCATGTTGACTATTAACCCCATATTCCTCATGGACCTCATATTCCCCATGGACCCCATATGTGGTCCATGTCCACACATTCAGCATGGATCCCACCATCTAAAAGCGTCGATGGCCGAGTGGTTAAGGTCGTTGCTTGCTATGCGAGAGGTCGCCAGATCAAACCCCGCTAGGTACCAATGTGTTTTTCAAATGTGAAATTCATATGTACCATCATTTGACGGTGAAGGAAAACATCGTGAGGAAACCAGCACACTTGAGAGATTTCTCAACGGTGTGTGAAGCCATGTCAGAGGCCTTCGGGCGGTCTAAACTCTGACACCAGGTTGTTCATCAACCATACGATAAAAAGAAGAAGACCAGATAGACCCTATGCTCCCCACATCCTCGCTACCTACCCTTGTGCACGTAGATCTCCTGCACAGTCCTTTCCTGATGCTTGAGTCGTTCGCGCGCCGTCTGCGTGTCCCACTCGCCAGCACGGATCACCAGGTTACCAGGAGCATATCTGAGAAGACGGAAGACCATTAATACCTACTTATCCTAATATACCTACATATATCTATATATCTATACAGATAAATAAAATTGAAGTGTCTGTTTGTAATGTTTAAATTTGTTTTTTTTACTAAATAGGTATGAATGTATATCAGATATCAATACCAAAAATACTAATAAAAAAAATTTTGTCTGTCTGTCTGTTTGTTTTCGCTAATCTCCGGAACGGCTGGATCAAATGAGACGGAACTTTCACTTATATAAAGCTAATTATTTAAGGTTACACATAGGCTACTTTTTATCAAAATCGGTCCAGCCGTTGCAAATTGTACATGTAATATCTCTGGAATTACTTATTGGATTTTAAAAATTCTTTCAACGTAGGAAAATTCATTTACTGATAAAGCGTTTGAGCTATAAAACATCTCCAAATTCCTACGGGATCAGGAGCTACGTAGGTAATACAAAATATGGATGCCCATAAGTAGACAAAGTATCCACCAAGATGAACCTTCTGTTTAGGGTAATAAGGACCACTTCTTTTACGAAATGGTCGCGTTGTCAGCGATCAAGTGATTAGATATTTTCGCGTGAAATGTATCGGACTGTATGGCCTATTGCTATGGAAAGTATGGTTCATCGTCAAGCAATCAGTGTCGTAAGTTCAAATCTTCGTAGTACCTACAACATTTTTAAACTGAAATTTTTTTGCTTCTCTTTTTTTTTGTGAAAATCATGAAACCATGCGATGCAGGTGAATTTAAAAAAAAACTTCAAGATGAAACCGTTATTTTCAGTAGGTATTTTTAATTCGTATAAAATTGTACCGTTAAAGTTGAGGCATGATTGTTCATAAAATGACCCATAGATGGCATCGTGCTTTGTACAGCATGCCATAAATGCTGTCAAGTTTGATATAACATGAGTAGGTACGTGTTAAGTTTTTTGGTAGTTCAAAAGATGGCACTGTGCTCTACGTATTACTTCGATATTATATTATGGGATTTTGTAATTGTAGGTATACCATTCGTCAAAAATGTGAAGTTTGTCTTTTGGAATTGATAAATTTCGAGTGCCATTAAATTACGTAAATTACCAGAAGGGTTCTGAATCGACAACATGTATCGACAATATTCTAATTGATGCCTTTTTTCTATTTTAATTTAACAAAATATTGTGATCTACTTGACATATTGTTATGCTGTCAATATTTACGAAAGCATTAAAATTTCCATAATTACCGAATTGAAGAAGGTTGGTTGTCAAAAAAGTGATTGATATAATCCTCAAGGGTTTGGTATCAGAAAAAAGGATGAGATGATCACAATACGATTAATACATTGTGTGCACCAACTGGATATTAAATATTCAATCAAATTAAACCAATTCAATATCGATTTCTAAACATAATATGAAAATCTATATAAAAGTGTAGCATCAGCATATTTTATTCGGTAAAGCATTACATTTGAAAGGAAAAAATGAGGGGTTTGCCGGGGATTAAGAAAGAACATGATTCAAGCACACAGTATATCCAACTATCATCATCATCATTATCAGCTCATATACGTCACCACTGCTGGGGCACGGGCTTATCCTAAACTGGGGCGATAGGGCCTAAGTCAACCATATTGGCCAAGTGCGGGTTGGTAGACTACACAACCTTAGAATGTCTTCGTAGGTGTGCAGTGTGCGTTTCCTCACGATATTTTTCTTCACCGTTAAAGCGTCGAATAATCATACATAGGTATGAATTTAAAACTTGAAAAACACAGTGGTACGTGGCGGTGTTTGAACAGGCGACCTCTTGCATAGCAAGCAAACGACCTAAACCACTCGGCCATCGACGCTTTTTTCCTCTCCAACCATAAAGACTGCTACCTGGTTTTGGAATAGGTCGTCCTATATTTCACTTTGATCGATGAACAATTAGGATGACTTGAAGATGATCTATTCAATGTGAGGAAGCTGTTCACTATAAACTTAGATTTTAGGATTTCGTACGTCGAAAAGAATAAACAAGCGTCAAGGAGGAAATATCAAACTGAAAGTTACATAAAATACTCAGGTCTACTGTCCCTTCAGCTGAGCCAACACAATCAAAAGAAACAGCCATTTATGCTGCCAATTTTTGACACTCGCAAAGGGAACCACAATCTGCGAAGAACTCAGAATCTCAAAATTTAGAATAAAGTAACGTCCTATAACACAGCGAATTCTAAAAAGAAATCGCGCTGTGCGAGTCCATCGTGCACTTGGCCTTTTTATCCCAATTCACAGACCACATAATGAGTCGTGGGTTCTATTCCCACTCAGCACAAATATTTCTGAGGTGAATATCGTTGTTTGTCCCGAGTCTGGTTATGCTATTTAAATATTTTAGTGAATACCACTGTTCTGATTAAAACAAGTTCTAAAGCTTCGTACCACGGGATCAGAACAGTTAATGTGATGTTGTGTAATATACTTAAATATTACACGGTAAACGATTGATGATGATATTAACAAAAATGATTTTGTTTTAAATGTTTCTTCCGGTTGACTAACTTCTTGAATGGCAGAAAAGATTTTGACGGGACTTTTATTACTTTTATTTATACGACTACTTTTAGTTAAAAAAATATTCAACATCCTGTAGTTCACGCGAACGAAGTCGCGGGCACAGCTAGTATATATATATAACTCAAAGGTGACTGACTGACAAAGTCATCTATCAACGCACGGCCTGAACCACTGGACGGATTGGGCTGAAATTTGGCATGCATATGACGTAGGCATCCGCTAAGAAAGGATTACTCGAAAAGGGCGGGTCACTAGTTTTATACATATAAAAAGCTTCGATGGCCGAGTGGTTAAGGTCGTTGCTTGCTATGCGAGAGGTCGCCAGTTCAAACCCCTCCACGTACCACTGTGTTTTTCAAATTTGAAATTCATATGTACGATTATCCGACGCCTTAACGGTGAAGGAAACCATCCTGAGGAAACCTGCACACCTTCGAAATTCTTAGGTTGTGTAGTCAACCAACCCGCACGTGGCCAGCGTGGTTGACTAAGGCCTTATCGCCCTGGTTTAGGGTTTAGGACTGATCCTAAAAGGGAAGATCTTCCGCTGAGCTAGGTGATCGTGCTCGGGGACCATGGTCCAATTACCATCTTGGTTTTTGCTCTATACAGGGTGTAACAGGAGGGGTGGATCATCGTAAGTCTATCGATGGGGGACTTCAATACCTATCGATATAACCCCCATGTATGTTCAGCGATTTTCAATAGTTCCAAAGTTATTGAGATTTTTGTGAAATTTTTGTAAGAAGCCGGAATTCAGTATAAAAGTCTTCACTGTAGCTTAACTACTGGACCTGCTTGCATGATTTTTTTTCTAGAAATAGTTCAATAGTGGGTCTTTATACTTACGATACCAATTTGAGTCATAACCCTATTCTATTATATTGGAGTAAAAAAATAATTCTTCACAAAAGTTTCACGAATCGAATTGTGTCTACCAACTTTCAAAGCCTCCAGTGAAAAAAAGGTGCCTGTGTTTTTTTTCTAGAACTTATTTAAAAACTACCTACATTCATGGATAGTATACCCTGAAAATTTCATACCGCTACTGCCAGAGCATCAAAACGAAAAATGAACGCGAATGGCACAGGTGCCATAAATCAGTGTTTTTATTTTTCATGTAAAACTTTAATTTAAAAAATAAATCTATATGTTTCAGCAAATTTATGCTATGTTATTAACATAAGTAGCAGTAATTTTACAGAATTGCAAATTGAAGGGGTGAAAATCAAACAAAGAAAATTTACATAATTTTTGTTAATAATATTTTTTATAGTGAGTGTTCATAATGGGCATTATTATTGGTTATGCATAGCTTAGACCTTCTTAAAAAGCTTTTTTGGAGGTTGTGGAATGCTTCTTTTTTGTAAAACTTTTCAGGGGCCCAAATTGTGACAAGGCAAAATGTAGTAGTAGCATTTTGCAACATCCGAAAAACCTTTGTAAAAAGGTGTCGTACTCGTTTATGCATAGCCAATAATGGAGCCCATTATGAACACTTACTGTAAAAAAAATAATTAACAAAAATTATGTAAATTTTCTTTGTTTGATTTTCACCCCTTTAATTTGCAATTCTGTAAAATTACTGCTACTAATGTTACTAACATAGCATAAATTTGCTGAAACATATCGATTTATTTTTAAATTAAAGTTTTTCATGAAAAATAAAAACACTGATTTATGGCACCTGTGCCATTCGCGTTCAATTTTCGTTATGATGCTCTGGTAGTAGCGGTATGAAATTTTCAGGGTATACTATCCATGAATGTAGGTAGTTTTTAAAATAAGTTCTAGAAAAAAAACACAGGCACTTTTTTTTCACTGGAGGCTTTGAAAGTTGGTAGACACAATTCGATTCGTAAAACTTTTGTGAAGAATTATTTTTTTACTCCAATATAATAGGGTTATGACTCAGATTGGTATCGTAATTATGAAGAGTACCTATCGATATAACCCCCATGTATGTTCAGCGATTTTCAATAGTTCCATAGTTATTGAAATTTTTGTGAATGTTTTGTAAGAAGCAGTGCCGTAACTAGGGCGGTGCCAGCGGTGCCCAGGCACAGGGCGCAGACCCTGGAGGGGCGCAGAAATGACCAGACCAGTATCTAGTTTTGTTTCATGCGTGGTAGTTAGACCACGCATGAAACAAAACTAGATACTGGTCTTAGTTACATTTTGTTTTCTGGCGAATATGGTGTACACGCGCCCTCTGTACTATCTATATCTATATGGCATTTTTCAAGCGATCTTGAAACAACAACACTTGTAAAGGTGGTTAAAAAGGTATTTTACGCCTTATATTCAAAACGAGCTTGTAGATATTCTTGCCTCTGAGGTCAAAAAACAAATTTTAGACGACTGGACCAAGATCCCAGGGCCGCCAGACCTACGTCATTTTAGCAAAGCTAGAATTTCCATGACTTATAGTCTAGTATATGTACTTAGGAGAGTACTTAGCATACTCACTTGCTCGAAAGCGGGACCGTTTCACAGGTAGCGCGAACTTTAGGTGTCCCAAAACAGAGGCAAACTACCTCATTTTAGCAAGCCTAAGTTTGACGTATATAACTACGTGGTACTATTTCCAGACTAATTGTAAGCTGCCAGACCAATCCAATGGGCCAATTATTCTGCCAGACACCTCAAAGGTTCCCTGTGAGTGCAAGCTTGAGGGCGTATCGACGCACAGCCTAAACGGCTAAAGTTAGGCACTTGAAATTTGGAAGAGACTTAGCTTAGATACCGTAGAGGTGCACTAAGAAAGGAATTCCCGAAATTCTCACGGGAATGGGAATAATCGGGAAAATCCTTTTGTATGAAAAATTCAAACCCCTTAAGTAAGACGCTTGAAATTTGGCATGCAGGTACCTTGGTAAACTTAAAGCTTAGTTGCAACAGGATATTGCAATTTTTTTACTGGGAAGGGAATTAGCGGGAAAAAACTTTTGTATGAGAAAATCGAAACTGCATAAGATAGATGATTGAAATTTGGTATGCAGGTACCCTAATGAACGTAAAGTTTACTTGCAATGCGATATTGCAAAATTCTTACGAGTATTTTGTGTCATTTCTGTATTTGAGCAAATATTTTTGAATAAACAATTTTTATCTTAAAGAAATCATTAAAGCTTAAATTAGGTAAGAATCTCGGAATTCGAGATACCCAGCCGAAAGTCTGTAAATACTTAGATATTGACACCCTAAAGGTGGTCTCAACCTACATATGGTAGGGTGTACGCAACTATTACATTTTCAAGGTCAAATGTCACAAATAGCAGTTTTAAGCACTTTTGAGCGAAACGGGAAGTTTTATCATAAAAGTGTGTAGGAGGAAATTACTTATCATCTATTTATCTATAAAAATTGTCTTTACGTTTTATTTCTAAGATTCACCATTTCAGAGATACAGCGATGCAAATAGTTGAAAAAGTTGTATTTTCAAAAGCTTCCAGGCCCACGTGCGATTGTGCTAGACAGTTAAAATTTTCACGAATGATGTATTTCAATAGCTTCTATAACATCTAATACTAGAAAAAGCTTAAAACCAATGTTTAACTGGGTTTTCATACAAAAATTATGGTTTTTTTTCCTCACAACTGGCCGATTTTTAATGTGGTTACCTCAGTAAAACTATTCCAGTCAACACCATTTCTACATGAAGTACACGTTCTTCTTATGGGAGCCCCTTAAATAATCGTTTTATGTCGTTTTTAGTATTATAAGTCTTTCGCGATTCAGTACATTAAAACTACTTATTATGGGTCAAAAAGTACGAAATAACCAATTATTAGAACTTCTGATTGAACTATAACTGAAAAAAAGAAACATTTTAAAAATGTTAACTGTCCATCTGACTCTATTATGAACGTGAAGTCCATATTAACCAAATTTAAATTTAATGAAACGCAGAAATCTTAAATCTTCTGAATACTGAAAACAACACAAAATAATTATTTGACTAGGCTTCCTTATAAACAATGTGTTCTTCATGTATAAAAGGTGTCGTCTATGCATATACTACACCTTTTTACAAAGGTTTTTCGGATGTTGCAAAATGCTACTACTACATTTTGCCTTATCACAATTTGGGCCCCCGAAAAATTTGACAAAAAAGAAGCATTCCACAACCTCCAAAAAAGCTTTTAAGAAGGTCTAAGCTATGCGGAGCCAATAATAATGCCCATTATGACCACTTACTGTAAAAAAAATAATTAACAAAAATTATGTAAATTTTCTTTGTTTGATTTTCACCCCTTTAATTTTCAATTCTGTAAAATTACTGCTACTAATGTTACTAACATAGCATAAATTTGCTGAAACAAATCGTTTTATTTTAAAATTAAAGTTTTAAATGAAAAATAAAAACACTGATATATGGCACCTGTGCCATTCGCGTTCAATTTTCGTTCTGATGCTCTGGCAGTAGCACTATGAAATTTTCAGGGTATACTATCCATGAATGTAGGTAGTTTTTAAAATAAGTTCTAGAAAAAAAACACAGGCACTTTTTTCTCACTGGAGGCTTTGAAAGTTGCTAGACACAATTCGATTCGTAAAACTTTTGTGAAGAATTATTTTTTTACTCCAATATGATAATGGTATGACTCAAATCGGTATCGTAATTATGAAGACCCACTATTGAACTATTTCTAGAAAAAAAATCATGCAAGCAGGTCCAGTAGTTAAGCTACAGTGAAGACTTTTATACTGAATTCCGGCTTCTTACAAAAAATTCACAAAAATCTCAATAACTTTGGAACTATTGAAAATCGCTGAACATACATGGGGGTTATATCGATAGGTATTGAAGTCCCCCATCGATTGACTTACGATGATCCACCCCTCCTGTTACACCCTGTATGTATACTTAGTGGCCCGAATAACTTGGCCGAATAAAAAGTGAGATGTAGGTTTCATACTAATTTCGTATGCTAGTAGAGATGGTATGTAAGCGCCATCTGTTGGATGATGTGCGAAGTTCTTTCTCGGATGTCGCCACAAGGGTATGCCCGTACCCCAGCAGTGGGGACGTATATGAGCTGATGATGGTGATGAATCATCGTTCCAGTATTGTAATGTTCCCATACTCTTTTTTATTTGTTGTTTTTAATGCTATTAAAACTCAAAGTAAATTTAAAATTTGATTGTGGTGGCACCACCCGTGGCTAAACGGGCAAATGTGATGGAAAAATTTGCATTGATGTCATAACGCCTGGATAGCTCAGTAGTAACAGCAACCGACGCGATATCGGGAGGTCCGCTGGTCAAGTCCCCGTTCAGGCGGGGTCATGAATGCGATTTCCAAATTTTAAGTTCTTATACTCACTTGTGAGCAACATGAGCACCAGTCAGCACCACTTGAGGGTGGATGAGCACTCCCACGCCGGCGTAGGAGCCGTTCAGCGCGTCCACTAACGCTACCACCCAGGGGAACTCCCCGAACTGGGCCTCGCTACCCTGGAAGAGGAATAATCTATACTTATAATAAATCTGTAGAGAGATCAATTTTGTACATTAAATACGCTTCGCGCTCGACTTGGCAGGGGCACTGCCGTGCCCCCAGATACACCGTGAAATTTTAGTGGTTGTTTTCCCGTGGCAGAACGATTTGCCTTTAGTAATACTATTGAATTATGAAAATAATTCCTCGAAAAGAAAATGTTCTTTTTCAAATTTTCAAAATAATAATTTTCCAACTCGAAAACGAGATAAGCTATCGTTCTTTTATAAGATGTGACGTAATCAGGTACTGCTTGCCGCATGAAATCGATGCTTGCTGAAGAAGCTCGACACCCTAAGTCATAAAGCGGTTCGAACGTGCTTACGAGTTTCGGTTAAACCTTTCGTAAAACCGGCATTTATTGATTTTAACAAAAAAGAACTGCACAAATCTATTGTACTACTAAGATAGAATCAATTTACTGCGGGAAAACAACCACTAAAATTTCACGGTGTATTTTTAAAATAACTATCAGGGGGTGATTACAATGCCAAAAATGCAATCAGTAAAATTTTTGTCTGTCTGTATGTTCCTTATAGTAACAAAAATTACTCGACGGATTTTAACGAAACTTAATTATAATTAATCTTCATACTCCTGGGCAGGTTATAGTATACTTTTTAACACGCTACAATCAATAGGAGCATTGTAGTGAAGGGAAATGTTGGGAAAACGGGATAAGTTACTCCATTTTTTAAGCTTCCGTCGCGTGTGCAGCCTTAATGGTTAAAGTTACATAGAAATCATGTATGACGGTAATATTCTTTATAAAATTGTCTAAAAATTATCTCGCAACAACATATGTCTATATTTTATGGTTGACTCACAATAACACGTGTAACTCCTGAAAGCTTAGCATAGGCGCAAAAAGAGAGTAGGAAATGTGTAAAAAACGGAGAAAAACGCGAACGTCGTCGCTGGCACAGCTAGTAAATAATAAATGTCTGGGAAATTCGCACACACGGTCCTCTGACCCCAAGTATCAGCTATCTCTTCCCAATAACCCACAGATGAAATGAGTTTTCCAGAAATCGGTTGGGATTTGAGAGGATAAGGTTATAAATAAATATCTGGGACATTTCCACACACGGTCATCTGACCCCAAACTAAGCAGAGCTTGTACTACTATGAGCGTCAGAGACGGATATACATAGATATTTATAAATACATACTTAAATACATATTCAAACCACGACATGGAACAAACATCGAAGTTCATCACACAAATATTTGTCCCGAGAGGGATTCGAACCCACGACTCTTAGAACCGCCAGACAGGGTCACTAACCACTGTTCCACCGAGCTAGTCAAAATCTGAGATAAGAGTATTGGGTCCAGGTTTTTGATTTGCAGTAAGAACTTGCCTGACAGCCCATACAATGAAGTTAGATTCAGAGTAAAGAGAGTAGTTGAAGGTAACTCACGCTCCCCCCAGTGATGGTGAAGTCCAGTCCCTTCCTGTTCCTCAGCCCGCAGCCCTGGGGCAGTGGGTTCGGTCCTGGTCCCACGTCGATGTCAGGGTCCTTCTCATCCTTCACCTCCGTGCAGCAGCGCTCCACGCTCTGCTGGCAGTCGTCTTCTCCGAACCTGAAAGATCAGAATAAAGATCAGTTGTAAATAAAGATTAAGAGTAAATCTGAGATGAGAATAGAAGTGCACTGACGAGATACAGCACTGCTGTCCGTAAGGCAAAGAGGGAAGCGTGGAAGAAGCATTGTGAGGGAATAATCTCTGCACCTGAAGGGATGCGACTCACAAAGGCAATCTCCACAACAAAGGCAATACAGCTAACAACTGTTAAAAGGCTTAATGGAGAACGCACGGAAACCGGAAGAGAAACATTGGAAGTGATGACTAGTGTTCACTTTCCGGGTTCAGAGGCAATAGAAGAAGAGGAAGACGCCATCAGCATTGAGGACCAATGCAAAAGGACCTCATATAGTGACTGGCAAATTTCGAAAAAGGTTGTTGACGAAGCTAAGGTAAGCTGGGCGCTAAAAAGTTTCCAGCCATACAAATCTACCGGGCCAGACGGCATTTATCCGATAGTCCTGCAGAATGGAATATCGATCATACATCCTCATCTCTGCAGACTGTACAGGGCCTGTGTGGCGTTTGGATATATTCCCAAAATATGGAGGAAAGTCAGAGTAATCTATATACCAAAACATGGCAAACAAGATTATGAGGAACCAAAATCGTTCAGACCGATAAGTCTACAATCGTTTCTATTGAAAGCTTTAGAAAAGATGATAGACAAATTCATAAGAGATGGACCACTAAGGAGATATCCCTTGCACGAGCAACAGTGTGCATACCAAAGTGGGAAATCTACAGAAACTGCACTACACTATGTAGTTAGGAAAGCTGAATCAGCACTGGAATCAAAGGAGATGTGCCTAGCAATGTTCATTGACATTGAAGGTGCATTCGATTGCACAACCTTTGAATCCATAAGCTATGCAGCCAAAGTACATGGTATCCCCAATACTATCTGCAAATGGGTGGAATGCATGCTTAAAGGCAGAATAATTCATTCTGAAATACTTGGAGAAAAATTAGCGATCAAAACGGCACGAGGATGTCCTCAAGGGGGAGTACTTTCCCCATTGTTATGGAGTCTAGTCGTGGACTCGCTAATAAGAAAGCTCAATGAAGGACCCTATCACACTGTGGGATACGCAGATGATCTGGTTATAATGGTCAATGGGAAATTTCCGAAAACACTTGCAGAACTAATGCAGAGTGCAGTGAGGACCCTTGAGGATTGGTGTGGATACAACCATCTATCAGTCAACCCAAGGAAGACCACTTTAGTTCCATTTACAAGGAAGCGGAATATCAAGGATATGGGAGCTGTTTCTTTATTTAACACAAGACTAGAATGCTCAAAAGAGGTTAAATATCTAGGTGTCACCCTGGATAAGGAACTTAACTGGAGCCGCCACATAAACATCACTATATCGAAGGCTCTTCGGGTTTTAGGTATGTGCCGTGCTACATATGGAAAAACATGGGGGCTTACACCAAAGGTCATTAGATGGTTATACATAATTATGGTAAGGCCAATAATAACGTATGGCAGTATTGTATGGTGGTATAGAACACGATTAAAAACCTGCAGGGACGCTCTGGAGAAAATGCAGAGAACCGCGTGTCTAGCCATATCAGGGGCCTTCAGAACTACCCCAACGGCAACAATGGAAGTACTGTTAAATCTTCCGCCATTGCATCTGGTGATCGAAGCTGAAGCTAAGAAGGCGCTCCAGCGACTACGTATTGCAGGAACTTGGAGCCCTAGTAAATATCAGACAAGACACACAAAATGGGATGACAATAGTTATCTGTCCAGAATTTTGGAAATGGATTGTGATAAAACGATTCCAAAATACATATTCAATAGGAACTTTAAAGGTAAATATACCGACGAGGGACAGCTGGAAGGTGAATCCGCCCTGCCCTGAGAGCAACAGCTTGATATGGTATACCGACGGATCCAAAATGGTATCCGGCACTGGTTCCGGTATCTACAGCAAGCATGTTGAAGAAAGTCAAAGCATGGGGGGCATGACAACGGTTTTTCAAGCAGAGGTTTATGCAATAATCTCATGTGCAGAGAAGAACATAGAACTGAAGGTCAAGAATAAAACTATATACATTCTCAGTGACAGTCAAGCGGCCCTTAGGGCATTAAGAAACCCCAAATTAGACTCTAAACTTGTCGCTAATGCCATAACGGCCCTTAATAACCTAGGGAGGCAAAACAAGGTGAGGCTAATATGGATACCAGGCCATGAAGGGTATAAGGGAAATGAAAAGGCGGATGAACTTGCGAGAAGAGGCTCAGAAGCCAATCATATTGGACCAGAGCCATTTGTTGGGCTAGCGTTAAGCACCATCAACATGGCATTTAAGGAACATGTTGATAATGTGCGTTGGAAGCATTGGAAGAATAAACCTGGTATGGTTCACTCCAAGAGCTTTATTGGCGACAATCCAAAAACGTGGTACAAAACCATGATGGGTGGAAGCAGACTTCAAAGTCGACTACTCATGGGAGCGCTAACAGGGCACTACGTCACTAACTCATTACTGATGAAAATGAGACTGTCCTCAAACAGCGACTGTAGAGCTTGCAAAGAAGAAATGGAAGACATGAAGCATATCTTATGTGAATGTCACTCACTGGCCAGACACAGGCTCAGACTTCTGGGAACGGCTTATCCGAAACCAGAAGAATACAGGCACCTCAGACCCAAGGACGTTATCGCATTAATGCATTTGATCTTCAGGGAGTAGGTGTATAAAGGTAGGGGAAACACAAAAGATCCCTGAGGGTCGAAGTGAACCGGTTATACGGTCCCCGCGTTAAGATAAGATAAGAGATGAGAATGTATGACTGAAGCAGGTCACAAATCAGTTGTAAATATTGATAGGAACGAGCGAACTGAAGGTTACCAGACTGACGAATGTGATATTTGCAACAAGGGGAGAGGAGGAGTAAAGGGAACTTCCCACTCAAGTGACAAATTTCCTCTTAAGCATTGTTTCAAGGAAAGTGTATTGGAGAGGGAGGGTGTTAAATACCCTCAATTGAAATATCTACGGAAGTACATGGGGGCTGGGGGTCGCTTTCTTGGGTGCTGCTTGTCTTGAAGTCTTTTGAAATCGATTTCCCCTCTAATATCCTAGAACCAGGATTTAATTCTGGTCCAGTACATATAAGAGAGAAAGCCCCTCAACTGATGTCCAGCTACCTTCACCTGATGATGTAATGGTACTCCTTTTTACATCTAACGTCTTAGAATCTGCGTAAGTACCTGGAGCAGTATATCGGGGTAGGCTTAGTGCCTGATAGGTATATTAGGAGTAAAGGAGGTAAGAAGGGAACCCTGACTTGATATACAGCTCTATTGGGATATCACTCTAGCATCTGATTTCCTTAGTGACTGATAAGGTGTACTAAGAAATCAGAAGGGGTGTAAGGAGGATGGTACACCCACATCTGATGCCCAGCTCGCCCCAGATGGTAATGATAGCTTTATAGATGTAATGGGGCTTTCCCTCTAGTAGAGAGGAAGCTGAACCCTGACCTGTTGTCCAGCTACCTCCAGCTGATGAAGTAAGGGAACTCCTTCGTCCAGACAATAGCTGGACATGACAGGGGGAAGAAACTCATCTGATATCAAGTTTTCCATCCACCTTCAGGCATTTAAAATGCTTGGGTCAGACTCTTGAGGGTGATGAGTTATATTGGTGATGGTGAGCAAAGGAGAGGACCCTTACCTGATGTCCAGCTACCTCTAGCTGGTATTAGTAGCCTTGAAGATGTAATAGGGCTCTCACTCCAGCATCTGACTTCCTTAGTGACTCATGAGGGGTACTAGGAAAGTAGAAGGGGTGAATTGAGGAAGGTGGACCCTCACCTGATATCCAGCTACCCCACGCTGGTATTAAAAGCCTTGTAGATGTAATGGGACTCTCCCTCTAGCATCTGATTTCCTTAGCGACAGATGTGGTGTACTAGGAAAGTAGAAGGGGTGTAGAGAGGAACGTGGACCCTGACCTGATGTCCAGCTACCTCCAGTTGAAATTGTAATGGAACTCCCTCATCCAGAATTAGAATCTGCGTAAGTATCTGGAGCAGTATTTAGGGACTGTAGTGCCTGATAGGTGTATTGGGGGTGTAGGGAGGAAGGTGGACCCTGACCTGATGTCCAGCTCGCCCCAGCCGGTGACGGAGGCGTTGTTGATGTGTTCCCCGCGCAGGTCGTGCGTGCACAGGTAGTACGGCACGCACTTGCACGCGGCGCCATCTTTGTTCACGAACGTCGATGTGCTGTCTGTCGGCTTCACTGTGAACTGGAAATGGAGAGGAGATTTAGCAAAAACGACAGTTAGCCACCATCTGCCCGTTGTGCCATGTGGCTGAGGCACTTTCAGAGTCTTCGCCAACCGCGGCGGTGCGCGGTGCCGTGTGTTAATCGCCTTACAGCGTGTTCCGATTAGCGCGATGTTTGGGCGATTCCAGGGCGAGCCGATAGCGCAGCGTGCGCTCATCTATAATATAAAATTGAATCGCAAAATGTGTTGGTAAGCGCATAACTAACAACGCCTGAAACAATTTGGCCAATTATTTTTTTAAAATGTTCGTTGAAGTCCAAGGATGGTTCTTACGGCGAGAAAAAAATGGAATAATTGCCGGAAAAACCCTAAAAGCAGCCCTTTTCTTTTTCACATTTTTTTGACAGGACGAAGTCTGTCGGGTCAGCTAGTTTTGAATACAAATCTCCAAGTTTTCTTCATTCCCATCAGAACGTTAACATGAACGCTGCGAACTCGCTGCGATATCGCCTCGCTGTGAAATCGCCCAAACCACCGCTAGTATGAACAGGCATTTAAAATGTATTATCTTGCATGTCCGGCATCCTGCCCACATAGTTCGTGTGGCCAATTACTGGGAAGAATACGTTTGATTTTGCCATCGACTCGAAAAGAAGTCCTGCACTTACTGAATCTAGTCCTGGCGTAGTAGGAGAGGTGGGTGGGGGTCCAAATATGTCGATCAGTGCCTGGGGGTCCGGGGTCTGCGAGAGCGCCCCCACCGCGAACAATGTCAGGAATAGGACTTGCATTCTAGAAGGAAAAGAAAGAAATATTACACAGTGTATCGATGAAAAATTCCTTACTAATATTCGGTACTAGCTTTCCGCCCGCGACTCTATCCACGAAGAGACATTTAACGGCATTACATCTTTATAGCGCGGTTGGTTAAAAAGTAGATCTTGAGAAAGGACATTCACTATTTTTAACCGACTTTGCTATATGGGAGTATGTGATGTGCTTCTCGCGGATAGATATACATATACACCGTGAAATTTTAGTGGTTGTTTTCCCGCAGTAAAATGATTCTATCTTAGTAGTACAAAAGATGTGTGCAGTTCTTTTCTGGTAAAATCAATAAATGCCGGTTTTACGAAAGGTTTAACCGTAACTCGAAAGCACGTTCGAACCGCTTTATGACTTAGGGTGTAGAGCTTCTTTAGCTTTAAGCATCGATTTTATGCGGCAAGCAGTACCTGAATACATCACATCTTCAAAAACAACGATAGCTTCTCTCGTTTTCGAGTTGGAAAATTATTATTCTGAAAAATCGAAAAAAAAAAATGTTTCTTTTTCGAGGAATAATTTGCATGATTCGATAGTATTATTAAAGGCAAGTCGTTCTGCCACGGGAAAACAACCACTAAAATTTCACGGTGTATACATATAGTTATGTGATTATAAAAAGGCGAATTAACTTTTCAAGGCTAGTTTTTAAAAATGTTAAAAGATATTTTAATAAATCCTTACTAATATTATAAATCCGAAAGTAACTCTGTCTGTCTGTCTGTGACGCTTTCACGCATAGAGTACTGGACCGATTTAAATGAAATTTGGTACAGATATAGTCCAGAGCCAAGGAAAGGTACTTACGTACTTTTTAACCGACAGCGCTATAAGGAAGTAATGTTTTACCCGTTAAACGTCTCTACGTGGACGGAGTCGCGGGCGGAAAGCTAGTTTAATAATAATTCTTATTCCTGAGGTGGACTGTTAATAATCGTCGGTAAACTTTAGCTTTGGAATGTTGTCCGCGGTTGATTTATTAATAAAACTTCCTTAATATAATTAAAGCGGATAAAATAGTCCACATATTCATTATTATACTCGTACATAATGATATTTCCACAATATTCACACAATAATGTTTTTTATCGGTGGCAAGCACCGCGTAAATCCCGGAATCTGGTACCTGGTCCGGAAAAAAATATTTTTCTGTATTAAATTTCCTTTAATTATGTTAATGTGAAAGCGTAATTGATAGACAGACAAATAGAAGGAACGTACTTTCTTGCTTTATATGGAGTTATTTATAAAATTTACTGTATTTATTGTTATAGTTAGGTACATATTATTCTTTCTAACTGACATAACGTCAAAGCAAGACCAACCATCCAACTAGTGTTTAACTCTTTGACGGGCATAACATACATACATACATACATACATAAAATCACGCCTTTTTCCCAGAGGGGTAGGCAGAGAACACTTCCAGCGATCCACTTTTCACCTCTGTGGGAAACGTGACGTGACGGGCTGTGGACCACGTCTAGTCCAGTCAAAATAGACATTTAACCTAGGAAAAATTCGCATAGAGCTGAAAATTGGCATGAATGTTGGGAACACTATTACAAAGAATCTGTCAAAAGTCCCCATCGATCCCACGTCTGCAAAAAAAAATAATCAAGGTCAAATGTCACAAATATCAGTTTTATGCACTTTTGAGCGAAACGGTAAGTTTAATCATAAAAGTATGTATGACAAAATTACTTATCACGTAATTATCTATAAAAAATGTCTAAACACTTTGTTCCTAAGATTCACCATTTCAGAGATATAGCGATGCACAAAGTTGAAGAAGTTGTATTTTCAAACGCTTCCAGGCCCTCATGCGATTGTGCTAGACAGTTAAATTTTTAACGAATGATGTATCTCAGTTGCCCCTATAACATCTAATACTAGAAACAACATGAAACCAACGTGTAAAGTGAGTTCTCATACAAAACTTACGTTTTTTTTTTCTCACACTTGGGCGGTTTTTAACGTGGTTACCCTAGTGAACCTATTCCAGGTCATATATCGATCAAAAACGATATCAACAGATGAATGCATATTATGTAAAATATGAATTTTCTAATGATTAAAACCACGATATCTCGCGAATGGTGAGTCGGAAAAGAAAAAGTGACTTGATCATTTTTGTAGAGAATTGTATGATCTACAACTTTTGTTTGACCTATTTTTACGATAATACTTACTGTTTTCGAGAAAAATAGAAAAATCCTTAATTTTATACTTTTGACCTTGAATAAAAAATTTTGCAGAAGTAGGATTGATGGGGATTTTTGATATTTCGTTTATTATGATGTATTTAACGTCTCTGGCAATTTTCAGCTCTATGCGAATTTTGTCTAAGTTAGCACTTATTTTTGTCTATTTTGACTGGACTAGTCACCGCCATTCTGCCTTGTGCATTGTTTTTACAAGGTCATTGCGTTCCCACGAGTAGCAAGGATATATGACGGGGGAAGGAAAAGGGGAGGAAGGATACTATCGCCTCGGATGATTTGGACTGAGTCGATAGTAGCTCGAGGAGCCGGGGTCGTTTACCCGTATACCGTTCACCAACCACCGGACAGATAGTTGAACGGGCATAACTATTTTAAAATTCAATTTTTATTGGGTTTGGACCATATGTCAAGGACATAAGGTTCAGAATTTGGTGGGAATATCTGCCTCCTTGCCCGCTAAAGGGGTTTCTTAAGGAATTTGACTAATTTTCTAATACACTCGTCTTCCTAAACCATGCCATTGATACAACCACAGGCTCTTAAGTTTGCATACAACACTCATAATGTCGACGACGGAGGTCAGAGCGCGGTGTCAACTTGAAACTTGCGCAAACGTAGTTTAGAGATGCCTATATATCGATACATAGCATCGACTACGTATAACAGTAGCACTACCATGAGTTTAAAAGTTACGGACTCGATATCGCCTACGTAAATATGTCTATGAAAAACTTGTACAGCGCCCCTGGTGGTTACGCTAAGAACTAAAATCGGTCGTATGAAAAAAACAACTCGATAGGTTTTTAACGTACGTAAGTTTTCGATAGCCAACTCATGGTACCGCTACAGGTGCCGTAGACAAAGTAACAATATCGAAACGATAACGAAGTTCGAAAAGAAGAAAATGTAGGTATGGGATTGACATTAAACGCGATAGATCACGTGGTCAATCCCATACATTTCGTTCTTTCAAACTTCGTTATCGTTTCTATATTGTTACTTTGTCTAAGCCCCCAGGGTAGTTGACTATTTTTTTATTTTGATTTAGATGGATGGACCACACAATTGCAAACTGTTAAAAGAATGGTTTGATGTTTGGAAAACCCCCCGAGATATTACAGTTTCAATAGCACATCATTTGGGCGAGCACAAAACGCTTCATACAAATGTTGCAGCACTCTATGACGTCACCACATGTAATACTACTGTATGCATATCGTAAGAACTTTGATCGGCAGCTATTGGGAGAGCGCACGACGGTGCTGCCCTCTTTTTTTAAAGGTTCTGCCAGAATATCAGCGCTGTAGCGGCCTAGCAGCCGCTGCAGCACATGCTGAGGCAGAACCTATTGATCACATCTACTGTATGTGTGTTTGTTAAACTTTGTAAATGTATGTGATCAATAAATGTTTTCTTTCTTTTCTTTCTTTCTTTCTTTTTGGTGGCGTTTCTTTCGTTAAATCTTATGGAGTGAATTAGTACCAACGGCCGCCGCTAGCATTAACAACGGACATCTTATAAGATTACATGTGTTTTTGACAATCAGCGCCATTTCTCCCTCCACCCACTTCGCACGGTCCCAATGAGGGTTTTCGCGAATGAGAAATTCACTAGATGGCAATACGTAGGCGTGAGGTCCAACTGCATCATGATTGGTAAATATTGACATGTCTGTCAATGTCACGTCAAAAATAACCAATCATGATGCAGTTGGACCTCACGCCTACGTATTGCCATCTAGTGAATTTCTCATTCGCGAAAACCCTCATTTGAAATGTTGTGTAGTTTATATGGCATGGTATATTTGAAGAATTTTTGCACTTCTGAAATGGACTTTCCCACTCACCTTCCCACTTCAAATGTCTATTATTGTCTTATTTCTTCAGAAATTTTGATTTCGATTTGGGTAATGTTATTAATTTACCTATATGAATATCTTACTGTTAACTGTGAAATTGTGTGTAAAATCAGACTAAGGAAACTACCCTATTGCAATTGGACCGGTCATACGCGTTATTCTGATGTACATTCCTTTTTTTTGGACCCCTAAGCCCAGTCTACATTTTGATCTTTTGTCCTGTCTGACTACGATGATATCTTGGAGTAACCTTGTCATCATCTCCGGACTTGCGGGGGAGCAGATGACTCTCGCCTAAAAGATTGAGGTGGCAACTTATGAAGATAGACTTAAATCCCTCTATCTATTAAAAAAACCGCATAAAAATCCGTTGTGTAGTTTTAAAGATTTTAGCATACATAGGGACAGACAAGCGACTTTTTTGTATACTGATTTCACATACTAATATCGAGTGTCGACTTAAATAAAGAACAACACTATACTTTTTGCATAAGGAAAACGGCACTGGTTTAATATGTCTTTATATTGACAAAGCTATCTTTGTATGTATTTACTAAATATTGATTTTAAAACCATTATTTTTACTGGCATTATGTCAATAAATAAATATAAATATTACACAACATCACATACATTGATCTGATCCCGTGGTAAGTAGCTTAAGCACTTGTGTTACAGATATCAAATTATAATAATTAATATTTTTCCTAATGACGCCGCATTAAAATAAAAAAAAGTGAGCAATAAAATTATTTTCGTTTGTCAAACGTAAAATGCCTGATTCAGAACACAATGAAGTGTCACAGGGATCATCTTAGGTGAAAAATACTATAGTAGGTAAAATAATGGAAATAAATCTTGCGTATCATAAAAGGTTCAATAACATTTCAACAATAAATCAATATACGTCATAATATGTAGTAATCAATGACATTAAACTAGATTTGTGATCGGTATTTCCCCGGCTAGCCCAAGCTCTACCGACTGACCTTAGTGATTACAAAATGACGGGGCCGTTGCGAAAAAAATAATAAAATAAGTGTAAGTCCGTTGACTTGTTTATCGGGTAAAACCAAAGATGAAATAAAACTAATTTTACTGATTAAACTCGCATGTATTGTTATTTCGACATAGCTCATCGCATTAGCAAGTTGAAGTGGCAGTGGGCTGGCCACATCAGCCGTAGAACTGACAACCGATGGGGTAGACGGGTTCTGGAGCGGATACCGCGTCTCGGCAAACGTAGTGTAGGACGCCCGCAGGCAAGGTGGAGTGACGATCTGCGCAGGACGGCTGGTAGGAGCTGGATGCGAGTGGCCGAGGATAAAGAGAAGTGGCGTGCATTTGGAGAGGCCTATGTCCAGCTGTGGACAGGTATGGGCTGATGATGATGATGATGTATTGTTATTCTAAACATATTATTAAGAGACACCACGTTTCTAACTCTTTACAGCGCTCGTGATCACAGGCAAGACGCACAAGTCTTGACCGTAAAATAAGTTATAAAAAAAACATATAAAATATTTCCCATCTATACTTAATATTATAAAGCTGAAGAGTTCGTTTGTTTGAACGCGCTAATCTCAGGAAGTACTGGTTCGAATCGAAAAAATCTTTATGTGTTGGATGGACCATTTCTCGAGGAAGGTTTTAGGCTATAAAACATCACACTGCGACCAATAGGAGCAAAGAAACAATGGTAAATGTGTAAAAAACGGGGGAAAACGCGGACGAAGTCGCTGGCGCAGCTAGTTTATAATATAAGCTGTATATGTCAACGTAAAATTGCAAATAAGGATAGATTGCAATCTATCTCGCGAGATTGTGAACTGTCGAATAATTGTGAACTATAGGCCGACCAATCAGGGACAGCCTTCGGACGGCTGTCCTAAGGCTGTCCCTGATTGGTCGGCTATAGGCTATGCCTATAACTGACCAATCAGGCATTGACATCATTGACAAGTGACATATTTAAGATCGCAATTTATCAGTTTCACTTCGATAGATTGCAATCAGATGAATAATCACACGATAAATTGTAAGCATCATGTTATGGTTCACAATTATTCGAGAGTTCACAATCTCGCGAGATAGATTGCAATCTATCCTTATTTGCAATTTTACGGTGACATATATAATATAAGATGAAGTCAGACGAAGGAGATGCAAGGTACATTATGCGGTGAAAAAAAAACCAAAAAATGAAGTTTGTTATTTTCGTCGTGACGATACAATAACATTTCCAAGGAGGTTAAATTGTCGCCACTAGAAAAGTATGTGATGTTGTGTAATATTTATTTATGTTTATTGTTTCATCAATCGACGCTTTAACGGTGAAGGAAAACATCGTGAGGAAACCTGCACACCTAAGAAGAAATTCTAAGGTTGTGTAGTCGACCAACCCGCACTTGGCCAGCGTGGTCGACTAAGGCATTATCGCCCTAGTTTAGGGTAGGTCCGTGCCCCAGCAGTGGGGACGTATATGGGCTGATGATGATGATGATGATAACTTAGTAAAAAAATATTATCTCATAGAATGATAATATTTTTATACAGGGTGTAACAGGAGGGGTGGATCATCGTAAGTCAATCGATGGGGGACTTTAATACCTATCGATTTAACCCCCATGTATGTTCAGCGATTTTCAATGGTTCCAAAGTTATTGAGATTTTTGTAAAATTTTTGTAAGAAGCCGGAATTCAGTATAAAAGTCTTCACTGTAGCTTAACTACTGGACCTGTTGGCATGATTTTTTTTCTAGAAATAGTTCAATAGTGGGTCTTTATAATTACGATACCAATTTGAGTCATAACCCTATCATATTGGAGTAAAAAAATAATTCTTCACAAAAGTTTTACGAATCGAATTGTGTCTACCAACTTTCAAAGACTCCAGTGAAAAAAAAGTGCCTGTGTTTTTTTTCTAAAACTTATTTTAAAAACTATCTACATTCATGGATAGTATACCCTGAAAATTTCATACCGCTACTGCCAGAGCATCAAATCAAAAATTGAACGCGAATGGCACAGGTGCCATAAATCAGTGTTTTTATTTTTCATGAAAAACTTTTATTTAAAAAATAAATCGATATGTTTCAGCAAATTTATGCTATGTTAGTAACATAAGTAGCAGTAATTTTACAGAATTGCAAATTGAAGGGGTGAAAACCAAACAAAGAAAATTTACATAATTTTTGTTAATAATTTTTTACATAGTAAGTGTTCATAATGGGCATTATAATTGGCTATGCATAGCTTAGATGTTCTTAAAAAGCTTTTTTGGAGGTTGTCGAATGCTTCTTAATTGTAAAATTTTTCAGGGGCCCAAATTGTGACTAGGCAAAATGTAGTATTAGCATTTTGCAACATCCGAAAAACCTTTATAAAAAGGTGTCGTACTCGTTTATGCATAGCCAATAATGGAGCCCATTATGAAGACTTACTGTCAAAAAAAATAATGAACAAAAATATGTAAATTTTCTTTGTTCGATTTTCACCCCTTTAATTTGCAATTCTGTAAAATTACTGCTACTAATGTTACTAACATAGCATAAATTTTCTGAAACATATCGATTTATATTTTTAATTAAAGTTTTTCATGAAAATTAAAAACACTGATTTATGGCACCTGTGCCATTCGCGTTCAATTTTCGTTATGATGCTCTGGTAGTAGCGGTATGAAATTTTCAGGGTATACTATCCATGAATGTAGGTAGTTTTTAAAATAAATTCTAGAAAAAAAAACACAGGCACTTTTTTTTCACTGGAGGCTTTGAAAGTTAGTAGACACAATTCGATTCGTAAAACTTTTGTGAAGAATAATTTTTTTACTCCAATATGATAGGGTTATGACTCAAATCGGTATCGTAATTATAAAGACCCACTATTGAACTATTTTTAAAAAAAAAATCATGCAAGCAAGTCCAGTAGTTAAGCTACAGTGAAGACTTTTATACTAAATTCCGGCTTCTTACAAAAATTTCACAAAAATCTCAATAACTATGGAACTATTGAAAATCGCTGAACATACATGGGGGTTATATCGATAGGTATTGAAGTCCCCCATCGATTGACTTACGATGATCCACCCCCCCTGTTACACCCTGTATATCAGAATCAGAATAATAACAATCATTTCCCGAATAATTTTTTTTTTTTTATAATAAATAGACCAGATCTTAAATATTAAGTATTATTATTGTTACTTGATTATAAAGAAACGCTAGTCTTAGATTGTTTATCGTTTTGTAATATTTTGTATATCAAAATTTAGGTATTAGTAACGCTGAACATAAATTTTGCATGCCAATAATGGTTTATATTTTGCTCAATCATTACATAGTACATACCTACATAGTATAAAACGAAGTAGAAGTAGTAGTTGACTGCCTCGTTGGTCCACTGGTAGCAAGCGCTGCGTTAGGACCGAGAGGTCCCCGGTTCGAATCCGGGGTCGGGCATAATTTGTGTGAGTTTGTCAGCCCGGAGTTAGGAAGTTGGCGGTTGAACGCCCCGTGCCTGGGAAAGCACGTTAAGCCGGTGGTCCTGCGCCCGATCTCTCATCGGTCATGTCGGATTGCCGTCTCACCGAATTATGAGAGTAAGGGAATAGAGAGTGCACTTGTGTTTGCGCGCACACTTGTGCACTATAATATGTTGGCTTGGCACTTGGCTGATCTCAATTGAGATCGGCCGCCATGGCTGAAATCGGTCGGACGCCTTATTTTAAAGCAAAGCAGCTTCCCGCATTTGTTGTTTGTAGTATGCTTAAATCTTTAAAAGTACGCAACTAATTTTGGTGGGTTTTTTTAATAGATAGAGGGGAAGCGAGAGGGAGTCACTAGTAATACACTTACATATGTTACACATGTAAATCTTATCAAAATAAACGTTAATGTCCAGTCAGGAAATACCAGTCACAACTATCTGTCCGGTGGTTGGTGAACGGTATACGGGTAAGCGACCCCGGCTCCTCGAGCTACTATCGACTCAGTCCAAATCATCCGAGGCGATAGTATCTTCCCTACCCTTTTCCTTCCCCCGTCATATATCCTTGCTACTCGTGGGAACGCAATGACCTTGTTAAAACAATGCACAAGGCAGAATGGCGGCGACGTGGTCCACAACCCGTCACGTCACGTTTCCCACAGAGGTGAAAAGTGGATCGCTGGAAGTGATCTCTGTCTACCCCTCTGGGAAAAAGGCGTGATTTTATGTATGTATGTAAATTACACAACATCACAGCTCTTGCCGTAATAAATAGCTTAAGCAATTGTGTTACGAATATAGGAAACAAATGTGGTATACACAAATATATTTAAATGTAAAAAAAAATATAGCCAAGTTCAATAGATGTATTATGGTCTGACAGTTTCGCTGCAAAAATAATAGAGATCTAATTATAATATCCCGCATATTTCCTGTTAGCCACAGATGGCGCCATCATAAATATAATTAAGTAGGAATATAAATAACTCTTTTGTCTCTCATAATTTACTGACTGACTGGCTCGGTGGAACAGTGGTTAGTGACCCTGTCTGGCGGTTCCAGGAGTCGTCGGGTTCGATTCCCACTCGGGACAAATATTTGAGTGACGAACATCGGTGTTTGTTCCGTGTCTGGGTGTGAATATGTATTTAAGTATGTATTTATAAATACATACGTAGGTATATCAGTCTTTGACGTCCATAGTACAAGCTCTGCTTAGTTTGGGGTCAGATGACCGTGTGTGGAAATGTCCCAGATATTTTATTTATTTATTTTCTTTTTTACTAATTGTTCAAGATGTCTAATTTGCCACGTATATCAGTCTCTGACGCCCATAGTACAACAAGCTCGGCTTAGTTTGGGGTCAGATGACCGGTTAAAAAAATAACAAAAAAAAAATGTTTTGAGTCTTTGGTCGCCACCCGGACTTATTTATTGCAAGGTATAAGGTACATGACCGCTTAAGATGCCATTATTAGGACAAATGATAAAGTGACCCTTAAGCACCTAAATTGAATTCTCGTGTACAAATAAAAGCTTTGCGGTGTCAGTCCAACGAAACGATATCTGGGGGCACGGGAGTGCCCCCGCCAAGTCGAGCAATCGGTTATTAATTGACGCGGCCATCGCATGAAAACATGTGTAAATGAAATAGTGCAATGGCCAAGTCAATTAATAACCGACTTGGTATTACATGGATTTCACAACTTTAACCGTAGAACAACTGAGTTGCGAGACTTGGTTTTTTTGACAAGTATTATTTTTGATGGGATCTCATTCCATTTTGTATTTTGTAGACATTTTTGTTTTTTGAACGTCGATTCGCCGATTAGGTAGAGGTTTACAATAAATTTAAAAACCTCGAATTTTAAATTGAAGTTTAAAATGTCGAATCTATAAGTAGTTACTTGTCACTACACAGTATAAAACAAAGTCGCCTTTTCTGTCCCTATATCCCTATGTGCGCTTAAATCTTTAAAACTACGCAACGGACTTTGATGCGGTTTTTTCTAATAGATAGAGTGATTCAAAAAGAAGGTTTTTACGTAAAATTTTATCCGATGCGAGGGCGGGTCACTAGTAGAATTATAAAGCTGAAGAGTTTGTTTGTTTGAACGCGTTAATCTCGGGTAAACTCGGTAAAACTACTGGTTCTAATTGAAAAATTCATTCTGTGTTGGATAGACCGTATCGAGGAAGGCTTTAGGCTATACATAACTCTGCGCCCATAAGAAGCAATATAAATAACTCTTCTAAGAAACAACGGTAAATGTATAAAAAACGGGGTAATACTCACGTGGACGAAGACGAAAGTAATTCGATAAATGATTTGACTGGCTCGGTGGAACAGTGGTTAGTGACCCTGGCTGGCGGTTCCGAGAGTCGTAGTTTCGATTCCCACTCGGGACAAATATTTGTGTGATGAACATCGGTGTTTGTTCCATGTCTGGGTGTGATTATGTATTTAAGTATGTATTTATAAATATATATGTATGCATGTATAGTTCACTCATTTGTTAATTTAATTTCATACCAAATAAATAATTTCTTTCTTTCTTTCTTTCTTTCATATCAGTCTCTGACGCCCATAGTACAAGCTCTGCTTAGTTTGGGGTCAGATGACCGTGTGTGGATATGTCCCAGATATTTATTATTATTATTAAATGTATCTGTATCTTAACATTTAAAATTTCCCTTTCAGTTCCTTATTTTGGATTTTTTGGGCATGGTTGCTAGGATCTTTATACCTATAGGTAATCTTAGCGTTTTAATCTCATCAATCGATTGGGATCAGCCAAGTGCGCAGGACATATTATAGTGCACAAGTATGCGCGCAAACACAAGTGCACTCTCTGTTTCCTTATCCTCATAGTCCAGTGAGACGACAATCCGACATGACCGATGAGAGATCGGGCGCAGGACCACCAGCTTAACATGCTTTCCGAGACACGGGCGTGCAACCGCCAACTTCCTAACTCCGGGGTGAGTAATATCTTTACAGAAAAACTCACACAAATTTTGCCCGACCCGGGACTCGAACCGGGGACCTCTCGGTCCTAACGCAGCACTTGCTACCAATAGACCAACGAGGCAGTTAAAACATTAAATTATTCTCTTCTAAACCAACAAATTACCTAATGATAATAATACAAAGTCTATTAACATGCTTAAGTAACGCATTGGTTAAATTAAAACCTAATTACATATAAGATTCTGTGGTCTGTTAAATACTCACATAATTAACCAAGCAATTTTCCTCTTTGCCATTGCTTTAGCAAGCAAGTTATAAATAAATAAATATTTCACAACATCTAAAATATATCCATCTGATCCCGTGGTAAGTAGCTTAAGCACTTGTGTTTCGGAAACCAGAAACGACAGTGGATACACAAATATACTTAAATATATTTAATAACACACACAGACACGGAACAAACACCGATGTTCGTCACACAAATATTTGTCCCGAGTGGGAATCGAACACACGACTCTTGGAACCGCCAGCCACTAACAACAGTTCCGCCGAGCCAGTCAATTGCAGGGCGATAATTATTATATATTAAATAATTTAAAACGCAAATTACCTACTATGGAGGTAATATTTCTATTTATTTATTAAATCATTGGCTGTATGTATGCAATGCAAAAACAACTTAGGGGTGAATTTCCCGACACCAAATCGTAAACGGCACGGCTGAAACTGCTAGTGCAGGATGGCACTTTTAACTTGTAATATTTTTTTTTAGATAAAAGGTGTTGTCTCCTATAGGTGACTATAAATATTTTTAAATTATGATTATCGCTAATTAGGTAAAAAAAATCTTAAACCCCCAATTGTATCATATCGGTGACGCGGCACAATTTGTTTTTCAGTATACTTTTAATCATATTTTAAAAACAGTTGATTTTTTAGGGATTTAACTTTTTTTATTTAAATCCTTAATAATGACAGTACCTTATTGCGGAAAGTTCAATACAAAATCTGTTATATTTAATGAATGGTAAGTACAAATTCACGTGTCCAAATGAGATATGTCATCGCGGTGAATTTTCGTTGTACGCGAATATCTAGGCATCGAAAAACACTAGCTTCTTGCCACTGCGCAGTAAATCTGCGCATCAGTGCCGCCTAAGCGCTTAACGTAAGAGGACGTGTATTGCTGTTTGCAGTTCCCGCCAAAAACGTAAGTAAGTCGGTTTCGGTGACTGCGTACCGTTTTTTGTCATTCACGTGAATGGATATAAGTTGTGATCCAATCATTCGGTATGTCTATAAAATCTATGTACTATTACTAAATGTCGCTCAATTAAGTAGGTCGTATCAATTTATTTCTTTTATTTATATTTTCCTTGTTGTGCTTATTTTTTATGGGCTGTATATAATATCGGTGACCTCATTCCGGTGAATTCGGTGACCTAAATTGACCACCGGAATGAGAAAAAATATCATTCCAGTGACTTTTTTCATTTCGGTGAGAATTTGGTAATTTCGGTGATTATTATCTTCATTTCGGTGATTATTATCTTCATTTCGGTGATTTCTTTTGTCATTCCGGTGTCAAATTACTTCATTTCGGTGAATAAAGACCTTAATTTATTTTGTTACATTGTAATTTCGAAAGGAATATATTTTTATTTTTATTGTTGATAATTACAATATATTTGTTGATTTATTCTTACATGTTCCCAAATGAATTTCAGATTAAATTATTAAAATCTATGTGTGGTTGTAATCAATACCTTTATTTTTCACTAGCTGTGCCCGCGACTTCGTTTGCGTGGGCGTTTTTTCATACAAAAGGATTTTCAGGATTATTCCCGTTCCCGTGAGAATTTCGGGAATTCCTTTCTTAATGCACCTCTACGGTACCTAAACTACGTCCTTACCAAATTTCAAGTGCCTACGTTTAGCCGTTTAGACTGTGCATCGATATGTCAGTCAGTGATTCTTCTTTTATATATTTAAGACTCTGGATTAAAGTAATAACAGATTAACTTGAAATGTTTGTCAACAGCATCTAAAGTCAAATGATGAAGTTCAAAATGGTAAGTTATTCTTCTTCTTCTTCTTTTCGTGTCGATGGCAAAACACTTAAAATTATTTTGGATAATTCCGCCACCCGGACCGCGGTTGTTGACCCTTCTATCAGCTCAATTTGTGTACAGGAGTCGGGACAGGCGGGGCATGAAGTGAGGTGAGCCATGGACAATGGTGAGAGACCACATAGGCACGCGATATCCTCCTGTCCAGGAAACCCCCACCTAAACATATTATCTTTGCATTGGCCAACCTGGCTACGGAGTCTGTCCAGGGACCTTCAGGTTAACCATGGCAAATCGTGTCCTGTTGGAAGGCTTTCTGAAGGTAGAACCAAGGGGACGGGTGGAGCAAACGTGTTAGACCAGAGGTTAAGACGAGCAGAAGGTGGATCTGTGTCAAGATTCGATACTTTCTAAATCTAAATATAAAGCTATGCCGACTTTAACTTCTGTGGTTGTCCCTGCCATGTTATATTTAGTCTGAGAGTGTCTGAACCTTAAGGCTGAAGTGAGGTTTATTTCTATGTTTTCACAGGATTGTGTTTGTGATATGAGCGCCAGGTCATCGGCAACATGGTCGGTCTTTTGTGTAGATGTTGAAAAGTAGTGATTCCAACAAAACGGTCATCCCCAGGGTAGAGACCCTGGGGATTACCGTTTTTTTGGATCGCCATCTGCTTATTTCTTCAGACAAATGGACCTGAAAGCTACGGTTGCGGAGCAGCTCACCAAGTATTTTTATAAATTTCTAGTCATTGACCATCGAGTAGACTTTCCACAAGAGACGCTTCAGGATCACTGTATCATAAGCTGCTGTCAGATCCACGCATACAGCGCTGTAATCATTCCCATTTCAAAACTATCCTCTTTGTGTTATTTATTTTGGTTCACAAAACAGAATAACATCAGTGTAGCTTCTGAATTACAAATACAAATCTTATGGACTAGACGTTTATGATAAAATGGCATGTGTTGGGTGAGGTTTAACGTCTGGTTACAACATATTTTTTAGGTCTGAATCCTACCTGTTCTGGAATTAAGTGCTGATCTAATAGGTGATAGGCGGTTAAGCAAAAGTCGTTGAGGTAATTTGTATGTGTGACTGAGCAAGGATAATGGGCGGAAGGTTTTTAGGGTCATCTAGAACTTTTCCCGGTTTTGGAATGGCAATATCAAGATCCATAGACGTGATAATTTCGCAGATTGTAGACAATCATTGAACTTCGGTTGTAACCAGCAAATAGTCATAGGATCCAAGTTTTTAAGTTGTTCTGTGGAAATGTTATCAACACTCGATGCTTTACCAGATTTCAAGTATCTAACACTAAAAATGATATCGTCAAAAGGCTGGCTCAGTAAATTCTCTTTCGGAAGGCATTGTACAAGTTGAATTCTGGGAAGGCGAGTGTACGATTTCTTATTCAGCAACAGTTGATGAGCAATTTTGTTTGCAGTAACTTTACTTGGAACTTTGGAGGAGAGGGCTCACCGGTCCATTTACGGATTGTGGTCGAGCCTTTTTTACTATTGTGGGTCATGTCAATGCTGGTGACTGTATTAATCCATTTGGTTCGCTGGTTTGCATGGATAGACAGCATTAAGATTTCACAAGCATCACATGTGTCTTGTGAAAATGGATCGGCATTATAGGCGGATTCATAATTTTTAAATGGCGCAGATGACTCTTGAGTCAAATCCGGGACGTTAGAAGTACGACAGCCTCTTGGGATATGTTGGCACGACGATTTCCAGATGATACCTACGAATCGTTCGTAGTTCGATAATGAAGCTAGCTTTATAATGGCTTTGTCAATTGTTTAACGAATTATTGCACTACTGCATATTGCACTTAATCGGTCTATGTAAGGTTAGGGGTATTGATTGGTAGATGGACTTTATGCATTGAGAGCTGAATCTGGAACTGACAAAGATCAAGACTGGGTTGTATCCACGTTTCCATCGACCACTGTTAAACGATTAACGGAGATGCATTTTTATTGATAAGGCCGAAGTTTTAATTTTAGTAAGAAAAAATCTGTTACTGTGTGATGAATACACTCTTCAAAACGTAGGTTGTAGGCTGTATACTTGGTAACAGTTTACTTTTTTTCGGTGACTACATAAGTAATTTCATTTCGGTGTATTGCGTTTCTCATTTCGGTGATGAGAAGTTTCATTTCGGTGAACTCTTCTTTCATTTCGGTGAACTCTTCTTTCATTTCGGTGAACTCTTCTTTCATTTCGGTGACACCAAAATTTCAAAGTACTATATATCTTAAGTATATGAATTTAATTTAATGTCGTGTTAAAATTAATTATAACGATAGCGTAAATAACAATTCTACATGGTTGTATTTTCAAAAAAGTAACAAATAAAAAAGTTCACCGAAATGTTAAAAAATATGGACTTGTTGAAATTGACCCTTAGGCCATCGAACGATAAATTTGTTTTTTTACAACAATATCAACATTTTATTTACATTTCTCTGTTTTGTAGCGGATTATAAAGTAAATATTGGGTTGTGTACATTTTTGTTCGTTTTTTAACAAAAAAAAAACAAAAAATTGCCCAAAATGCAAATAAAGGTAGGTACACATATTTAATTTTGTAAGCACACACAAACTGGTTTAGATGTTTCTTCACTGGACTGGGTCTGTCTGCCTTGTAGGCAAGTTACAAAACAAAAAGATGTGCGACTGTGTTTTTATAAAGAAAAAATGGGTACCAATAAGGTAATATACGGTATATTTTCCGGTCAAAACTATATTGTAACCACAAATGGTTATTGAATAGTTAATTGATGGTATAACGGGTAAACAAAGTAATTTACTCTATCTGTTAGTTAAATCATTTCAAAACAATAACAAAATAAGACTTACCTTAAAAATTCCACAGACAAAAAGCACAATAAAAACTTAGAATAATAAAAACTTTTTTTGAATTAAAATACTACTATGTGTTGGAGTTGAAGAAAAAAAAAGTTTATTTTTTCCTCATCTTTCGCGTTGGAGGCAAAGGTCGCGTTCTGGCGACCGCCACCGACCGACTGGCGATCTTAATTCGAACGAAATGACGTGATAACAAGAAACCGGTGTGGTCTAATGATAATTACACACATACAGACTCATTCTACGGGACATTATCTTTTTATGCGTATTGCTCGGGTAATTTAGAGTCGAGACTGTAAGATGCGATATCTTAGTTGATTTCTGGGTTTTTTTAAGGCGAATAAAAAAGAAACAATCTCATTGTTCCAAGAACAGATTCTCAATTATTTAAAATTCGAATTCTTGAGGTCTTCGATTTTTTTTGTTTTTAATCACGACATTCATGGCGACCGATACAGCCGTTTAAGATAATTTAGTTAAATAGCATTTTATTTTGGTACAAACTGTTGTTACTATGCTTAATTTGAGTATCTATTTGTATGTACCTACATTATGGAAGGTACTGCATGTTAACAGGCTACAAAAACATAGTACACAGGACATTGTGCCAACCTTAAATGAGAATATATTTTATCTCCTCTATTTTACATTTAAATTTCTGTTTTTGACATACCTATTTTACGGTCTTAAAGTCACGGTCAACAAAACGTAAATACATGTGATCTTATTAATGTTTGATTGCAATAGGCTTAATTTTTTTATTACATGAGAGTGCTTACAAATTAAGCGTCGATGGCCGAGTGGTTAAGGTCGTTGCTTGCCATGCGATCCAGTTCAAACCTCGCCACGAAGGCACCACTGTGTTTTTCAAATCTGAAATTCATATGTTATTTGTTTCTTTTTTTTTGACCCTTTAACGAACGATGATAATGAACGAATGAAGGAAAACATCATGAGGAAACCTGCACACCTAAGAAGAAATTCTGAGGTTGTGCAATCAACCTATATAGGTGGGTTGACTACTAACTACACTTGGCCAGCGTGGTTGGTTGACTGAGGCCTGATCGCCCTAGTTAGGGTTGGTTAGGGTAGGCCCATGCCCCAACAAAAAATTGGGTAAGAGTGAATATTGATGAAGATTTAGTGTCTTACTTAACATGTTACAGTAAGTAAAATTCTGCAAAACAACATTGTATTATTATAATAGAATTTCCTGGATGATAAATAAAACGATTTGCTGTGTTTCCCCAATCTGCGTTAATATAGGTACCAATTTAATAAGTGTTCCATACCTAATAGGTACAAACGGGACCCTATTACTAAGCCTGCGCCGTCCGTCTGTCTGTCTGTCTGTCTCCAAGCTGTATCTCATAAACCGTGATATATAGAAAGATGAAATTGTCACAAATTATGTTTTTTCGTTGCCTCTATAACAACAAATACTAAAAATTGAAATCGATAAAATATTCAGGTGGGTCCCCATACAATAAACGTGTATTTTTTTTTGCTCAATATTAATAACGGTAACAGGTAGAAACTTTTTACAGAATATTTACCTGTATATTAAATTACCTTTCAAAAAAAATATTTTTTTGAAAGGTAATATACAAGTAAATAAGTTTGTTGTAAGAATTTTTTTTTCTTTTTTACATACAACAAACGTAATTTTTAGACAATTTTTACTCGGTCTTAATAAATACATTCAACAAACGTGATTTTCTATTACAGATAATAGTATGGAACCCTTAATGCGCGAATGCGACTCGCACTTGACCGGTTTTTGTTTATTACATTTCTGTAGACAGGTCAAAGGTGGCGTAGTGGTTTAGGTCGTTAGCTTTTATACCAAAATATTAAGTAATAATAATAAATAATAAATATTTCACAACATCACATACATCGATCTGATCCCGTGGTAAGTAGCTTAAGCACTTGTGTTACGGAAATCAGAAACGACAGTGGATACACAAATATACTTAAATATATTTAATAACACACCCAGACACGGAACAAACACCGATGTTCGTCACACAAATATTTGTCCCGAGTGGGAATCGAACCCACGACTCTTGGAACCGTAGGTAATGAAACTGGTTCACTAACCACTGTTCCACCGAGCCAGTCAAAATATTTAAAAGAATCATCATTAGCCCATATACGTCCCCACTGCTTGGGCACGGGCCTAGCCTAAACTAGGGCGATAAAGCCTGTCAACCACGCTGGCAAAGTGCGGGTTGGTCGACTACACAACCTTAGAATTTCTTCGTAGGTGTGCAGGTTTCCTCACGATGTTTTCCTTCACCGTTAAAGCGTCGAATAATTTTGTAACTTATGAATTTCAAATTTGAAAAACACAGTGGTTCGTGGCGGGGTTTGAACTGGCGACCTCTCGCATGGCAAGCAACGACCTAAACCACTCGGCCATCTCATCCATCAAAAATATTTAAATTTGATCTATAAGACCTTTTGTTACAACAAATAAAAATATTATTTAGTATTGTTTGGTTTTAATCTCAAAATTCAATGTTTCGGTATTTTGTCGAGCATTAAGCCTACCTACTGTAGCGGAAAATCCTGAATGCTTGTGTAAAAATTTACTCTGATAATTTACACAAAATCCCCACAAAAATATTCCTATAATGCATGAGGATAAATTCCACAGCCTACATTCCATAGTAAACAAAAGCCATATTTACTGTAGGTACATGTTAATCATGGGAAAATAGGACGTCCAGCTTATTATAAACAACGTGCCGGAAACTGACTCGAATTCGGAAACTAAGTTTATTTGTGGATATTCCTGTTTGAGATAAAACGAATTTTACGGATTTAATTCGCGTGTATTGTTATACTAAACATTATAGTTTAGGATGCGAGAGGTCGCCAGTTCAAACCCCGTCAGGTACCAATTTGAAAAACACTTCGAAATTCATATGTACCATCATTTCGACGCTTTTCCGCTAACGGTGAAGCAAAACATCGTGAGGAAACCAGCACACCTGAGAGATTTTTCAACGGTGTGTGAAGCCATGGTGTGTGTTCATCAACCATACGATAAGAAGATTATATAGGGTCCCCGACATTTCGAGCTCTTTACAGCGCTCATGGTCTCTGGCTAGACTAAAAGTTTGCCTGAGTGTGATGAATATGTAAAATAAGTTTTATTTTAAACTAGCTGCTGCCCGCGACTTCGTCCGTGTAGAATAGAAACTTTTGGCAGCGATGATTTATTAAAATAGCCTATAACATACCTCGTAAAATTAGTTATTCATTAGTGAATGTCCCGTCGAAATTAGTTTAGCCCCCGTTCGGCGATTAGCGAAAATAAACAGACAGATAAGAAAAAAAATTTTTATTGGTAGATAGGTACCAGATATAGATTCAAAGTTATTATTTTAATATTACAAACAGAAACTTCAGATTCGTTAAGTTGTATAGATGTGTTTTGTTCTCTAAAATAATGGACTATAAGTGCTGAAGCTACTTACTACGGGATCCGTTCAATGTATGTGATGTGTAATAATTTTATTTAGGCTACTAATGTTACGATTTTTCTTATTTCGTAGCATATAATCGACCGATTTTTATAGGTTGTTGTCCATATGATGCTGGCTTGGAGTAGCCTCGTCATCATCACCGGACTTGCGGGGGAGCGGATGGCTCTCACCCCTACGATGCTGGCTTGGAGTAGCCTCGTCATCATCACCGGACTTGCGGGGGAGCGGATGGCTCTCACCCCTACGATGATGGCTTGGAGTAGCCTCGTCATCATCACCGGACTTGCGGGGGAACGGATGGCTCTCACCCCTACGATGATGGCTTGGAGTAGCCTCGTCATCATCACCGGACTTGCGGGGGAGCAGATGGCTCTCACCCCTACGATGATGGCTTGGAGTAGCCTCGTCATCATCGCCGGACTTGCGGGGGAGCGGATGGCTCTCACCCCTACGATGATGGCTTGGAGTAGCCTCGTCGTCATCACCGGACTTGCGGGGGAGCGGATAGCTCTCACCCCTAGTTGTAATACATATGCGTTGCTCCAATACAATCAGGACGTAGACATAGGGGGGCACGGTAAATAACAAGCCAAGTAGTGTATAATAATAATATATTGTACAGTGCATGTTTATAGGTTTTCGTGTAGAAAATGCAGCAGCGTAGCTTCATAGTGCTTCGCGGCATGCACGGCGCGGAGAGAGTGCCGCTCCCCGGGGAAGATCTGGAACGGATTACTATCGATTAGGGTTCAGCCGTTTGGAGGTACAGGCGTAATGAGACAAGACTTTACATATTAGGATGGACCATCTTTACTTCGAGGCTAGATGACTAAAAAAAACTGTTAAGTCTGTTAGATAGATTATTTAAAATAGTGTAGGTACACGTATTTTTTATTTTCTTTCATAAGCAACAAATGATAAATAAAATTAATGCATAACATACTAAGGAGACAAACATATTTAAAAAAAAAAACATTTTTTTAAGAAGAAAATATAACTATTGTCCCACTACGTTTAGGACGAACTTAGAATTTATAAATTTTTAATTTCATGTAATAAAAGTAAAAAGAAATGTGCACTATGCACTGCGTGTGCACACGTATGTGCACTTTCAATCGCACAGCTTAATCCCTTGTGCACTACCACCTCAATGTGCGCACACCCGTGTACCCTTTGTCACACGTAAGTGGTATTGCACACACACATCTACACTCTCCTATATGCACTTGCACCCACTCTCGTGCACTTAACCCCACGATCCGCAACAACAAGTGCACTACCGTCGATAGTGCGCACACCCACGTGCACACGGTCAATAGTGCGCACACACGAGTGCACTACGGTCGATAGTTCACACACCCATGTGCACTACGGTCGATAGTGCTCACACACAAGTGCACTAATGTCGATAGTGCACACACGCATGTGCACTACGTGTTACCTGCACGCGGTGCGGCTTGCCGAGGCGCACGAGCTCCGCCAGCAGCGCGGCGGTGTGGCAGAAGTGCACGTTCTCGTCCGCCAGACCGTGGATGATGAGGAGGCGGCCTTCCCTGCAAAATAAGGTACATCGACGATAAATGATATTAAGAAGAATACCGATTCAATTTTGTTGTAAGTAAGTATACCTGCAAATTAGATAGTGAAGATGGGAGTAAAAATCGGAAAATGATGATGATGATGAGATGGGAACTTTCAGAAGAAGCTCTGTATTGTTGGTTTTTTCAAAAACTATCAACTGGGCAACTAATATCTGGACCTTTACTGTGTGAAAAAGCATTACAATTTCTTAAAAAACATTGATTTTCATCGATATCTATTTTTATTTTTAATAAACACATAACATTATTTTTCATACATTCGATTATCCGGATTTTCGATTATCCGAATGCCTATCGACAACAATTAGTCCGGTTAATCGAGCTTCTACTGTATTAGTTAAAATATCACTAGCGGCCGCCCCCGACTTTGTCCGCGTATTAATGGGTTTTAGTAGCAATGATGTATTAAAATAGCCTACATGCCTTGTAAAAATGAATTTCAGAATTGAAAACACTGGAACAGGCGATTTTTCGCATGGCAACCACCTTAACCACTCGCCTATCGATGCCATTATTGTTTGGTATTGTAGTTAGAAAATTAGAACATTGTACTGAAGTAGGTATATTCATTATTATTTCACCCTATGAATGCTGTTGATTAAGGACAAAAATATACAGTTTGTACATTCAACAGGAAATTAATGAATCAGAAACGTATGGCGACCGAAGTTATTGTATCAATGCGCACACACGTGTGCACTCACATCCACCCCAAGCACTTCAACAAACACTCCGACACGACGCGTGCACTACCTCCACTAGTGCGCACACACAAGTGCACTTGCGTCCAACCTTGTGCACTTCACTCCCTCAAATCTCGGCGACGCGTGCACTAATTCCTACAGTGTGCACTAACATGTGCACTACCGAAAATTTGCGTAATCAGCGACGAGGGCGGGTGCACTTGACCTATAGGTGTGCAGCAAGTGCACTTGGCACTTACTGGTCCGGGAAGAAGGGCGCGTGCGCGAGCACGCTGGCGCGCGTGTAGGCGTGCGGCGCCGCCGCCGGCAGCCCCATGTAGCGCTCCGTGTACGCCGTGTCGTAGAGCCGCCAGCTCGTGACGGGCGCTCCGGCGACGCACACCTTGAAGACTCCGGGGCGGGTCGCGAGCCCTAGCAGGGACAGGTAGCCGCCTGCGACGAAGATAATTTATTTAATTATTAATTTTAAAAGGCACAACTACAGAATACAATTCGTACATTACAATAAATTACAGGTTTTTATCTTCATATTAAAACTGAATCCCAATAAAAGTTGCGCACAGCATTTACTATTATATAAATCTAAATAAAAAGAATGGTACTTAAACATGCATGCATAATTTTATTGTTGTTTCACAATTTTAACAAATGAGTATAGACTGCGAAAATATGTCTAAGCTACTACTATTAACATTATACGATCTACACATTCGAAACAACGGATCATTAAATGGTCACATTATTTCTACAACCAGGCTCAAAAAATAGTTTACATTTTCGCTTGCTACCAGTTGTTTTGAAAAGTACATGGCTCAACAATTCCCCAGAATCCCACTGATTATTCAAAATTTTAAACAATATTGATAGGTCCTGAACTTTACGCCTAGACTCTAAAGTACTTATTCCAAAAAACTTTAGTCTGGATTCATATGAAGATAACTTACGTTTCATACCTATCTTAGAACTTAAGTACCGAAGAAAACGTCTTTATAATAATAACAAAATGAACACATTGTAGTCAGCATACACACAACGGATTTAGAAAATAAAAAAAACACATCGCGATTTTGATTTAGAAAAAAATACGTAAACTGCGTAATGCCACCTAGACATCATATTTCAAAAAGAACACATATTATACGTAGTTGACAAATAGGGAATATGCATAAATCTGCAATCTTGAATTTTTCAACAACTTATGAAAAGGGCTTAAACATATACATACTAAAATGAAAATAAAAATGAAAATCGGTTCACAAACGAAGGATTTATAAGGAATTAAAGTTTATTTTCTATCTCTTTCTTACAAAACGGAGTTTTTTATGGATCGCGTATGGCCGTAGTGTAATTGTGACGTCATCTGCCATATCGGATCTCTCTGTCCACCCGGGAACTTCAAACAGCTATATCTCGCTTGTCGTTAAAGTAAATTGAAAAATAGAATTACATTCATATTTCTTCGATATTAAAGATTGATTTCTGTAATAAAAAAATATGTGTGCATATTCCCCATTGTCTTGTCAATAACAAGGTACATACTCGGAATAATGTCGAGGATTTTAAAACTCAACGCTAGTCTACCGTAGATGCCATTTTTAAGAAAGCAAAACTATGTACGCTTGAACACGTATCTAAATTTTAAAAAATAAAACCGATATCTTTATTATAAAAGACTTCTTTATAAACATGTCATAGAAAGTAAGTATTTTTAAAAATACATACCGTAACTCCATCCGTGTATCGCGATTCTCTCCATGTCGATACAGCCAGTCTCCTTCGCTAGCCACTGAAGAACTTCCACCTGCAACCAAACAGATAATTAATCTGTCGATTTGGGAAACGCATTTGATAGAGTGATTGTAAGTGAATTATGTGTGTGTGAATTTGATAGAATAACTGCCTCGTTGGTCTATCGGTAGCAACTGCTGCGTTAGGACCGAGAGGTCCCCGGTTCGAGTCCGGGGTCGGGCAAAATTTGTGTGAGTTTTTCTGTAATGAAATTACTCAGACGGAGTTAGGAAGTTGGCGGTTGAACGCCCGTGCCTCGGAAAGCACGTTAAGCCGGTGGTCCTGCGCCCGATCTCTCATCGGTCATGTCGGATTGCCGTCTCACCGAATTATGAGAGTAAGGGAATAGAGAGTGCACTTGTGTTTACGCACACACTTGTGCACTATAATATGTCCTGCGCACTTGGCTGATCACAATTGAGATCGGCCGCCATGGCTGAAATCGGTCGGACGCCTTATAAGTGAATTTAAAATCAGCGTCGTGGTTCCGTAGGGCCGCGGCATAATGCTTTCTTGGCACATTCTACTCTAGTTTTAAGTTATTTTCTCTGCCTCGTTGGTCTATTGGTAGCAAGCGCTGCGTAAGGTCCGAGCCGGTTCAAAAAATTGTGTTTTTCTGTAATGAAATTACGTTAAGCCGGTGGTCCTGTGCCCGATATCTCATCTGTCATGTCTGATTACCGTCTCACCGAATTATGAGAGTAAGGGAATAGAGAGTGCACTTGTGTTTGCGCTTACTCTTGTGCACTATAATATGCGCACTTGGCTGATCTCAATTGAAATCGGCCGCCATGTCCGAAATCGGTCGGACGTCGTCTTATTTATTTCTATTTTTGTGACTGTGAGAATGTAAATTTTAAGACTTTCGCGTTCCATTACACTAAATATTAGTCTTTATGGGTCGCTCGCGACCATGATTAGATTATAACCCAGTCGGGAAACGTCGGACAGTAAGTAGCTATGTAATCGCCACTCCTAATATCGCGTGTAGACCCATAAAGACTAATATTTACTGTGAGAATGGACTCAGGTGGGAGACGTTTTGTCGACCGGTTGCTGTTACCACCATACAGTTGCGTAAAACCCGCCAAGTGACTTTGACCACTCTCGGTCAGGGCGCGTTCCGGGATCAGCACTGTACGAACCGGAGCCAGGGGGGACCATTGCTGCGGCAAGCGCCGGACCAGTGGAGTCTTAGCGGCGGTATTGTGCGGGCGGAGCGGGTCAGCCCGGCGGCCAGGGAGACCTTTAGACACGGGGGCCCTTCCGTCCGGCGGACTGGCCAACTCCGACCCGCACAGCTCAATACCAATGTGAGACTCCACGCCTTGTCTCGTTGTTGCCGCAGCAGTGGTCTCCTCTTTCAATATGGTCTATTGTGCCTGTCGACCTCATATTTGGATCTCACTACCGCTTACAATCAGGTGGAGTGAAGAATGTGTTAGATAAATATCTTTCTTTCTTTCTTTCTTCCTCCTGTGCCTACCTGGTCGTCCAGCTCCACCTGCCCCATCTTGCCCTTGATGGCGGCCTCCCACGCGCGCCCGCGATGTTTGGAGCCGCGCGAGTCCACCGCGACCACGTTGAAGCCGCGCGCCGCTAGCATATGCATGCGGAGTTGGCGGATACCCTAGAAAAAATAAATAAATATCTGGGACATTTCCACACACGGTCATCTGCCCCAAACTAAGCAGAGCTTGTACTATGGGCGTCAGAGACTGATAAACATACATATATATTTTTAAATACATACTTAAATACATAATCACACACAGACACGGAACAAACACCGATGTTCATCACACAAATATTTGTCCCGAGTGGGAATCGAACCCACGACTCTTGGAACCGCCAGCCAGGGTCACTAACCAATGTTCCACCGAGCCAGTCGAAAGGGGGGAAAACACTTCATAGTGTAGTAAATTTTAATTTTTAAATGCTTACCACTTTTTAAGATTAAACGTGCCTCAGCTAGAAGTGTAATAAGGCTTCAAGGCTCAGGCTTCAAAAGACTGGAAAGTCGTTCTTAGGTTTAACCACAAAATTGTTTAATAAGATCACACAAAATGTTATTGAATTACCTTTTTATGATTTCAAACTTTTTATTAAGTCGTGTCTTGTGAAAAAAGCATATTATAAAGTAGAAGACTGCTTAAATGATAAAAATCCATGGACATGATAAGCTGCTCGCTTGGACATCAATGAATTATGTAACTTGTGAATTTTTATGTAATATGTGATTTATTTATTTACAACTTGACGTGCAAAAGTATTTCATGTAAATCTATTTGCAGAATAAATTATTTCATTTCAATATTATTTCGTAAGCCTATTTTTTTTGTATACCTTTCCTATTATTATTCATAATTTAATTTGAAGTTAAAAAAAAAACTTCTCTGCTCTTAAAAATTCCAGCAGCAATATTTATGTATTTTTATCACTTTCAGCCCTGGAACCTCAGGACACGGTTTGTAGAAGTAGAGTCCCCCAAGGGAGCTATTAATGGTCTATTCTTCTCTTACAGTACCTTAAGTCTATCCCCGTACTAACCTTATAGGTTGATGACACTTACAGCCCTTAGGCCACTGTTTGAAGAAGTAGAGTCCCCCAAGGCAGTTATTAAGGGTCTATGCTTCTCTTAAAGTACCTTAACTACATGCTAACCTTATTGCTGTTGGTGACGGTCTGCACCTCGGGCCCGCCATACACTTTTATCCCTGTTTGGAGATGTAGAGTCCCCCAAGGGGGTTATTAAGGATCTATTCTTCTCTTAAAGTACCTTAACTACCTACTAACCTTGTAACTGTTGGTGACGGTCTGCACCTCGGGCCCGCCATACACTTTTATCCCTGTTTGGAGATGTAGAGTCCCCCAAGGGGGTTATTAAGGTCTATGCTTCTCTTAAAGTACCTTAACTACCTACTAACCTTATAGCTGTTAGTGACGGTCTGCACCTCGGGCCCGCCGTACACTTTTATCCCTATTTGAAGATGTAGAGTCCCCCAAGGGGGTTATTAAGGATCTATTCTTCTCTTAAAGTACCTTAACTACCTACTAACCTTATAGCTGTTAGTGACGGTCTGCACCTCGGGCCCGCCATACACTAAAAGCTATGGTCCCTCAAGGGTGCAATTGCAATTAAGGGTCTATTCTTCTCTTAAAGTACCTTAAGGCTATTTATTTCTTTCTTTATCCTAGTACTAATCTCTCACCTTATAGCTGTTAGTGACGGTCTGCACCTCGGGCCTGCCATACACTTTTATCCCTGGAGCATCAGGGCACTTTTTGAAGAAGTAGAGTCCCCCAAGGGTGCAATTAAGGATCTATCCTTCTCTTAAAGTACCTTAAGGCTATATACTTATTTATTTCTTTCTTTATCCTAGTACCAATCTCTCACCTTATAGCTGTTAGTGACGGTCTGCACCTCGGGCCCGCCATACACTAAAAGCTATGGTCCCTCAGGGCACTTTTGGGAGATGTAAGAGTCCCCCAAGGGTGCAATTAAGGTCCTATTCTTCTCTTAAAGTACCTTAAGGCTATTTATTTATTTCTTTATCCTAGTACTAATCTCTCACCTTATAGCTGTTAGTGACGGTCTGCACCTCGGGCCCGCCGTACACTTTCAGCCCTCAGGCCACTGTTAGGAGATGTAGAGTCCCCCAAGGGAGCTATTAAGGTCCTAATCTTCTCTTAAAATACCTTAAGGCTATATAATATATAGATATTCATTTATTTCTTTCTTTATCCTAGTACTAATCTCTAACCTTGTAGCTGTTAGTGACGGTCTGCACCTCCGGTCCGTCGTACACTTTTATCCGTGGAACCTTAGGGAACTGTTTGAAGAAGTAGAGTCCCTCAAGGGTGCAATTAATGGTCTATCCTTCTCTTAAAGTACCTTAAGGCTATTTATTTCTTTCTTTATCCTAGTAGTAATCTCTCACCTTATAGCTGTTAGTGACGGTCTGCACCTCGGGCCTGCCATACACTTTTATCCCTGGAGCATCAGGGCACTTTTTGAAGAAGTAGTCCCCCAAGGCAGCTATTAGGGTTCTATCCTTCTCTTTAGGTACCTTAAGGCTTTATCCTAGTACTAATCTCTCACCTTATAGCTGTTGGTGACGGTCTGCGCCTTTAAACCATAGTCTTTCAGGGCACTGTTTGGAGATTTAAGAGTCCCTCAAGGGTGCAATTAAGGATCTATCCTTCTCTTAAACTACCTTAAGGCTATATATTTATTTCTTTATCCTAGTACTAATCTCTCACCTTATAGCTGTTAGTGACGGTCTGCACCTCGGGCCCGCCATACACTAAAAGCTATGGTCCCTCAGGGCACTTTTGGCAGATGTAAGAGTCTCCCAAGGGTGCAATTAAGGTCCTATTCTTCTCTTAAAGTACCTTAAGGCTTTATCCTAGTACTAATCTCTCACCTTATAGCTGTTAGTGACGGTCTGCACCTCGGGCCCGCCGTACACGTGCAGCACGGTAGGGCTCCGCCCCGGCCGGCCGCAGCGCCACAGCGTGCAGTACGCCGCGGCGCCGCACGACAGCCGCGTCGAGTATATCTGGGGCGGGGGGATGTCGCTCACTGATGATAGGCAGTTCTCTGTGAATAATATTAGAGTGCTATAAAACCGGTCTCAATCTTCATATTCCAAGAAAAATAGGGCCCGACTATACTCTTTTTCAGCTAAGATGATCCCTGTGACACTTCATTGTGTTCTCGCATGCGTGAATCACGCATTTTACGTTTGACAAACGAAAATAATTTTATTGCACACTTTTTTCATTTTAATGCGGCGTCATTAGGAAAAATATTAAAATAAATCATTTTAAACTTTTAAAAGGGAAACAGTATCGATTAGTTTAATTTAATGTAATAGAAAATTTAAAAAAAGTACCTATGCAGTTCGTATACGTAGAATGGAACTTACTACATTCCATTCTACGTATACGAACTGCATAGGTATTATTACAGAACACAATGAAGTGTCACAGGGATCATCTTATTAATCTATAATAATTGTGATTTATCTAACGAAGTTTTACAAGGTCAATAAATCTTTATGAACCACACTTCCGCGTAGTAGTAGGACGACCTTAGGCCAGATGGAGTAACATACTGTACAAATCCGCGATCTTTGAAGAGCTATTCCAGCTAGTCCCTCCCTCCCCTTTCCACTCCCGAACGACACGTGCTGGACAGCGCTGCCATCCACATACAATGCAGGCGCTGGTGGCGAGGACTAAGAGGTTTAGTTCCTCTTTTCTGCCTCTTGTCATTAAGGCATGGAATGCCCTTCCAGCTCATGTTTTCCCTCCCTCCTTTGATCCCGGGCTCTTCAGGCGTGGAACGGCATTAAAGCAGGCCTTCAGGGTGAGTGCGACAGGCCCAATATGATGTATTGTGCCTGTCGACCTCATACGTGGATCTCACTACCGCTAACAGGTGGAGTGTCTTGTTAGCCTTTTATAAATAAAGGTCAAATTATGGGCATAAATCATTCTCTATAGCCACAGTTGTTCCTCACCTCGTATAAGCAGTCCCGATTCGCTGTTGTCCGTATCGTCCCCATCTCCCGAGCGGCTGTCCCAGGACCCGTTGAAGCTACGCGTCTCAGGGGACTCTATAAACGTAGACAGAGATGTATTTACATACATACATAAAATCACGCCTTTTTCCCAGAGGGGTAGGCAGAGATCACTTCCAGCGATCCACTTTTCACCTCTGTGGGAAACGTGACGTGACGGGTTGTGGACCACGTCGCCGCCATTCTGCCTCGTGCATTGTTTTAACAAGGTCATTGCGTTCCCACGAGTAGCAAGGATATATGACGGAGGAAGGAAAAGGGGAGGAAGGGTACTATCGCCTCGGATGATTTGGACTGTTGGACCCGTCAGGGGATACCAGTCACAACAGTCTGTCCGGTGGTCGGTGAACGGTATACGGGTAAGCGACCCCGGCTCCTCGAGCTACTATCGACTCCGTTAAAATCATCCGAGGCGATAGTGTCGCTTCCTACATTTTCTTTTCCCTGAGATGTGTTTATTTTATTTATTAGGACGAAAACCAACAAAAAGCGTCCTCGATGTCCGAGTGGTTTAGGTCGTTGCATGCCATGCGAGAGGTCGCCTGTACCCCACATTACCACGTGTTTTCAGAAATTCATATATGAGATAAGCTGAAAACAGGAAAGATTCAACTCCCTCACCTTTTTGGCCCGGGGACTCGAACACCCGTCCTTCTAGGAATCGCACCCAGACGTGCATTACCATCACACCAGACCAGCAGCTATGTATTGAAGCCGTCGAATTTTTTTCCGCATATCACCTCTTTAGCCACAAGTGGTGCCATCTACTAAGACTCAGAATAACATATAGGCTACTTTTTATCCCGGAGCTTGGGATGGATTGATTCCCTAATACTAATACTGACACACTGTACAAAAAGATACTGTCTGTTGTGCGCAGAGTTAGGGGGAGCGGTAACGGGATCCTGGCGATGATAGCTGACAGGATGGATGCAATATCTTTAGGAGGTATACGGAGCTGCATGTTTTGCGTGCCAGAGCGCTAATAATAGGGTAGTTTCCCTTTTTTTTTATTTTTGTATAGATGGATGGACCACACAATTGCAAAGGTGCTGTTAAAAAAATGGTTTGATATTTGGAAAACTCTCGAAGATATTACAGTTTCAATAGCACATCATTTGGGCGAGCTCAAAACGCTTCCTTACAAATGTCGCAGCAGGCTATGACGTCACCGCTCTTTATACTGTATGCATATCGTAAGGGCATTGTTCAGCAACTATATCAAATATTGTATTTTCGCACTTTAGAAATGGACTTTCCCACCTTGCCTTCAAATGCCTATTATTGTCTCATTTCATGAGAAATTTTAATTTCGATTTCACTTATGTTATTGGTTTACCCATATGTTACTGACCCAATTGTGAAATTTTATGTAAAATCAAATTTAGGAAACTATGTATTGTATTTAAATGCTACTAACTATAGTTTTTAAGTTTCTGCTGTAACACTAACCCTTATGGATACTTTGTACGAAATAAATGATTTTTATTTTATTTTTTATTTTATAGGCTCATAATATGGGGCATCACCGTAACTCACGCTTGACTTTGCATTAGATCATCTACACTAATATTATAAAGAGGAAAGATTTGTATTTTTGTATGTTTTGTAATGAATAAACTCAAAAACTACTGGACCGATTGCAATAATTTTTTCACCATTAGAAAGCTGCATTATTCAGAAGTAACATAGGCTAAATTATATATTTTTTTTAATTAGGGATCGCCTTACTAAAACTCGTACGTCGCGTTCGCTGCGAAAACTATTGATGAAAGAATAAAATCATTTACTACGACTTTGCAGAACTCTCCATTATCTACAAAAAGTGTCGCGACAGCATATGTCTAAATATTATAGTTATGTCACAGTAAGCGGTTTTTTAATCTAAAAATTTAATTTATATGTCGCCGCTTTAAAAAGGCTCTTTATTTGTACCTTGGTATTAATCCTTATCAAAATAAGTATAATATTCAAGACGGCTTCAGTACCTTTAAATAACTTTTTGAATTATTCAATTCGGACATTTCTTTCGGAAGATATCACGAATTCAAAAATGCAAGTGTTAGAAAAAAGTCGCGGTGGTTGCCACTTTGATTTTAACTTGAAGGAATTTTGAATTCGCTTTAAATTCGTTTCGTAGGTAAATAAGTACCTGATAATAAATATTATATTTTAATGTAATATTTTATATAGAGATAGAGGTATACCTAAGCGAAGCGACGGCTTAGTCCCGCTATTATCTCTTCGCGTTATACCACAGAAACGGTTGATCGTATGAAAACATTTTTCAAACAAAAGAAAACTTTTATAATATCATTTAAGCAATAGGAACCAAGATATTCGCGAAAACATTTTTATTAAACTTTAACCTTCAATATCTTAGGACGCGGGCACGATACCATTTGTGACTTCTGAGACAATATTTAGGTCAACAAAACATAGGTTTGTACCAATTACCAGCTTATTATATTTAATTCCGAGGTGAAACCCCTAATATCACTGGGCTAAAAAATCAATACATAGTATAAAACAAAGTCGCTTTCGCTGTATGTCCGTATGTTTGCTTAGATCTTTAAAACTACGCATGGGATTTTGATGCGGTTTTTAATAGATAGAGTGATTCTTAAGGAAGGTTTGTATGTAAAAATTTACCCGAAGATAAGCGAGGGCGGGTCACTAGTAAAAAATAAATATTGGTAGTCCTTCAGGGAACACTTCTACCACTCCTTACCTTCCGACTGCCTCTCCATCAGGGTACCCTGGGCCAGTAGATGAATAGTGGACCCGTGGACGATTCGGTACACTCGTGTACACGGCACGCTGCTAATGTTAGAGGTCGTTATCACCGCCGTTGTACAGTCCTGGAGACAAATGGCGTTGTTATAAAACTTTTAACTGTCATGGTCAAAAAATAAGGCGCCAGATCTATACTAATATTATAAAGCTGAAGAGTTTGTTTGTTTGTTTTGTTTGAACGCGCTAATCTCCAGGAACTACTGGTTTCGATTTGAAAAAAACCTTTTTGCTTTGTATAGACCATTTATCGAGGAAGGCTTTAGGCTATATAACATCACGCTGCGACCAATAAGAGCAAAGATACAATGGAAAATGTGTGAAAAACGGAAACGCGAACGAAGTCGCTGGCACAGCTAGTATCTAATGTGTTGCAATAGATATCTGTCGCCTAATTTTTTTTTAGGGGTGAGAGCCATTCTCCGCGATTCCGGTGAGGATGACGAGCCTACTCCAAGCTATCATCTGGTATGTAAACAAAAAACATTAAAAAACTGAATATGATCGGGATATTTACCATGTTTTACTATTTTATCGAGTACATGATGTTCCGGTAGTGTTGCAAGCGCCATGATTACTGGTCAATCGAGTTGACCATCATGGCGATAAAATAGTAAAACATAGCCGTAAATAACGCGAACATTTTGCGTTGATATTATGTTTTCAAATTATAATAACATCTTACTATCTTAGAAAATGATAATAGACCAGTTATTTTACGCGACAATAAGCGGAAAAACGATAGTGCTCATTAGACCGTTTAATTTCAAAAGTCCTGTTTTAAAGGTGACGGTTTAACTGGCAATGGTGGAACAGTGGCTAGTGACCGGTTCCAAGAGTCGTTAAGGTTCGATTCCCACTCGGGACAAATATTTGTTGTGACGAATACCGTTTCATTTCAAAACACTTTTTTTTAAAGCAGGACCTTTAAAACAAGTGTTTTGGAATGAAACGGTCCAATAAAGCGGCGCCACTGTAGAGTTTTTGCCAGGATTTTCGAAACATGTCAAAATCAAATCAACGAAACAATTGAATCAAGCGCTCACCAGGCGGCGCCACTGTTGAAAGTGAGGTCCGAAAATCTTGCTACGGAAACCAAAACGGGAATGTACATTTTAAATCTTATTTTATACATTGAAGCTTTAACCTATTGGCCTGATTATAATGATGGCAAGAAGGCTAGAGAAAAAATAAGTATCATCACTCACATCATCAATATCAACGGCGCAGGAGTGCCCAACAGTGGTGAGTAGCGTGTGGGCGTGGGGCCGCGGCGGGTTGTAGGACGCCACGTACAGGTGGCGCTCCAGCGGCGTCTCGCGGAGCCCTAGGAAGTATACTAGGCTGCGCTCCTCATCCACCTTTAAAAAAAGAAAGAAATTACAAAACTAAGCTCACGATATTATGATGTGAATTAATTTACATTATATTTTTAGTTCAGGGAAAAAATACACCGTGAAATTTGAGTGGTTGTTTTCCTGTGGCAAGAACGATTTGCCTTTAGTAACACTATCGAATCATTCCTTGTAAAAAAATTTTTTTTGTTTCCATATTCAAAATAATAATTTTCCAACTCGAAAAACGAGAGAAGCTATCGTTAAAGAACGATGTGACGTAATCAGGTACTGATCCCAGGTACAGGAAATCAGTATGCTTAAAGCTAAAGAAGCTCTACGCCTAAGTCATAAAGCGGTTATAACGTGCTTTTGAGTTTCGATTATAACTTTCTCTTTCGTGAAACCGGCATTTGTTGATTTCATTAAAAAATAACTGCATAAATCTATTGTGCTACTAAGATAGAATCATTTTGCAGCGGGAAAACAACCACTAAAATTTCACGGTGTATATGTGCATGAACTAAATAAAACATTTTTTATTAAACTTATATTTGAAGCAATCAGAACCAGAAGGTGGCCCGAATGATCTGGGCCCCTAGACTCTATTAATATTGAATCAAAATCATAACGTCACATCTTTTTTTAAGCTATTGCATAGCTTTTATCGCGGGCTTTGAGCGCGGCGACCGAACCAAGAAATTTAGTAACCTTACAATCGTCTAACGTGGACAGTTCGGTAGACTTCCGGCACGGTGTTCGTGTGCGTGCGGTTAGACGTATTGTACGACTCAATGTATAAAATAATACGAAAACTCGCACGAATCGAGACGAGCTGCTCCGAAATCGGACGATGCTATGCAATAGCTATACCGCGGCAGTCCCCGAGTGCCACACGTCTTTTAACGTCACATGTGATTATTTAATAAAATTACCTTTGAACCATGCTGGCTATTAACTAAAAGGGTAATGTGCTGTTTAAAAAATTGTAATATCTCGTCGAGTCATCGAGATATCAAAAGTGATACTTTCAACAGTGTCTTTGTGTTCGAGTGGTCCATCCAACTATACTTATCAAAATAAAAAAATATTCAAGTACCCTATTCTTCTTTTTCTTATCGTATGGTTGATGAACAACCTGGTGTCAGAGTTTTTAACCGCCTGTAGGCCTCTGACATGGCTTCACACACCGTTGAAAAATTTCTTAAGTGTGCTGGTTTCTTCACGATGTTTTCCTTCACCGATAAAGCATCGAATGACGGTACATATGAGTTTCAAATTTGAAAAACACATTGGTACCTGGCGGGGTTTGAACTTGCGACCTCTCGCATGGCAAGCAACGACCTTAACCACTAGGCCATCGACGCTTTTTTAGTACCCTATTGAGGTGATCATATAAATATCACTCACCCATATCTTCCTGCCCATCACCTCCCACTCTCCAGCGGTGATGGCCTCTTTACCTGATCACTGTGGGACCCACAGTATTCGTCTCATCATCCGTGATCATCTCCATCACAGCTGTGAACAACATTCAAATCATCAAGAAATAAAAATATATTCGAGACATATTTTTATCTGTTGTTTAATTATATTTAAAGCTCTAAAAAGTAAAACAAATTTTTTCGGATTAAACTCTCTTGATACTGGAGCCCGGAGTCAGGGATGTTTGCCAAGTTTACGCAGGACATATTATAGTACACAAGTGTGCGCGCAAGAAACACAGAGGAGTGCACTCCTCTATTCCCTTACTCTCATAATTCGGTGAGACGGCAATCCGACATGACCGATGAGAGATCAGGCGCAGGACCACCGGCTTAACGTGCTTTCCGGGGCACGCGCGTTCAACCGCCAACTTCCTAACTCCTGAGTAAATTCATTACGAGAAAAACTCACACAAATTTCGCCCGTCCCCGGACTCTAGCCGGGGACGTCTCGATCCTAACGCAGCGCTTGCTACCAATAGACCAACGAGGTAGTTCTAATTTTTTCTATACTTCTTACTTAAAAAACCGATGTGGTTGACCTTCGAACAACCTGGTGTGGGGATTTAAACCGCCAGCAGGCCTCTGACATGGCTTCACACTACCGTTAGAACAATCTCTCAGGTGTGCTGGTTTCCTCACGATGTTTTCCTTCACCGTTAAAGCGTCGAATGATGGTACATATGAATTTCAAATTTGAAAAAGCCACATTGGTACCCTGGCGAGGAGTTTGAACTGGCGACCTCGCATGGCAAGCAACGACCTTAACCACTCCGGCTATCGACGCTTACTTATAAGATAAATAAGGATATACAATATTAGTAAGGTTGTGGATATTCTTCTTATTTTTCTATACTCACTAGGCGGTTCCCCCTAGGGCGAGTGGCGCAGGCTACTAGATACAGTGAAAGGTGTCCCGTCTCCTCAGAGGCCCAGATAAAATGGAAGCGAGTAGCGGAGCCGCTGGGCCTCAGGAACCTTAGTACGTGCGATGCACGTTCACTGACCCGGTTGGAGCCGTCTCGAGATCAGGACTTGGATGTCTGGGACCTTCTGGAAGGGGACATGAGATTTTATTTTAAGGCTAACAAGATGACCACGCATGAGAAAACTGTAACTGTCCGGATATTTAAAAATCATCATCCATCATCATCGGCCCATATACGTCCCCACTGCTGGGGCACGGACCTACCCTAAACTAGGGAGATAAGGCCTATATATTATATAAATAATAAATAAATATCTGGGACATTTCCACACACGGTCATCTGAAGCCCCAAACTAAGCAGAGCTTGTACTATGGGCGCCAGAGACTGATATACATACATATATATTTATACATACTTAAATACATAATCACCACCCAGACACGGAACAAACACCGTCGTTCATCACACAAATATTTGTCCCCCCAGTGGAATCGTTAACCCACGACTCTCGGAACCGCCAGCCAGAATCACTAACCACTGTTCCACCGAGCCAGTCAATTTACCATGTTTTGTTTTTAATGAGCTCCCGATATTTCGGCCCTGTTGCAAGCCGCTATGATCACGGGTGAATTATACTCAACCATAATACGATCTCACTTAAAATTTCTAGAACCATTAGTTTTTTGCTAAACCTTTTAAATCCCTTTGGAGCTCAGGTGCCGTAGACAAAGTAACAATATGGAAAACGATACAACGAATTTCGAAAATAATAAAATGTACGGGATTGACATTAGACGCGATAAATCACGTGGCATATTCTTTCGAACTTCGTTATCGTTTCGATCTTGTTACTTTGTCTAAACCTGCTGGTTCTAGGACGTACCTGATCAGTCTTGACTTCAGGGGGCGGCTGGTTCTAAGGTGTGCGGGCGCACTCTCATAGGAGGTAGGCGAGCTGAACTGCCCACTGGGATGAGAGCCAGCTCGAGACGCTGCTGTTTGCGATCTAACAGCTGGACCCATACGCTGGAAGACAGGAAGGAAGATTAAGGCTTTCTATGAAATATAAATGGAAAAGGGAGAGTAGAAAGAAAGAAAAAGAAGAAAAGAAAAGATATGTGAAAGAAAGAAAAGATAAGAAGAAAGAAAGAAAAAAGAAAGAAAGAAGAAATAAGTAAGAAAGAAAGAAAAAGAAGTAAGAGAAGAAAGAAAAGAAGTAAGAAGAGAAAGAAAAAGAAGTAAGAAAAGAAAGAATAGAAGTAAGAGAAAAGAAAGAAGTAAAGAAAGAAAAGAAAAAGAAAGTAAGAAAAGAAAAGAGAAGAAGTAAGAAAAAGAAAAGAAGAAATAAATAAAGAAACGAAGAAAAGAAAGAAAAAGAAAGAAAAGAAAAATATGACAGAAAGAAAAGAAGAACAGAAAAGAAAAAGAAGAAATAAATAAAAAAAGAAAAAAATAAAAAAGAAAGAAAAGAAGAAAGAAAGATTAAAATCATTGAACACGACATAGACAAAAAGTTACAAAAAGAAATATCTGGGACATTTCCACAAACGGTCGTCTGACCCCAAACTAAGAAGAGCTTGTACTATGGGCGTCAGAGACCTATATACATACAAAGATATTTATAAATACATACTTAAATACCTAAACACACCCAAACACGGAACAAACATTAATGTTTCATCACACAAATATTTGCCCCGAGTGGGAATCGAACCCACGACTCTTGGAACCGCCAGCCAGGGTCAGTAACCACTGTTTCCGAGCCAAAAAAAGTTGTGTAATTACATACATACATACATATGTATTAATATACAATTACACAACGAATACAATATTACTTTTATTGATTTATTGATTTACGTTTAGAAATATGCTAGGAGTGAAACTGAGTGATATAATCTTATAAATAAAAATGAATTGCTGTTCGTTAGTCTGGCTAAAACTCGAGAACGCCCGGACCGATTTAGGTAATTTTGGTTTTAAAATGTTCGCGATAGTCCAGGGAAGGTTTATAGTATGGGCGGTATGAAATTCGCCGGGACCACTAGTTGATAATAAATCTATCTTATAAAGAATTGCTGTTCGTTAGTCTGACTAAAACTCGAGATCGTCCGGACCGATTTAGGTAATTTTGGTTTAAAATTGTTCTTCGTAGTCCAGGGAAGGTTTATAGTATTGGCGGTATGAAATTCGCCGGGACCACTAGTTAGAAATAAAATAAGTAGAGAATGTTGTGGTGTGAAAGAAGATCTAGTAACTAGAGTTGAGAAAGCATACGCTTAGATGGTTTGATCATGTTGAGAGGATGAGTGAAAGACGATTAACGAAGGGTATATATAGGGTGTCCCAAAAAGTTGTGTCAAGCGGAAGTCCTGAGATAGAACACCCCGTGAGATCTTATCCAGAGCTTACACCCCATGTATGTTCAAGCGATTTTTTATAGTTTTCGAGTTATGATTATTTTCTAAAATTTTGAGAACAACTGACCCCTAATGCCGACTAAAAATATTGTGAGAGAAAAAAAGTATTTGACTTTTTTGAGTAATTCTTTTTACCAAATCGAATTTTCATGAGTTTTCTTTAATGCCTAAAATATGTGTCTCCATAACTTATATGAAAAATATCAAAATTATGGTACAAACTTCGAAAAGTTCACGTTCTGTAAATAATGTCACTTACAATTTCAACGTTAAATTTAAAATATAAGGAGGTAGTTGCATGGCTCCTAAATAACAGCATTAAAAACTGTGCTAGAGTCTCCAACTTTCATAATCATTAATAAAAACTGAGTACTTAATGGGCTACTTTTTCTGAAATCGGATTTCAAAGACAGAGAGGTGGAAAAATCATAAATTTATGCCATTTGAATACAGTATTATTTGGACATTTTATTATTTCTAAAGTTAATAAGATTGTTTAACAATCAAAATTATACCAAGAAATGCTAAGAAATAACCACTTGAAAGTTTAATTTGTGATACTTAAACAATTTATTAAGTTTAAAAATGGGAACTTTATTAAAAAAAAAGTTATCGTTTTTGGTTATTTATTGTAAAAAGTTTAAAAGTAAAAGTTAATTAAAGTCCGTAAAAAAGAAAGCAAAAAATTCGTCAAGTTCGTCGTAACAAAGGTATTGCATGTGAAAACAGTGTAAGCGCAATGAAACTTAAATTAAACAAAAAAAAACATCTAAATGTTTTGCATCCTGAGTGCTCCTGTAATTAGAATTTAGGTTTGTTAACAAACTGACTAACTTTCGGAATAATAAAATGTCCAAATAATACTTCGTATTCAAATGGCTAATTTTATGATTTTTCCACCTCGCTGTCTTTGTAGTCGATTTCAGCTTAAAAGTAGCCCATTGAATACCAGTTTTTATTAATGATTATGAAAGCTGAGACTTTAGCGCAGTTTTTAATGTTATTTAGGAGCCATGCAACTACCTCGCTTATATTTTAAATTTAACGTGGAAATTGCCAGACGCATTATTTACAGAACGTAACTTTTCAGTTTGTACCATAATTTTGATATTTTCCATATAAGTTATGGAACAAATTATTTTAGGCATATAAAGAAAAACTCATGAAAATTGATTTTCAAAAAGAATTACTCAAAAAAGTCAAATAGTTTTTTTTCTCTACAATATTTTTAGTCGGTAATTCGAGTTGTTCTCAAAATTTTAGAAAAATAATCATAACTCGAAAACTATAAAAAATAGCTGAACATACATACAGAGTCAAATCTTAAAGAGAAGGTCAAATCAAAAGTAACCCGTAATCGACGACCATGCTTGAAGAGGTTTATGGAATTGGTGTGCCAGGACCGTAGCACATGGCAGGAAGTGAAGTGCCTACCCGTCTGGGAAAAAGGCGTGATTTTATGTATTTATGTATGTTTGTTTATTGACCACATCTACACTAATATTATAAATCTACACTAATATTATAAAGAGGAATGATTTGTATTTTTGTATGTTTATAATCAATAAACTCAAAAACTACCGGACCGATTGCAATATTTTTTCACCGTAAGAAAGCTGCATTATTCAGAAGTAACATAGGCTATATAATATCATGCTAGGTCGTATAGTTGTGGAGACAGTAACCGAAAATGTTTCAAAAACGGGGAAAAGTATCGTTTCTGAGGCCTTACGTGGCGTGCGCTGAGCATATAGTTAAAGTTATACAAAAAATGCTCTATGGATGAATTGTTCATCTTAAAATTATCTTAAAAAAGTCCGCGAGCATATAATACCACCTTTTATAGTTTACACCCATAACAATCGTTTTAATGATTTAGATGTTTGCTCCAAAGTAATGTCATTTTGGCGACGGGATTTCGAAGCTGAAATGGTTTAATAACGTAACGTAAAACTATGTCAAAAATCTTAGAGTCACCCGTGCAACGATAGCCGGGACTGGTCGCTAGTTATGTTAATAAATGTGGTCAATAAACGGAATTCTATTCTTTTCTATATACCTATTGTCCACATGGCGTCCATCCAACTCTGGCTAAATACTCGAACCATGGGAAGGCTTCCTTCAATGGAGTCCGTAGATCCCACCACCGGATATCCGTCACCTCGGACGAATCGCTTTCTGACGCTGAAACACAAAGGATATTCGACCTTATTACTAACAAGTTTAATGCCATAGAGACGATATCCGATTAGCAAGTTCCATCCGCAACCAATAGATGGCGCTTTCTGAGATCTTCATACTAATACCATAACTAGAATGCAAAGCCTACATCTCGCAGTCAAAATTATCAGAAACTGCGTATGTATCCGACACAGATGGTTTATAGGATGGCCTCCGAGCATAGATTGAGATCGATAGAAGATCTTCTACATTTACAGTTCGTATAAAATAAATTGTTGTAACTTCTATAAACTAACGAAACTGAGCGAAATAAACGTCCATCATCATCATCATCAGCCCATATACGTCCCCACTGCTGGGGCACGGGCCTACCCTAAACTAGGGCGATAAGGCCTTAGTCAACCACGCTGGCCAAGTGCGGGTTGGTCGACTACACAACCTTAGAATTTCTTCTTAGGTGTGCAGGTTTCCTCACGATGTTTTCCTTCACCGTTAAAGCGTCGAATGATGGTACATATGAATTTCAAATTTGAAAAACACATCGGTACCTGGCGGGGTTTGAACTGGCGACCTCTCGCATGGCAAGCAACGACCTTAACCATCTCGGCCATCGACGCCAAAAAACGTCCAATTTTCGAAAAATACTAAATATCTACCAATATTACCATTAGCAATATTTGAACTATTTAGAAATACGCCATCAAAGCGACGATACGACATAAAAGCAAACGACCCCATTTCCCTTCCCCTCCCTCCCACATAGATACCACGCCCTCACCATAGTACAACATAAGAGAAAGTAAGACATCTTGGATTTGTCTTTTAGGTTTGTAAAGGTTTCTACAAAGCGAATTTTAGCCAGTTTTTTGTATATTTATTTGATTTAGTTAACGTCTTTGTTCTGATACGGAAATAAGTACCTAATATATATATTTTAAACTATCATGGATTACACACATTAGAAAACTGAAAGTGTTGCAAGCGCCATGATCACAGGTGAACATTCGTGATCATGGCGCTTGCAACAGTGAAAATATCGGGAGCTCATTAAAACAAAACAACATGGTAAATATCCCGGACAATTTCAGTTTTCTAATAAGTACCTAAACCTAAACTTGTGTATGCAGGGATATTCGAAACAAAAGCTGTATTCACCAAGTAAACTTACAGAAATATAAAAACACACACCCAAGACCCCAATAGGGCCAACACATTTATTTTAATATAAAGAGAAATAAATAAATAATAAATATCTGGGACATACCCACACACGGTCACCTTACCCCAAACTATGCAGAACTTGTACTATGGGCGTCAGACACTGATACTCTATACATATATATTTTTTAAATAAATACTTAAATACATAACCACACCCAGACACCGGAACAAAACACCGATGTTCATCACACAAATATTTTTCCCAGTGGGAATCAAGACCCACGACTTGGAACCGCCAGCCAGGGCCACTAACCGCTGTCCACCGAGCCAGTCAATTATAATATTCAATTATGAATATTCGTTTTGATATAAACATTGGTCCTAATGGGAAACGAACCCACGACTCCTATCACAACAGACAGGGGCACAAGCCCCATTAAGCCACGGATGACAACCGTCTAAAATTATCACCGAGGTATCCTACTTTCCTATACTTGTACTATGGTATTGCCACTTTACCGGACTGTTCGAATATCCCTCTGAGAAAAGCGTTTTTCTTAGCCATCCTCAGTATGGGATTTATTTGCGACTTCGCCCAAGATTTAGGTGGTATCGTTTGCTGGCCTAAAATTTAAAAAAATATACCTACAATCGTTTCTCTGCCTATAGTTTTGGTAAAAAGATATAAGTTCTAGCAAATTTGTATTTTTTTTATTATGGTAACACAACAGGTTATTTTTTATTTTATTTTTTATAATGAGCTAACAAGATGACCTCACTCCACCTGATGGTAAGCGGTAGTGAGATCCAAATATGAGGTCGACAGGCACAATATACCATATTGAGCCAGTCACACTCACCCTGAAAGCCCGCTTAAAGAGGAGACCACTGCTGCGGCAACAACGAGACAAGGCGTGGAGTCTCGCAATCGTAAATTAATTTAAAAAAAAACATTTATAAATCACAGATTTAGATTATAACTCAAAAATGTATACACACAGCGTGGTTAATTAACAGTACTCTGTTCAGATGGCATAATATTGTTTCGTTATTCAGTTAATCAGGGCTTAAATTCCAACATTTTATACAATAACTCCTAAAATTAAATAAATTATGCAGACATTTTTCGCTCTCCTATAAAGTTGATTCAAATGAATCGATGTTGTTAGATAACCGACGATTTTATACTTAGACCGGATTATTCTGTCGATAATGAAATAGTACCATTAACCTCATCACTATTTATTTTTTCCCACACATAGTAACACTCTATCTGTCAAATTGCTCCGTCGAATTACGGATTTTAAGTTTAATTAAGAACTTCCTTCAATGAGGGTTTTCGCGAATGAGAAATTCACTAGATGGCAATACGTAGGCGTGAGGTCCAACTACGGCATGATTGGTTATGTTGATGTGACACTGAGAGACATGTCAATATTCACCAATCACGTAACAGTTAGACCTTATGTCTACGTCTTGACATCTAGTGGATTTCTCATAAAAGTTGATTTCCCCTCATTTCACAGAGTCGGTGAACACACTAACCGCATGATATCCTCACCTGGTGCATCAGAATGCCTTCGTGGTAGTAATCAGGACAGTGGTGATGCTTTCAGGTGGGGAAGCCTTCTGGAGCCTGAAGGTGACCAGCTTCAGGACTGACTTGGCATTGGGCATTGATGCCGGCGCGGGGGGAACCTGTAAAATAAGTTAACAGCAAAAGTTTTGAGTGTAGCCAAGTTTATTTTTTCTTTTTAGAGCATTCAAATAAAAGCTTGTTTTTAAAAAGTATTTTTACTTTTAATTTTTTTTTCCAGTTATTCTCAACAAGCCTTTTCATTTGATAGCCATATTGTAGGAATCTATTAAAAAATGGTTGGTCCGCCGTCTTGGGTATGCCGCCATGTTGGATTTAGAATGACGTCACATAGTTAATCATGCATTGTCATCCGAACTGAACGTGCATACAAAATTTCAGCTCGATCGGATAATAGGAAGTGGTCGAAAAATCGATTACAAAAATCCACCCATACAGAAAAATAAATAAATAAGTAAACTAACAGAGTGGAGGTCTAATAATAAAAGCTTGTAAAAAAAGATGATGATGATGATAATGAATTAATTTGTTTTTATTTTTTGTTGTGGGTGTGTACTTTGGGTACAGAACAATAGAAAAAAAACAATAAAAAAAGGTGACCTGAACTCCTCAATGTCCCCGCTGCTGGTCTGCGATGATGGGAAGCTGAATATCTTCACATCACTCTCGTCCACTTCCTCATACACTATCCTGAACACATCGTCTGAAAGAGGAAATCATCTGTTAAACATCTATATCTAAACATATAAAAGGAGAAACTGACTGACTGATTGACTGACTGACTCACTGACTGACTGACTCACTGACTGACTGACATATAAACGCACAGCCCTAAACGGCTAAACGTGGACACTTGAAATTGGGAATAGACATTACTTAGGTACTTTAGAGGTGCACTAAGAAAGGAAATCCCGAAATTCCCACGGAAACAGGAGTAAGCAAGGAAAAAACATTAAATCTAAAACGCTTAAGTTAGACGCTTGAAATTTGGCATGCAGGTACCTTAGTAAGTATCTACATAAAGCTTAGTTACAACAGGGATATTGAAATATTCCTTCGGGAATGAGAGTTATTAGGAAAAAAACTTTTGATTGTAAAATCCTGTGGTTCACGCGAACAGAAGTCGCGGGCACAGCTAGTCTATCTATACTATCACTACATAGTATAAACCAAAGGCGCTTCACGCGTCTGTATGTATACTTAAATCTTTAGAATTATGGGCCAAATTTGAGTACAGATATAGTCCAGAGCCTAGGAAAGGTTATAGGCTACTTTTTAACAGACTATAAGGAATATGTATAAAAGGCGCTATAAGGAAGTAATGTTTTACCCGTTAAACGTCTCTACGCGGACGAAGTCGTGGGCGGCCGTTCTAAATAAACATAGGACATAGAGGACTCACGTGTGTTAAAATTTGACTTACAATTTTACTTATACTAAAATAAACACTACATAATGAATTATTCATGTTTTTTTATATATTTATTCGTCCTCTAACCTAACGGGCGTTGGTGCAATAAACTTAAATCGAAATACCCAAAGGAGAACACAAAGAAAATACCTAATTACTGCAAATTATCAAAAAAATCCAAAAATATATATATTTTCCTAACCGACTTACGATGATGGCTTGGAGTAGCCTCGTCATCATCACCGGACTTGCGGGCGAGCGGATGGCTCTCACCCCTACGATCATGGCTTGGGTAGCCTTGTCATCATCTATTGTGCCTGTCGACCTGATATTTGGATCTCACTACCGCTTACCATCAGGTGGGTGAGGTCATCTTGTTACCTGGTCCAAGATCCCAGAGCTGCCAGACATCACTTATTTTCTAATGGACAAAATATATACGATTGAGTAGGTGTTGGGGTGTACTATCATCATATGACTAGTTGCTACCTTGACCAAGACTGGCCATTTTTCAGATATCAACCAATCCAAGGTACATAGAAACACTGTTCATCTCACTTAAATTCTGATGGCTGATTTTAACATATATTTCACACAATATCGTTAAAAATCAGAATTCATTACTCCCAGACACATGCGGTCGGCGGTTTTACCTTACAGACGCTTTAATGCTACGAAAAAAAATTTTACTTTTTACTTTATTTTTCTGATGCTTGATTTTCATATATGTTATTCAAAACTAACTAAAAAGTGCTCATCTGACCGCCAATTATTATAGAATTGTACCTTACAAACTATTTTTATTAGAAAAACTTAGCTAAATTCAATTTAAAAAAAACCAAAAAAAAGTTGGGTCTGGTGAATGTTTGGCCCCTTGGATCGGTCTGTCCCGTTTGCAAAACGTTTTAAAAATAGTTGTTGGAATAACATATATAAAAATCCAAGCATCACAAAAAATAAACGTAAAATTAAGTAAAAGTAAAATTTTTTCATAGCTTTAAAGCGTCTGTAGGTAAAACTGCCGACCAATGTGTCTGGGAGTAATAAAACCTGATTTTTAATGATATTCTGTGAAATATATGTTAAAATCAGCCATTAAGAATTTAAGTTGAGGTGAGCAGTGTTTCTATGTACCTTGATTGGTTGATATCTGAAAAATTATTGCCGTCTGGTCAAGGTAGCAATAGTCATATGATGATAGTACACCCCACCACTACTCAATGGTATACATTTTGTCCATTGAAAATAAGTGATGTCTGGCGGCTCTGGGATCTTCCTCTATTAGCTTATTATAAAAAAATAAAAAAAACACTCACCATCGCACTTCGGCTGCCACCAGAACCCGGTGTACCTCGAGAACTCTTCCTGGGTGACGTAGCAGGGGATGCCCGCTTGCTTGGGGTCGTCCACCAGCCTGCAAGTGGGGGACGGGGTCAGTTAGCGGGTGGATGGATTGTTCAGAGTACTGTCACCGCTGATGAGGAAAGAGATCGATGTCTAGTTCAGGGTAGGCGAACCAATGGTAATATTTTGGGCACGTCGCCGATCCTCAAAACATATCTATACTAATATTATAAAGCTGAAGAGTTTGTTTGTTTGTTTGTTTGAACGCGCTAATCTCAGGAACTACTGGTTTCGATTTGAAAAATCTTTTTTGCGTTGTATAGACCATTTATCGAGGAAGGCTTTGGGCTATATAACATCACCGCTGCGACCAATAGGAGCAAAGATACAATGGAAAATGAGTAAAAAACGGAAAAACGGAAACGCGAACGAAGATCGCTGGCACAGCTTCAGTTTTAAAATATATATATGTGTTAAGTAGGTTTTGACTGGTTCGGTGGAACAGTGGTTAGTGACTCAGGTTCATAAGCTGCGGTTCAAAGAGTCGTGCGGTTCCAGATTCCCACTGGGGGAGACAAAATATTTGTGTGACGAACATCGGTGTTTTGTTCCGTGTCTGGGTGCTATTATTAAATATATTTAAATTTATTTGTCTGTATCCACCGTTGATTCTGATTTCCGTAACACAAGTGCTTAAGCTCCACGGGATCAGATCAATGTATGAGATGTTGTGTAATATTTATTTATTTGTTTTGTGACGATCAGAACGTTGCCGTTATCTATATTTTCCAAATAATAAAAAAGTCAAAATTATTTGATTGCACGTCAATGACCCGATTCCAAACATTTTCAGAGGAAAATGGCACGTTTATACATAAGGTTCGCCAACCCCAGGGCTGGTTTAATAGCACAGTCATCATCATCATCATCATCATCTCCAGCCCATTGCTGCCCACTGCTGAGCAAAGGCCTCTTCCAAAGCTTTCCAGCAAGACCGGTCTACGGCCACTTGCGCAGTGGGACACAGATAATTTGTCTTAATCAAATTTCGGCCATGGCAATGATTCTCTCAATTGGCATCAGCCAAGTGCGCAGGACATATTATAGTGCATAAGTGTACGCGCAAACAAGTGCACTCTCTATTCCCTTACTCTCATAATTCGGTGAGACGCCATACTGACATGACCGATGAGAGATCGGACGCAGGACCACCGGCTTAACGTGCTTTCCGAGGCACGAGGACGTTGCCAACCACGCCAACTTCCTAACTCCGGGCTAGGAGTAATTTCATTACAGAAAAACTCACACAAATTTTGCCCGACCCGCAAAACTCACTCGAACCGCACTGGCAGCACTTGCTACCAATAAGACCAATGAAGGCAGTTAAAATTTTTTTTTCTAATTTTAATAATGCGGGTGCGGCATCTGAGAAATTCACTAGATAATGCAATACGTAGGCGTGAGGTCCAACTGCAGCATGATTGGTGAATATTGACATGTCTGTCAATGTCACGTCAAAAATAACCAATCATGCTGCAGTTGGACCTCACGCCTCCCCATATTGCCATTTACCTACCTACGAATGAATTTCTCGTATGCGCTTCTTCTATAGATCACGAAGGAACCAAAACCAACCCCGCGCGGTCATTTTGCATTAGCCAACAGGCGTGACGACTGGGTCAAAATCTTATTATTTAATTTAGTCCGTAAGTTAGTTTATACAAAAATATGGTACACGTATTTTTTTTGTTTTTCAATTGATTGAAAAATGACAAAATTATAGCTTATCAACCTTCTGGAGTGGGGGCTTGTGACGTCACAGTTACGCAAAAATTGTACCTAAACGTGACGTAATACGAAACTTCTAAGCACTATAAATCTTCATAATTTCTTGTTTGTGAAACAAAATAAAAAATACTTGTACAATATTTTTAAATAATCCAAATAACGGACTAATTATATTTTTTTAGTCGTCTTGCCTATTGTAGTTGGTTCTTAAAGGTGCCTAAAATATAAATTTACACGTCGCTATGGTTATTGTCTATAGATGGGGTCGCTATGGTGTGTCTATAGTGGGGGTCGCTATAGTGTCTGAGTAGGGGTACGCTATGAGTGTCTGAGTGGGGTTCGCTATAGTGTCTAGTAGGGGTCGCTATAGTGTATGAGTGGGGGTCGCTATAGTGTCTACAGCGGCCGGTGCTCACCTGTCGGCCTGGCGGCCCGAGGCGGCGTAGGTGAGGCGCGTGGGGGCGGGGGCTCCGGCGAGAGCCACCACGTCGCTATAGTGTGTCTATAGTGGGGGTCGCAATTGTGTCTAGTGGGGAGTCGCTACGGTGTGTCGTATAGTGAAGTCGCTATAGTGTGTCTGAAGTGGGGTGTCGCTATAGTGTCTACAGCAGCCGGTGCTCACCTGTCGGCCCTGGCGGCCCCGAGGCGGCGTAAGGTGAGGCTGCGTGGGGCGGGGGCCCCGGCGAGCCACACGTCGCTATAGTGTGTCTATAGTGGGGGTCGCTATAGTGTGTCTAGTGTGGGGGTCGCTATAGTGTCTAGTGGGGGTCGCTATAGTGTCTAGTGGGGGTCGCTATAGTGTCTACAGCGGCCGGTCCTCACCTGTCGGCCTGGCGGCCCGAGGCGGCGTAGGTGAGGCGCGTGGGGCGGGAGCGCTCCGGCGAGCCACACGTCGCTATAGATGTGTCTATAGTGCGGGTCGCTATAGTGTCTAGTGGGGGTCGCTATAGTGTCTGAGTGGGGTCGCTATAGTGTCTAGAGTGGGGGCCCCCCCACCTGTCGGCCGGGCGGCCCGAGGCGGCGTAGGTGAGGCGCGTGGGGCGGGGGGCTCCGGCGAGCCACACGTCGCTATAGTGTGTCTATAGTGGGGGTCGCTATAGTGTCTAGGGGGGGTGGCTATAGTGTCTAGTGGGGTCGCTATAGTGTCTGAGTGGGGGTCGCTATAGTGTGTCTGGTGGGGGTCGCTATAGTGTACTACAGCGACCGGTGCTCACCTGTCGGCCTGGCGGCCCGAGGCGGCGTAGGTGAGGCGCGTGGGGCGGGGCGCTCCGGCGACGGCGCACGTCGCTAGGTGTGATCTATAGTGGGGGTCGCTATGTGGTGTGTAGTGGGGGTCGCTATAGTGTCTAGTGGGGTCGCTATAGTGTCTATAGTGGGGGGGTCCCCTCACCTGTCGGCCTGGCGGCCCGAGGCGGCGTAAGGTGAGGCGCGTGGGGCGGGGCGCTCCGGCGGAAGCCACACGTCGCTATAGTGTGTCTATAGTGCGGGTCGCTATAGTGTCTGAGTGGGGGTCGCTATAGTGTCTGAGTAGAGGGGGTCGCTATAGTGTCTATGAGTGGGGGTCCCCTCACCTGTCGGCCTGGCTGAGGCCCGAGGCGGCGTAGGTGAGGCGCGTGGGGCGGGGCGCTCCGGCGAGCCACGCACGTCGCTATGAATAATTGTCTATAGTGCGGGTCGCTATAATGAGTGTCTAGTGGGGGTCGCTATAGTGTCTGAGTGGGGGTCGCTATAGTGTCTATGGGTGGGGTCCCCTCACCTGTCGGCCCTGGCGGCCCGAGGCTGGCGTAGGAGTGAGGCGCGTGGGGCGGGGCGCTCCGGCGAGCCACACGTCAGCACTATGAGTGTGTCTATGACCTGGTGCGGGTCGCTATAGTGTCTGAGTGGGGGTCGCTATAGTGTCTAGTGTCAGGGGTCGCTATAGGTGTCTGGTGGGGGTCGCTATAGTGTGTCTGAGTGGGGGTCGCTATAGTGTGTATAGCGGCCGGTGCTCACCTGTCGGCCTGGCGGCCCGAGGCGGCGTAGGTGAGGCGCGTGGGGCGGGGCGCTCCGGCGAGCCACACGTCGCTATCAGTGTGTCTATAGTGCGGGTCGCTACTGAGGTGTCTGAGTGGGGTCGCTATAGTGTCTAGTGGGGGTCGCTATAGTTGTCTATAGTGGGGGTCCCCTCACCTGTCGGCCTGGCGGCCCGAGGCGGCGTAGGTGAGGCGCGTGGGGCCGGGGCGCTCCGGCGAGGCCCACACGTCGCTATAAAAGATGTGTCTATAGTGCGGGTCGCTATAGTGTCTGGTGGGGGTCGCTATAGTGTCTGAGTGGGGGTCGCTATGAGTGTCTGAGTGGGGGTCGCTATAGTGTGTCTAGTGGGGGTCGCTATAGTGTCTACAGCGGCCGGTCCTCACCTGTCGGCCTGGCGGCCCGAGGCGGCGTAGGTGAGGCGCGTGGGGCGGGGTGCTCCGGCGAGCCACACGTCGCTATAGTGTGTCTATAGTGGAGGTCGCTATAGTGTGTCTATAGTGGGGGTCGCTATAGTGTCCAGTGGGGGCCGCTATAGTGTCTATAGTGGGGGTCCCCTCACCTGTCGGCCTGGCGGCCCGAGGCGGCGTAGGTGAGGCGCGTGGGGCGGGAGCGCTCCGGCGGTGGCCACACGTCGCTATAGTGTGTCTATAGTGCGGGTCGCTATGAGTGTCTGAGTGGGGGTCGCTATAGTGTCTGAGTGGGGGTCGCTATAGTGTCTAGTGGGGGTCGCTATAGTGTGTCTATAGTGGGGGTCGCTATAGTGTCTACAGCGGCCGGTGCTCACCTGTCGGCTTGGCGGCCCGAGGCGGCGTAGGTGAGGCGCGTGGGAGCGGGAGGCGCTCCGGCGAGCCACACGTCGCTATAGTGTGTAATCTATAGTGCGGGTCGCTTCCGCATAGTGTCTGAAGTGGGGGTCGCTATGAAGGTGTCTGGTGGGGGTCGCTATAGTGCTGTCTGAGTAGGTCGCTATATGGTGTGTCTGAGTGGGGTCGCTGTAGTGTCTACAGCGGCCGGTGCTCACCTGTCGGCCTGGCGGCCCGAGGCGGCGTAGGTGAGGCGCGTGGGAGCGGGGCGCTCCGGCGAGCCACACGTCGCTATAGTGTGTCTATGGTGCGGGTCGCTATAGTGGCATCTGAGTGGGGGGTCGCTATAGTGTCTGAGTGGGGGTCGCTATAGTGTCCTAGTGGGGGTCGCTACTAGTGTGTCTGAGTGGGGGTCGCTATAGTGTCTACAGCGGCCGGTGCTCACCTGTCGGCCTGGCGGCCCAGGCGGCGTAGGTGAGGCGCGTGGGGCGGGGCGCTCCGGCGAGCCACTACGTCGCTATAGTGTGTCTATAGTGGGGGCCGCTATAGTGTCTGGTGGGGGTGGCTATAGTGTGTAGTGGGGGTCGCTATAGTGTCTGAGTAGGGGGTCGCTATAGTGTCTAGTGGGAGTCGCTCTAGTGTATTGTCTAGTGGGGGTCGCTATAGTGTCTAGTGGGGGTCGCTTTAGTGTGGCCTATAGCGGCCGGTGCTCACCTGTCGGCTTGGCGTGCCCGAGGCGGCGTAGGTGAGGCGCGTGGGAGCGGGGCGCTCCGGCGAGGCCCACCGCGTCGCTATAGTGTGTCTATCTATAGTGGGGGTCGCTATATAGTGTCTGAGTGGGGCTCGCTATAGTGTGTCTAGCGATGGGGGTCGCTATAGTGTCTACAGCGGCCGGTGCTCTACCTGTCGGCCTGGCGGCCCGGGGCCTGGCGTAGGTGAGGCGCGTGGGGCGGGGCGCTCCGGCGAGCCACACGTCGCTATAAATCGTCTATAGTGCGGGTCGCTATGGTGTCTGAGTGGGGGTCGCTATGAGTGTCTGAAGTGGGGGTCGCTATGAGTGTCTGGTGGGGTCGCTATAGTGGTGTCTGAGTGGGGGTCGCTATAGTGTCTACAGCGGCCGGTGCTCGCCTGTCGGCCTGGCGGCCCGGAGGGCGGCGTCAGGTGAGGCGCGTGGGGTAAGGGGCGCTCCGGCGAGCCACACGTCGCTATAGTGTGTCTATAGTTGCGGGTCGCTATAGTGTCTGAGTTGGGGGTCGCTATAGTGTCCTGAGTGGGGGTCGCTATAGTGTCTGAGTGGGGTCGCTATAGTGTGTCTGGTGGGGGTCGCTACTAGTGTCTACAGCGAAAGCCGGTGCTCCCCTGTCGGCCTGGCGGCCCGAGGCGGCGTAGGTGAGGCGCGTGGGGCGGGGCGCTCCGGCGAGCCACACGTCGCTATAGTGTGTCTATAGTGGGGGTCGCTATAGTGTGTCTATAGTGGGGGTCGCTATAGTGTCTAGTGAAGGTCGCTATAGTGTCTAGTGGGGGTCGCTATAGTGTGTCTATAGTGTGTGTATAGTGTCGGTCGCTATAGTGTGTCTAGTGGGGGTCGCTATAGTGTGTAGTGGGGGTCGCTATAGTGTGTATAGCGGCCGGTGCTCACCTGTCGGCCTGGCGGCCCGAGGCGGCGTAAGGTGAGGCGCGTGGGAGGCGGGGCGCTCCACGGCGGGCCACACGTCGCTATAGTGTCATCCTATCTATAGTGGGGGTCGCTATAGTGTCTGGTGGGGGCTCGCTATGGTGTGTCTAGTGGGGGTCGCTATGGTGTCTACAGCGGCCGGTGCTCACCTGTCGGCCTGGCGGCCCGAGGCGGCGTAGGTGAGGCGCGTGGGGCGGGGCGCTCCGGCGAGCCACACGTCGCTATAGTGTGTCTATAGTGCGGGTCGCTACTAGTGTCGAGTGGGGTCGCTATAGTGTCTGAGTGGGGGTCGCTATAGTGTCTATGGTGGGGTCCCCTCACCTGTCGGCCTGGCGGCCCGAGGCGGCGTAGGTGAGGCGCGTGGGAACGCGGGGCGCTCCGGCGAGCCACGTCGCTATAGTGTGGTCTATGAAGTGGGGGTCGCTATAGTGTGTCTATAGTGGGGGTCGCTATAGTGTCTACAGCGGCCGGTGCTCACCTGTCGGCCTGGCGGCCCGGGCGGCGTAGGTGAGGCGCGTGGGGCAGGGCGCTCCCGGCGAGGCCACACGATCGCTATAGTGTGTCTATAGTGGGGGTCGCTATAGTGTCTATAGTGGGGGTCGCTATAGTGTGTCTAGTGGGGGTCGCTATAGTGCCTAGTGGGGGTCGCTATAGTGTCTGAGTGGGGGTCGCTCTAGTGTGCGTGTTCTAGTGGGGGTCGCTATAGTGTCTAGTGGGGGTCGCTTTAGTGTGTATAGCGGCCGGTGCTCGCCTGTCGGCTTGGCGGCCCGAGGCGGCGTAGGTGAGGCGCGTGGGAGCGGGGCGCTCCGGCAGGCCACACGTCGCTATGGTGTCTATCTATAGTGGGGGTCGCTATGGTGTCTGGTGGGGCTCGCTATAGTGTGTCTGTCTAGTGGGGTCGCTATAGTGTCTACCTGGCGGCCGGTGCTCACCACCTGTCGGCCTGGCGGCCCGAGGCGGCGTAGGTGAGGCGCGTGGGGCAGGGCGCCCCGGCGAGGCCCACCACGTCCCCCGGGCGGCGTGCGCCTTTGCGAGGGCCGGCGCCCGCGGTGCGCAGGGCCGGCGTTAAGGGGGAGCGCTGCCCCCGCCCGTGCTGACATGAAGCGAGCAGGGGACTAGGGGCCAGGACTGGGGACAAATGCGATGGGTCAGTTGATACGACAAGCTTTTTTAACATGTGTGTGCAGATTGTTGATTAAAAAAATAAAAAAGGCCGTTAAAAAACCGATACATAAAAAATTACAGTATAATATTATAATACGAATATATTAGTAGTGTTATATTATTCTGTAATTTTTTATGTGTCGAGTTTATTTTTTAATTTTTTTCCGTACTTTTAGTGTTACATTTGATATTATAACTTAGTTTCGAGCACTTTACAGCGCTCGTGGCCGCCCAATACACGCGAGTTTAATTTGTAAAATTAGTTTTAGACAGTGGTTCTTCTCGCACGATTCATAGGGACAACGGGACCCCCAGAGGGGACACTTCAAATAGAGCGATATGTGTTTAACCTGTGACAACTCACATAATACCTCTATCGTACATGTTGTAAACTGACATCAAAAAAAGGAGGTTCTCAATTCGTCTCTATTTTAATTTTTTTATGTTTGTTACCTCAAAACTTCCGCCTGGGTGAACCGGTTTGGATGTTTTGTTTGTTTCATTCTGAAAGCTGGTGCTTCCCGAATTTTGGTATCCATAGTAATTTGGTCCAGTTCTGACAATGGCATCCATGAATGATGGAAGGTCAACTCCTCAACACTATTTTTACCAGCTTTATATAGCCAGCTAGTTTCAGTACAATTTATCTCTTTTAATCTGCCATTTATCCATATATTTTTCTAAGATTAAAAAAAAAGTGTTTTTTTTTTATTTTTGTGCCCACATAGCACTATATTCACCAGTATCTATTATATTAGCTAGTCTCAGTTTAATATATCCTGGTAATCTGCATCTATAAATACATTTTTATTGCGTTTAAAAAATTTACAAAAAAAAATTAAAAAACAAAATTCCAATTTCCTACCTGCGTCGGCAGCTCAAATCCCGGCCACGAACAACGACGACGCGCAAGGGAACAGGACCCAGCCCGACTCGGCGTGCAACTCGTACGACGCAATGCCCCACGCGCACGCGCACGCCCGCACCGCCTCTCCAGCAGGAGTTGCTCCTCACGGGACCACTTGCCTGAGGATACTCCGAGTGCCACGTTGGATACCACCAGGTGTTTCCATTCTAACCTGTAACAATAAATTAATGATCAACACAGTGGCGTAACTAAAGGGTGGCAGCAAGTCGGCAAAATGCCACGGGCCCCACCTCCCGGTAGGGGGCCCCAGCCGAAAAGGGCCCCCGGTCATAGCCGAAATCTCAACTGCTAACACACTTAGACATTAAGGTAAAAAAAAGAACGTGGGTGTGCCTGGGGCCCCATCCAGAAGAATTTTGCCACAGCGGACTTCAACGGGTATAGTTACGCCACTGGATCAAGCACATCATTACATAAAAGCAACATCTACCAGCGGACAGTAGTAAAACCTAAGATAAGGCGTCAGCGGCCGATTTCAGCCATGGTGACCGATCTCAATGAGGGTTTTCGCTTATGAGAAATTCACTAGATGGCAATACGTAGGCGTGAGGTCCAACTGCAGCATGATTGGTTAATTTTGACGTGACATTGACAGACATGTCAATATTCACCAATCACGTAACAGTTAGACCTCATATCTACGTCTTGCCATCTAGTGAGTTTCTCATACGCGAAAACCCTCATTGAGATTAGCCAAGTGCGCAGGACATATTATAGCGCACAAGTGTGCGCGCAAACAGTGCACTCTCTATTCCCTTACTCTCATAATTCGGTGAGACGGCAATCCGACATGACTGATGAGAGATCGGGCGCAGGACCACCGGCTTAACGTGCTTTCCGAGGCACGGGCGTTCAACCGCCAATACCCTAACTCCGGGCTGAGTAATTTCATTACAGAAAAAACTCACACAGAATTTTGCCCCGGCCCCGGACTCGAACCGGGGACCTCTCGGATCCTTACGCAGCGCTTGCTACCAATAGACCAACAAGGCAGTTAAAATAAATAAATTAATTAAAGGCATATATTAAAATTTGACTGGCTCGGTGGAACAGTGGTTAGTGACTCAGGTTCAAAACCTACGGTTCCAAGAGTTGTGGGTTCTAAATATATAATTTTAAACTGTCATGGTTACACACATTAGAAAACTAATTGACTTAGTTCACCCGTGATCATGGCGCTTGCAACAGTGCCGAAATATCGGGAGCTCATTAAAACAAAACAACATGGTAAATATCCCAGACAGTTTCAGTTTTCTAATAAATAAATATGTTACACAACATCACATACATTGATCTAATCGTGTGGAAAGTAGCTTAACCAAGTGCTCTTTAACACAAGTGTTTTTAGTCCAGTCATTTAAGCTTAAATTAGGTAAGAATCTCGGAATTCGAGATACCCAGCTGTAACTTTGTAAATACTTGGATATTTGACACCCTAAAAGTGGTCTCAAAACCTACATATGGTAGAGAGTGTACGCAACTATAAAATTTTCACGGTCAAATGTCACAAATATCAGTTTTATGAACTTTTGAGCAAAACGGGAAGTTTTATCATAAAAGTGTGTAGGAGAAAATTACTTATCATCTAATTATCTATAAAAATTGTCAATACGTTTTATTCCTAAGATTCAGCATTTCAGAAATACAGCGATGCAAATAGTTGAAAAAGTTGTATTTTCAAAAGCTTCCAGACCCCCGTGCGATTGTGCTAGACAGTTAAAATTTTCACGACTAATGTATTTCAGTAGCCTCTATAACATCTGATACTAGAAAAAGCTTAAAACCAATGTTTAAGTGGGTTCTCAGCCACAAAAACTATATTTTTTTTTCTCACACCTTGGCCGGTTTTTAACGTGGTTACTGATAAGTAAAACTATTGAGCGACACCTTTTATAAGTAAAGAACACGAAAGCCTAGTTCAATAATTGTTTTATGTTGTTTTTCAGTTATATTCAAACTGCTTAAACATATGGGTCAAAAAGTACGGAAATAACAAATTATTATAATTTCTGTTTGAAGTATAACTGCAAAAAACATTTTAAAAATGTTAACTGTCCATTTAACTCTATTATGAACGTGAAGATTCATTTATTATAATCCATTAACCAAATTTAATTTAATGAAACGCAAATTCTTAAATCTTCTGAGATACTGAAAACAACACAAAACAATTATTTAACTAGGCTTTCATATAAACAACGTGTTCTTCACTTATAAAAGGTGTCGCCTGGAATAAGGTTTACTGAGGTAACCACGTTAAAAACCGAGCTTGAAGTGTGAGAAAAAAAAACCATGAGTTTTTGTATGAGAACCCACTTAAACATTGGTTTTAAGCTTTTTTAGTATTAGATGTTATAGAGACTACTGAAACCTACATCAGTGGTGAAAATTTTAACTGGCTCTAGCACAATCGCACAGGGGTCTGGAAGCTTTTGAAAATACAACTTTTTCAACTATTTGCATCTCTGTATCTCTGAAATGTAATTGAAGATCTGGTAGGAATAAAACTGTACAGACAATTTTTATAGACAAATAGAAGATAGAGTGGGAATTTCTCCTACACACTTTTATGATAAAACTTCCCGTTTCGCTCAAAAGTTCATAAAACTGATACTTGTGACTTTATTTGACCTTGAAAATTTAATAGTTGCGTACACCCTGACAATATGAGGTTTTGAGACAACTTTTAGGACGTCAATATACAGAATATTTACAGACTTACAGCTGGGTATCTCGAATTCTTTGAAGATTTTTTCCTAATTTGACTGGACTATTTGCCATAGATATCAGAATCAGCGGATTGGATACACAAATATACTTAATATATTGTAAGCATGGTGTCAGAACAACAATATAAAACATATAAAAGCGTCGATGGCCGAGTGGTTATGGATCGTTGCTGTGCCATGCGATGAGGTCGCCGGATTCATTATGGACCCCGCCGGGTACAGTTCGGTTCATGGAAGTTGACCTAAATATATCAGCCGATACGCATGTGTGCATTCATGAAGAAAATACTTAATACAAATATTTTATTGTAATTGAAATAGTATAATTCATTGTCTAAACTAATAATATACTTAATATACTCGTAATTATTGTAGGTACACTTATTTAACTTATTAACTTTAACCACAAAAATAACAATAACTTAACAGGCAAGCTTAACATGTCACAAAAAATATGAAACAAATATCTTAAAAGCAAAACACTTTTCTTTTCAATTGCACTTGACTGCGCTGACAGCGTGTCGATGCCGCAATTGACGAATAGCGATTGAGCGGCCTGCTGCCAGTCCATCACGCGGCGCGCATAATAGCGTCGCTCCGGTCTTGACGCATTCCGCCCGCCCCTTTTACCTCAACAGGGACCTAAAAATCGCTTTCTGCGCATTGGTCATCTTTCGTGAACCGAATACCAATGTCTTTTTCAAATTTGAAATTCATATGTACCATCATTCGACGCTTTAACGGTGAAGGAAAACATCGTGAGGGCCAAGCACACCTGAGAAATTTTTCAACGGTGTGTGAAATATGTCGAAGGCCTACGGGCGGTTTAAAAACTCTTGACACCAGGTTCTTCATCAACCATACGATAAGAAAGAAGAAGAACAACAATAAACATGGAACACAGATGTTTGACCCACAAATATTTTAGGGTGTGAATCAAACCCACAACTCCCGAAAACGTAGGTGATGAACCTGGGTCACTAACTTTATTTCACAGAGCCACCCAAATTCACAGATTCTAATAACTACTTGTTGAGTCTTTTGCATTACAATTAAAAAACTTCATAATTATGCATATCCATTTCACTTTTGCACTAATGCTTATTTTTAAAAAAGTGACGATAGCCTAGTGGTTAAAGGTCATTTGCTTGCCATGCGAGAGGACGCCAGTTCAAGCCCCGCCAGGTGCCAATGTGTTTTTCAAATTTGAAATTCATATGTACCATCATTCGACGATTTAACGGTGAAAAGAAAACATCGTGAAGAAACCTGCACACCTGAGACGAAATTCTAAGGTTGTGTAGTCACGACCAACCCACACTTGGCCAGCGTGGTCGACGAAGGCCTTATCGCCCTAGTTTTAGGGTAGGCTCGTGCTCCAGCAGTGGGGACGTATATGGGCTGATGATGATGATGATGATGCTTTTAAAAAATTCAGATGAGGTATTTTCAGTAGTTCATTGCAAATATGCATAATACTATTATAGGTAGAAATATTCATGAGTGTGTATGGTTCAAAGCTTCATACATTTGTCAAATGCTTAATCTGACTTCATCTTCATTCCATGTACGTCCCCACTGCTGGGGCACGGGTTTACCACAAACGCTAGGTCAAAAGGCCTTAGTCAACCACGCTGGCAAGTGTGGGTTGGTCAACTACACCACCTTATAATTTCTGTTTTGAATTGAATATTAAATTTTAATTTTTATGTGTTAATTTTTATTCTTCGCTTACATCATGTGTGATGTTTTAAGGGTAGATATATTCTCATGTATAAGTGTCGTGCAATTGGTTTTGTATTAAAGTATACAGGGTGTAACAGGGGGGTGGATCATCGTAAGTCAATCGATGGGGGACTTCATTACCTATCGATATAGCTTCTCTTAACATTCAACCCGATTTTTCAATAGTTCCAAAAGTTATTGAGATTTTAGTGAAATTTTTGTAAAGAAGCCGGAATTCAGTATAAAAGTCTTCACTGTAGCTTGCTACTGGACCTGCTTGCATGATTTTTTTTCTAGAAGTAGTTCAATAGTGGGTCTTTATAATTACGATACCGATTTGAGTCATTACCCTATCATATTGGAATAAAAAAAAAATTCTTCACAAAAGTTTTACGAATCGAAGTGTATCTACCAACTTTCAAAGCCTCCAGTGAAAAAAAGTTACTGTGTTTTTTCTAGAACTTATTTTAAAAACTACCTACATTCATGGATAGTATACCCTGAAAATTTCATACCACTTACTGCCAGAGCATCAAAACGAAAAATGGACGCGAACAGCACCCAGGTGCCATAAATCAGTGGTTTTATTTTTCATGTAAAACTTTAATTTAAACAATAAATCAGTATGTTTCAGCAAATTTATGCTATATTAGTAACATTAGTAGCAGTAATTTTACAGAATTGCAAATTAAAGGGGTGAAAATCAAACACTATCAATAATAATGCCCATTATGAACACTGACTATAAAAAAAAATATTAACAACAATTTTGTAAATTTTCTTTGTCTGATTTTCACCCCTGCAAATTGAAGGGACTGCAAATTCTGTAAAATTACTGCTACTAATGTTACAAACATAGCATACATTTGCTGAAACATATCGATTTTTTTTAAATTAAAGTTTTACGTGAAAAATAAAAACACTGATTTATGGCACCTGTGTCATTCGCGTTCAATTTTCGTTCTAATGCTCTGGCAGTAGCGGTATGAAATTTTCAGGGTATACTATCCATGAATGTAGGTAGTTTTTAAAATAAGTTCTAGAAAAAAAACACAGGCACTTTTTTTTCACTGGAGGCTTTGAAAGTTGGTAGACACAATTCGATTCGTAAAACTTTTGTGAAGAATTATTTTTTTACTCCAATATGATAGGGTTATGACTCAAATTGGTATCGTAATTATAAAGACCCACTATTGAACTACTTCTAGAAAAAAAATCATACAAACAAGTCCAGTAGTTAAGTTACAGTGAAGACTTTTATACTGAATTCCGGCTTCTTACAAAAAATTTCTAAAAATCTCAATAACTTTGGAACTATTGAAAATCGCTGAACATACATGGGGGTTATAACGATAGATATTGAAGTCCCCCATCGATTGACTTACGATGATCCACCTCCTGTTACACTCTGCATATGACAGTGGCGAAGGGTGAATATTTTCAGAAGGGAAGCCGGAGTATAAAAACTTCTTAATATACTTGCAATGCTTAAACTGCATTCCGAGTTTAAGCATTGCAAACATATTGGTCATTAACATATATCAGTAAAACCTGTGCTACTCCAAACTGAACTTTATTCCCAACAAAGAAGTAAATATAAACAACAAAACATTTTTATTTCACTTACCTGCGCCTGCCATCCACATATACTTGTCGCTAAATTTGATGTATGCAAACGTTTAAAAATCCATTTTTGCGTTTATCAAATGGTCATATTTGGGGTTGCCTAATTATAGTTAATCATGTTTATTGTTTACTAAACTTACTTTTGAGAACGAAGTATCTTTCGATAACCATTTCTAACGAACGAACAACTACACGACAACGACACCACAACATACAATACACAATACAAATTCAACAAACTTCAGCAACACAACAAATAAAATTCGACAAAACAAAACAAGTTGTTTACAAACAATTCGCACTATCCGCCATATGTAAAACTATTTTTTTTTGTCTAATTCATTCCATCAAGGACAGGCAAAAGGGATCTACTCCGTACAGCCTAGTCTACTGTAAATTGTTAAATATTTTGGCTGGAGCTATGTCTTTTTTTGATTTGTGTTCATAAGTGAACCTTATTTTTTCAAGGCCAGAGTCACGATATAAACTAAAAAGCCACGGATAATAATTAATCACCGCGCCAAAAAAAATTACGGATTAATGTATCCGTAATTAGGAACTAGGCTGTACACTACTGTACAGGCTAGATGCCTTTGCCTGGTGGCATGAATGAATTGTATTAAAAAACGTTTGTCGGTCTCTACGTCACTAGTGTTGTTTCTCGCTTGCACATGTGGGTTTTCTAATTAACTATCTCTATCACAACCCGGTGGACATCGAGTTATTTCCTAGTACATTTGCGCGTGCTAAAAAACCTTGAGACAAAAGCTTATGACGATTAGTTCATAGAAATGAAAAGGACAGATGCTCAGTATGGGTGGTATGGGTGTTTTTTTGTATGAAGAGGTAGAAGCCGAATTTTATCGGCTTTTTATTTAGCATTATTTGCATTGCCTATGAAATTTTGTAGGCGTTTTGTAAATTTTAGCAATTTGAATGAAGTAAATGGATAATTTAACAAATAAAAAATATCGTTGGCCCATGGATTCGATTTTTTCGAAGGGAAGCCGATGGGAATCGGGTTATATGGACTCTTCGCCACTGATATATGATGATGTTGATGATGTTTGCTGTAGATGGCTGCCTTCATCTATTTATGGGTGATTATTCAAAATTTGGTTAACTTGGTGTTAGTATCAGATTTTCACATATTTAATATTAATTTATTCAATATTAAAAACTACTAAACGATGTTAGAAAGTCAACTATAATATGCTCACTCATTTTTGAGATACATCATAAAATTATTTATTTGCAAAAAATGCTATTTCATACACCAAATATCAGGCCCTAATACATGTAAGATCTCCCAAATATGATATTCATTTCAGTGTATTTATAATTCTGTAAGAATACAGTAATACCCCGCTTTACGCGAGAGATGCGTTCCAGAAAAAATCGTGTTAACTGAAATTAACGTATATCGAGGTTTATGCTTAGAAAACATAGCCAAAATTTAATTCGACATTTTTTACGAAGCTTTTAATTATGTACCTATGTATGTATCTCCAATAAATGTTAAAACACGATTGCCAGCCGAACTAAACGCATGGAACAATAGGAAACGAACGAGGGAATCCCCATAGAACAAAGTCGAAGGACGGGGAATTCCCTATTCTTCAAACAGAATGCTCAGAGGAAGCGGGAATTCCGCGACCATAGAAGTTGAATTGATGACTACGGTATGTTTATACGCACTTTTTCGCGAAATGCGAGGCATTTGAGCGCGAAGTACGAAATTCGCGTTATGATCGAAACCGCGCAAAACGGGGTCGCGTAAAGCGGAATATTACAACGAAAATTTATTAAACTCCCATTTAAATTCGTTTACTATTACATTACTAACTTTATCATTTCAATTTAATTTTTTAAAAACATTATGTTTTATCATATTATTTCAATTCAAAAGAAAGTGTAGGCGATAAAAACTATCAAATTTCTAGTCATTCGCAATTCAAAAATACACGGTATCAAAGCATGAGGCTCCTTCATAACTCACTCCAATATGATAACATTGGTGTAAAGGTAGTTGCAAACTACGCCCAATCACGGCAACTATTTTGGTATTAGTGTGATCATACGACTTTGTTGTGCAACAACGTGCTGTACTTGATCAACCTCTCAGGCCCTAGGTAAGTCGTTTTAAAAAAGATAGTAAATAACAAATTAATATCATTACTTACTGTAAATATGAGTTTGGCCTGCCTGCTCATTTTGACCGCCTATTGGTTTTGTTGATGATTTTAAATAATGGGTTTCATTCAATTTTTGTTTCGATTCGTCGGTCCCTATAGACCATCAGGCCCTAGTTTATAATACGGACTAGGGACTGATGCCACATCAAAGGACTGATGGATTAAGGGTGTTATGCATGGTTTTAATATAATATCGCAATGTATTTGTTGTAGAATATGGCGCCCAGATAGAAAATAACTATGACTAAAAAATAAATTGCAAAAAAAAGAGTCAGAATCGGCATCAAAGCAATTGGAAAAAATTAAAAATGAGCCTATATTGCTGGCAGATTACAAAAAGAAAAGGAAGGACTCAAATACCCAAAGAAAAAAGAAAAGGACAGCGCAAATGTGTAAAAGATATGACTTCTCAAACGCTGTTCAGTTGCAACAAGAGCTCCAGAACGGTTCGCAGATGCACCTCCACGGTTAGAAAGAAGACTGAAGGAGAAGAACATATTAGAAAACTAATAGTGTCCGGGATATTTACCATGTTGTTTTGTTTTAATGAGCTCCCGATATTTCTTTGAGTTTTCTAATGTGTGTAACCAAGACAGTTTAAAAAAAAGAACATAGTAGCCCGCAGAGCTGCTACAGGTCCAAAATTTACTGCAGCGCACCACGGCGAGGCCGCTTACCTGGTTGCTCGTGACCATGTCTATTGGACCATTGAGCAGTGGGTAGCTGTTCTCTTCTCAGGCGAGACACGAGTGTGTCCAGGAGTCGGTGGAATATGGAGGCGGATCCTGCATGTTCTGGGGCGATATAACCAAACTGCCGGCAAAACCGACCTTGTGTGCGTCTCCCGGACCGAGGGTGCTCGCCGACAATGGTCGCTGACTGCTCGCCGCTATATTACAGAGATTCTGGATGTGCATGTGGTCCCTTTTGCTGAATCTTTTGGCGAGGGGTTCACATTAATACGCGACCACACTCACACTCACACTGCAGCCATCGTGAGCGACTTCATGCGGAGGTCCAAAAATTTCTGTTATGCAATGGCCAGCGAGAAGTAGCCAGTCTGAATCCGATATCTCTGGGGCCAAACTGCCTCTGCGACGCCTGCTGCCAAACCATAAGGTCCGATCTCGGGATACGGCTCCCTTTGACTCTAAACCGCTTGCTCCCTCAAGAAGAGCTCCTGAAGTTGTGGACAGGTCTAAAAGGGACCGTATGGAAGCTGTCATCGGGGCAAGGGCGGGTAACACTAGATTTTAAGTAAATTTTAAGACACTTTTTGTACATTTCTTTTTGTAAATTATCGATTGTTAATTATGACGTAATTAAGAATTTTTTATTATTTTTACAATTCTAATGTTTATTTGTATAATTTTCATTAAAAATAAAGATTAAACTTAATTGTTTTTTGATAATCCCCTTTTTGTTACCTTTTCCAATCATACCTGCATAGGGTTCCTCAACATAAAGATTAGGAATTTTTGGTTAGGATTTTTAAAAGGTGCGATTTTTTTTAATCCGCATGTTATTCATAAGTTTTTTTAACTCAAGAGGTATTTTTTGTTACAGTTGATTTGCAATTAAAGTGTGATTTGATATAATAATCGTTTTTTACATCAGTCCCTATCACATCTAATCGATCCCTAGAACCCTGATTTTACAAAATCATCAATTTTCTCTTAAAATATTAGGTAAAAGTATTTAGCCCTTTCAGATGCATTAATGTAGATGTTATACACACAGCATAGAATATAAACTTTACCAATTTTGAACTAAAAACACTACTTTCAAAATTAGGTCAGAAGTTAGCCAAATTTCAAATATCCACACTTATAAGGCCTCCGCAGAATACCAGTGGCCGTGACGGCGTTGTGCGCCGCCATGTCCTTATACTGAGTGGAGACCTTTTTTGGTATTGAATTAGAGAGTATTTAAAAAATTGTTTTGTTTAAATTTTTTTTTAATTTAAGTTCGCTCAGTTGTTAATTGTTCACCACCAAATGTCATTTCTTTCTTTCTTTTAA